>OY821519.1:21535535-22135535 GCA_963682025.1 Cordilura impudica | reverse complement strand
TGTCATTTTTTATGAACTAGTAGATCTAGGGGTCTAATCTATATCTATAATATTATTAGGCAAAGCGATTTCTTGTGCCCGATGTAACTGTGTCAGTTTTGAACCGATTTTGACCAAACATACCTAATTTGAAAGGTATTTCTTTTTAGCTGCCCACCAGATTTGCAGACTTGCACCGTCTGGAACATTTTTTTTCAGTAGAATTCATTTAAAGTTGCTACTAACACATACGTAATATTATACATTATGTGTGTGTGTTTACTAAATTTGTTAATGTGTTTGCAAATATTGTATATGAAAAGCCCTGTGTTGAATTGCAAAATAATTTTGGATATAAAATAAAAACGACAATAATGCAATCGAATTTCATTATAATAATTGCATATCACACGCCCTGTGTAGAATTGTGAATTGCCTAAAATTAGCATACCTTTAGGTGGTTGGTTCAAATACCTTTAGGCTCTTATTTCCGTGAAATAAATAAATTTAATAAATTAAATAGATTAAAAAATCATTGAAAGAAATAAATAGAATGAAAAATAAAATTTCCTATATTTTGCACTCGAATTTCGGGGGCTGGAATATGCTATTATGTATATAAAAGCGGAAGTGTGTATGTTTGTTTGAAGCTTATAGAAAGCTAGATCACTGGGCCAATCTTCCTGAAATTTTTACAGAGTCTTATTGTGTATCTGGAAGTAACTATAGGCTATTAATTTTATACTAGCAGATTCCGGCCCTCAAAATTCGAGTGCAAATTCTAGGAAATTTTATGTTTTCATTAAATAGTGACCCTAAAGGTATGCTGATCAATTATAGCCAATTCAATACTCAACACTAAAAACAAACTCATTTTTATTACAAATACATTAACAAATTAAATAAACACACACATAGCATTGTATAATTTTATGTATGTGTTAGTAGCAAGTTTAAATACAATTTACTCAAAACAAAGGAAAAATTTTAAAAATCTGTAAATCTGCAAAACGGCTAAAAAGAAATACCTTTCAAATAATGTAAGTTTGGTCAAAATCGGGATAAAAAGGTAGAATAAAACTACGGTCACAAGATATCGCCTAGCCTATTAATATTGTAGATGATATTTTTAGTGGGAGTGGCACCTCCCACACCAGTTTAATGTTAAATATCATGTATATTGAGCAATATGATAGGGATAGCTTTGCCAATTTGTGTAATGTCATCCACTGTTAATGTTAGTAGCCGAGCAGAAAACGGGCGGTAGCGGCCAAGTGGGCTTGGCATCTTAATATCATACTAGCAGATTCCAGCGCTCAAAATTCGAGTGCAATTTCTAGGCAGCTTTATTTTTCAACTTAGGCAATTCACAAACCAACACTTTTATGGTTTATTATTATTGTGAATAAAGATAACAAACACATTAACAAACACATTAACAAATTTAATAAAACTCACATAGCATATGTAAAATTTTATGTGTGTGTTAGTAGCACATTTAAAGTTGCTACTAACACACACATAAAGGAAAAAATTTAGAAATCTATAAATCTGCAAAACGGCTTAAAAGAACTACCTTTCAGATAATATAAGGTTGGTCAAAATCGGGATAAAACGGTAGAACAAAACATCGGTCACAAGAAATCGCCTAGCCTAATAATATTATAGATATCAAGAGTACTGTAACAGAGACAGCTTTGCTAATTTGTCTGAGGTGTTTTGCTATTAATGTGAGTAGTTGGACAAAAATTGGATGGGATCGAAATAATGGGCGCGCCATCCCTCACTCAAAGTAAATACGTAAATATTAAATGCTATTATCTGGAGTACTGTTTTAGTAAGAGCCTTGGTACTTTGCGTGAGCCCATAAGTTGTTCACATGATTAGTCGAACAAAAAATGGGCGTGATCGGAGAAGTGCGCGTGGCACCGTCAATACAAATTAATATATAACTAGCAGATTCCAGCCCTGGAAATTCAAGTGCAAATTCTAGGAAATTTTATTTTTTATTTAATAAACACCCTAAAGGTAATCTAATCAATTTTAGCCAATTCCCAATTCAACGCTTTTTAAATATTATAATTTTTCAATTCAACACAATTAATATTGTGATTGAAGAAAACAAACTCTTTGGTTTTACAAACACATTAACAAATTTATTAAACACATACATAGTATAATTTTATGTATGTGTTACTAGCAACTTTAAATCCATTTTAGTAAAAAAAAAATTATAAATTTTAAAATCTGTAAGTCTGATGGACAGCTAAAAAGAAATACCTTTCAAATAATATAGGTTTGGTCAAAATCGGGATGAAAATGTTTAACAAAACATCGGTCACAAGAAATCGCCTTACTTATTAATATTATATATATCATACAACTGGAGTACTGTAAAAGCGAAAGCCTTGACAGTTTGTACGAGTCCATCAGATATTAATGTGAGTAGTCAGATAAAAAATGGACGGGTTAGGATTAGTGGATTAGTGAAGTACTATGAAAGCGCCATCCTTGAAACTTTTGGCAAGTCATTATTGGTGGAATTGCCAAATTCATATATCACAAAGACCGATAATCGTGAAAACAAAAATCTAAAATCAGCAATTTCAAAAATAGCCAAATCAAAACTCGCCAAAACGAAAAATCGCTAAAATAAAAAACTGCCAAATGATATTCTAAATTCAAGGGCATATGGTAAGTGCTGACGGATTTCGTTGGGAAAATCCATGTTTTTCTCATGGGCAGCTATGTAGATATATGTATGCAGCCAAATATTTTGATAATTTTCGCACCGAATGAAAATACAAAATATATTGTATATCAACAAACATTGAAATAAAAAAAAATCATGTGAGTCCGATCGCAGGAGAGATGTGCAAACATCTAGTAATTAAAGATTTTTTATAGCACTTTCTTAAAATCAAACAGAAAGGGTATCACTTATAGCAATCAACTGCAGGGGCTCTGTTAATATAAAAATATTTATTATTATTTATTATTTTAACCAGTTAATTTTTAATTTTTCGATTTTTATTTTTTATTTTTAATTTTTCGTTTTTAATTTTTAATTTTTTATTTTTCATTTTTTATTTTTAATTTTTAATTTTTTACTTTTAATTTTTAACTTTTTATTTTTCATTATTTATTTTTCATTTTTAATTTTTTCTTCATTTTTCATTTTTCCTTTTCCAATTTTTTTTTTCTTTTTTCATTTTTTATTTTTCAATTTTCATTTTTTATTTTTAATTTTTTATATTTAATTTTGTATTTTTCATTTTTTATTTTTCATTTTTAATTTTTTATTTTTCATTATTCATTTTTATTTATTTATATTAATTACAATACAAAGTAAATTTGTATTCTAATTTGGGTCCAGGGATAAGCCGAGTGACAAAGACCATTTGGCTTGTTTTTGCAGTGACAGACCAAAGCTTCTGGTTGAAATCGAACCCACGACCCCCGCATGATAGGCGAGCAGGCTACCTAATAACCTACCGGAGCGCTTATTTATTTTTAATTTTAGTTTTTCATTTCTTATTTTTCATGTTTCATTTTTTATTTTTCATTTTTAATTTTTTAGTTTTAGTTTTTTATTATTCATTTCTTATTTTTCATTTTTCCTTTTTATTTTTTTTTAATTTTTTATTTTTCATTTTTCATTTTTTATTTTTAATTTTTCATTTTTCACTTTTTATTTTTTATTTTTCGTTTTTATTCTTAATTTTTTTTTATTTTTTATTTTTCATTTTTAATTTTTTTTTCATTTTTCATTTTTCGTTTTTCATTTTTCGTTTTTAATTTTTTTTTATTTTTCATTTTTCATTTTTTATTTTTCATTTTTAAATTTTATATTTTTAATTTTTCATTTTCAATTTTTCGTTTTTCATTTTTTATTCTTCATTTTTTGTTTTTCATGTTTCATTTTGTATGTTTCATTTTTTGTTTTTCATTTTTTATTTTTCATATTTCATTTTTTTTTATATTTTTCATTTTTAATTTTTTGTTTTTCATTTATTTTTTTCATTTTTCATTTTTCATCTTTAATTTTTTATTTTTAATTTTTTTTTCATTTTTTATTTTTCATTTTTAATTTTCAAACAGGTTATCATAATATCATAATTTTTTCACCAAAACAATCACATTTTGTCTTACGACTCACACGTTACGCTCACATGTTACGCTTACATGTTACGCTGTTTTTGAAATTTACCACCCTGCGCGTATAGATGTTTACACATCAATAATACAAAATAAAATGTTTTAATTGTACAATAAAAAGTTCGAAGTTGTAGCAAAGCACGACAGGGCATATATTGTAAATTTTATATAGTTCAAATTTGGACTTTTCTAAAATGATGAACATATCTTCGTAAATTTATTTACAATAGAAGTTTCCAGGTATTTAAGTAAAGTAATTGTTAAAGTAATTTGTATTAAAAAATTATCGAAAACATGAAAAACCATCGACAAAATTCAAAATTCATGTATTATGGAAACTACAGAACTTAATAGTTAACGACACGTTTATAAGACATTTGGTGATATTAATATCATACTAGCAGATTCCAGGGCTCGAAATTTGAGTGCAATTTCTAGGTATATTTAATTTTCAACTTAGCGAATTCACAAACCAAGACTTTTTTGGTTTATTTATTATTGTGAATGAAGATAACAAACTCATTTACAAACACATTAACAAATTTGATAAATACACACATAATATATGTATAATTTTAGTGGCGAGTTTAAATGCGATTTACTTAAAATAAAGGAAAAAATTTCAAAATCTGTAAATCTGTTGAACAGCTAAAATGGAATACCTTTTAAATAATGTACATTTGGTCAAAATCGGGATAAAACGGTAGAACAAAACATCGGTCACAAGAAATCTAGCCTAGCCTTTTTCGTATAAAAATTGCAACAAAATACTAAAAATTTTAAAAAATTCAGTTATATTCGCCTATATCTTCTGAAGACACTCAGTCATTTTCAGCATGGAATGGATTTATTTTTAAACTCTTTCTTTTAACTCATACTCTCTGTCTGTCTGTCTGTCTGTCTGCCATATCGAACTGATCGACCCAATTTATATAGGAAAGCGACACCAAAGTTTTAATATTTTTTTAAATTTTCTAAACTTTCAGAGGAAAATAAAACACAAACCTTTTTAATTACGACTTTCTTCTAGCACATTTATTTAAAATTATTATTGCAAATACATACATATATAAAGAAAAAAATTATTTAATTATCTATAAACATTTATAATTAGTTTATGTTTAAAACAATTGGTCCAGAATAGTTATTTTTGTTAGATTGCGTATTTAACAATATTGCTTAAGTCTACGAAATCGATGCAATTATTTGCTCAATTTACTTTATATGAAATCAAAAAATTATTTTTTATTTCGATTTCTTTTTAAAGCTTTTGAGAATTTTTTTTTTTTTTTTTTTTGTATATTTAATTTTTTTTCTTTGTGAGAAAATTTTAATAATTTTTATGAAATTGTCAGTAACTATTGTTAAAAGGGGAAATTTTAATATAAAACCCATTTCCGTAAGCAAAGTGTTTGTCAAAAATTTTATTAACATATTATGGTTTAGGATTTTACAAACTTTTTGTCAAAACTTTTACAGAAAAGTTTGTCAAAATTTTAATATTTGTTTTAAAAAATTTTTTAAATTTTTTCTTCGAAATCTTAAAAATTATTTGTCAAAAATAAATCAAAATCACGCATATTTTTTTATTTAACAACTTTAACGAATCGTACTTCCATAACAGAACAATATTTTACCCATTTCCTACCACACACTTTTTTATTTAATTTTTATGCTTTTAACTGCTTAATATTTTAATTTGGGAAATATTTTGTTAAAATTTTACTAATTATTTATAACGTATTTTACCCAGAAGAGGACCGGCCAAAAGTGTTTGTTCCAATTTTGAGAAAATTATTGTTAAACATTTTACAAACTATTTGTCAAAAATTTTTAATTAAAAATGTGAAAAAAGGTAGAGCAAATTTAAAAAGAAAATTTTTAAAAAAAAATTTTCATAATTGCCCATAACTTTACAAAATATTATTAATTCCAAAATATGTTTTTAAAATTATTTTCAATATAATTTTCTTCAAATTAAAAAATATGTATATATAATTTTTTTTTTCTGATTTGAAAAAAATTTTTTTAAGTCCAGCAAAATTTTTTGTTTCTATCTTGGTTTGTTATTTTTTTAAATTTAAAATTTTTTTTTTTACTTTTTTTACAAAAAAAAAAGAAAAAAAATCAAAAACTTTCTAAAATTTTTTTATGAACTCAAAACATTTTATTTATTATTATTTTCAATATAATTTTACTCAAATTAAAAAAACAATTAATATCTTTTAAATTGAGGAAAATTCTGAACTGAAAAATATTTTGTCAACGATTATTTCAGGAAAATATATTTTATTCCTGTTTTTGGTCACATTTTTATGAACTAAAATATTTTTTATTTTTTTGTTATTTTATTTTTAATGTTTTCAAAAAAAAAATTATTTAATTAGAAAAAAAGTAAGTATGACTTTAGATAATTAAAGGAAACTATTCATAAAGAAAATAGGTTTTAAAAAATTGTCCATAACTTTACAAATTATTATTATTTATTAATGTTTTAAAAATTATTTTCAATATAAGTTTCTTCAAATTGAAAACAATATATATATTTTTTAAATTTTTTATAAACAAATTATTTTTTCAAGTCTAAATAAAATTTTTTGTTTCGTTTTTTTTTTTTTTGTATGAACTATTTTTATTATTTTATTTTCAATTGAATTTTCCTTAAATTAAAAAAAAAATTTAAATACAGGGAAATTCTGAATTTAAAAATAATTTTTTAACAATTTTTCAGGAAAAATTTTTTATTTCTGTTTTTGGCCACATTCTTGTTTAAAAAAAAAAAAAAAACAAGTAATTCAAGGAAACGTTTCATAACTTTATAAATTTGTTTACATATTTTATGTGTTTATATATTATTATTTTTTATGTTATTAACACAATATAAATTCCAAATTTTTGGAACAAATTTAAACATAAAAGAACTGTCTATAACATTACAAAATATTATTAATTCAAAACGTTTTTAAAAATTATTTTCAATACAATTTTCTTCCAATTAAAAAAAAAATATGAATATATTTTTTTATTTTTTTATAAAGAAATATTTTTTAAGTCTAAAAAAATTTTTTTGTTTCATTATTTTTTTAAATTTAAACACCCATTTTTTCAATAATTTTGTTTC
The DNA here is from genome assembly GCA_963682025.1 of Cordilura impudica. NCBI lineage: Eukaryota > Metazoa > Arthropoda > Insecta > Diptera > Scathophagidae > Cordilura > Cordilura impudica. Next base: position 22,128,277 of record OY821519.1, on the reverse strand, counting down.
TAAAAGTTTGTATGAACTATTTTTATTATCATTATTTTCGAAAGAATTTTCCTCAAATTAAAAAAATTATTTTTGAAATTCAGGGATATTTAGAATTGAAAAATAATTTGTCAACAATTTTTTCGAAAAAAAAATGTTTATTCCTGTTTTTGGCCTCATTTTTATGAACTCAGAAAAAGTTTTTTTTATTATTTAATTTTTTTTTTTAAATATTTTAAAGGTTTAAAAAAATTATTTAATTAAAGAAAATTCTTGCAATTCAATGAAACTTTTCATAAATTTAAAAATTGGCTTATATATATTTTGTGGTTATATATTATTATGTTTATGTTATTAAAACAATATTAATTATGTTTTTTTAGAACAAAATTAAAAAGAAAATATGTTTTAAAAAATGTACATAAAAAAGTTGTCCGTAACATTACAAAATTTTATTAATTCAAAGTATTTATTTAGAATTATTTTCAATATATTTTTTTTTCAAATTAAAACAAAATTTATATTTTTAAAATATTTTATAAAGAAATTATTTATTTAAGTCGAAAAAAGATTTATTGTTTCGTTATTTTTTAAAACAAATATTTTTTTTCAATAATTTTTTTCTAAAATTTTGTATGCACTATTTTTATTATTATTTTCGATAGAATTTTCCTCAAATTAAAAAAAAAAATATTTTTTAAATTTAGGGAAGTTCTGAATTGAAAAATAATTTTTAAACGATTTTGTCGGGAAAAAATGTGTATTCCTGCTTCTGGTCTTATTTTTATGAACTAAAAAAAAAAATTTTTATTATTTATTTTGTTATTTTTTAAAATTTTTAAAAAAAATTATTTAATTAAAGAGAATTATTACAATTTGATTTCATGTAATTCAAGGAAACTTTTCATAAATTTAAAAACTTGTTTTTATTACATTATTTTTTATGTTATTAGAACAATATTTATTACGATTTTTTATAACAAATTTAAAAAGAAAAAAGGTTTTAAAAAATTTACATAAGAAATTGTCAATAACTTTAGAAAATATTTAATGATTGAGTTTGAAATTGTTCAGGCTCAAGATCGAAAATAAAATTTGTTATTTTTATAAAAAATAATAAAATTAAAATTTAGAAAATATTATTAATTCAAAATTTTTTTTTAAAAATTATTTTCAATATACTTCAAATTAAAAAAAATATATATATGTTTAACATTTTTAAAAAAAAATTTTTTTTTTAGTCTAGGAAAAATTATTTGTTTCTTAAAATTTAAAAGAAATTTTTTTTTTAAATTTTTTTTCTAAAATTTTTTAATAACGATTTTTTAGTGTTATTATTTTCAGTAGAATTTTCTTCAAAGTAAAAATATGTTTTAAAATCAGGGAAATTCTGAATTGAAAAATAATTTTTGCAGGAAAAATTTTTTTTCCCTTTTTTTGGTCACATTTTTGTGTTTTCACAAAAAAAAAAAAAAAAACTACAATTTGACTTTATGTAATTCAAGGAAACTTTCCATAAATTAAAAATCGTGTTTATATATTTTTTGTATATCTTATTATGTTTTATGTTATTAAAACAATATAAATTTCGATTTTTTCTACCAAATTTAAAAGGAAAATATGTTTTAAAAAATTTACATAAAAAAATGTCCATTACTTTATAAAATACTATTAGTTCGAAATATTTTTTAAAAATTATTTTCAATATTATTTTCTTGAAATTAAAAAAAAAATATATATATTTAAATATTTTTTTTTTAACTTAATTTTAATTTTTTACAAAAAAAAAATCAAAAACCTTACAAATAGTTTCTAAAATTTTTAACGACATCAAAATATTTGTTTTATTATTTTCAATAGAATTTTCCTCAAATTAAAAAAATGTTAATATATTTTAAATTCAGGGAAATTCGGAATTGAAAAATAATTTGTCAACAATTTTTTCATGAACATTTTTTTTAAACCTATTTTTGACACATTTTTATGAACTCAAATTTTTTTTATTTTTTTATTATCTGGTTTATTTTTTTATGTTTAAAAAAAAAATCCATATAAAAAAAAATTATTAAAATTTGTCTGTTGATAATTCAAGGAAACTTCTATATAACTTTCCTCAATTTAAAAAAAAATATTAATATATTTCAAATTCAGGGAAATTCTGAATAGAAAAATAATTTGTCAACAATTTTTGCCACATTTTTGTGTTAAAAAAAATATTCAAACTCTTCATAAATTTCTTGTATACCTATATATATAGTTTGTGTAATCCTAAAATTATGTTATTAAAATAAAAATTAATTACGATTTTTTATCCGATGTTTTGTCCATTATTTTTCGACTTTTTTGGGGTTTGTTTATTTATTACTTTTTATATATTTTTAAGAAGTTATAGTTTTTTTTTATAGATTATTTTATGTTTAAGAATTTTTTTTATTAAGAATATATTTTTTTAAATCCAAGAAAAATTTTATGATTTTGTCAATCATAATTTTATTTTTAGTTTATTTTTCTCTTCAATTCAAACAAATTTTGTATTTTTTTTTTTATTTTTTTTTTATTTTTGCAGTTCAATATATTATTGAAAATCTTAAATAATACTACGATATAAATCTACATACCTATTTAATAAAAAATAATAGTTACATTTCATATAAAATTAATTAATAAAAAAAAGTGGTGTATAAAAAAATATAAATTCTTGTTCTTTTCTTTTTTTTATAAATACTAAAGGAAAATATTGCCAAAAATATAAATAAAATAATACAATAAGTAACAAAAAATTTTGAAAGCTAAAAGAAAAAGAACAGAACTTAACAGCTAAGGATTTTTGGTCCAATAATAGGTTGCGAAATAATAAAAAATAAATTAAACAAAAAAAAAACATTAATTATAAAATGAAAAAATGAATTAAATATAAAAATTTTGTGACAAAAAAACATTCAGAATAAACAATGAGTGAGTGGCTATGAGTTGTAATAAAGTTTGATTGTACATTTAAAAGAATACTTTCATGGGGTTTTTAAGAGATTGAAAATAAAATTTAAAAAAATAATTAAAAAATTAAACGTAACATTTTTTGGAAATTTTTTTAAACATTTTTTTTTTGCTTGTTACTTTGTTTTAAACTTTTAAAAGGCATGTGAATTTAAATAAATAAATAATACTAATAAAAATACAACACACTTTATAAAGCTTGATCACAATTGGGGGGTAACACAATGGAAAAAAAAGTAGCTACGTTTTATAAGGTTAAACTCTCATTTTCTCTCTCGCTCTCTTTAGTGTGGGAATCACTTTAAAATGGACCACGCATTTTGTTAATAGCATTGGTCAAATGTAAGATTTCAGTGTTCATTTGTTGCAACAATGTGTCCAATTTATCGACGGTGTCTAAGATTTCAACACGTTCGGTATGGGGATTGAAGCGTACCTCGAAGGGTCTAGACATGGTGGAGACCCAACGACGGAATTTGTCCTTGGCATCTTCGAAACTCTCGGCCACATAGTAAATGGGTTGATATTCTTGATCTTGATAGGGTTGTACAGCGGTGGAAGCTGGTTCGAAAGCACGATGTTCACATTTATCGGAAATAGCATGTAAAAGTTCACCATATGAAGACAAGAGACCAGCACCATAAGCTTTAATTTGACCATGTTCTTTGCAGAGACCAAATTCAACAGTAAACCAGTAGACCTATAAATAATTAAAAAAAAAATTGAAAAAACGTTAACAATTAATTCATAACAGTTCTACTTTAAAACTATTTTTATTATTTTTTTTTTTTTTTTTTTGAATTGCACCAAAAACAAAAGCCTTGATTTACAATAGCAAAAACAGTTTCTACTAATAATGAACATTTAAGTCAAGATTGCAGCAAATAGCAGCAAATAGCTAAGCGTTTCTAATACTTATCAAATCGCCACCAGCTTAAACGCGAACTTGACTTTTAAGACATGGATTTTACAAAAAACCATTGAATAACTAATTTAAACTTGGCTAAGAACCTTACAATTTTCAAACGGCGCACACACACGCCCAGCCAAGTTTAATTACACAAGAAAAAAAAAAACTTAAATAATAATAAACAAGAAACTTGTTTAAAATGCCAAAAACGCGCAAACTATGAAAACCTGCTATTTAAAGGTTAAATTCAAAAATGAATGGCAAGTAAATGGCCAATTAAATATAAAGAATAAACAAACAATTATAATTTTAAAAGAACAACATTACAAGTTACTTTTACACTTAAGAGGAACTAATTATAGTGGTAAATTTTTCGTTAAATTTATGCAAATTTTTAGAAATTTTTTTTTTTTAATTAAAATAATTTTTAACAAAAGAGTTTCACACACAAGAGAAACTTATTCGAATGGAAAAATTTTAATAAAAAAAAAAAATTAACTGGAAGAGAAGCTTACGGGAAATAATCTAACTGAGGCAAATTTTATGAAATTTTGATGAAAGTAATAAATTTTAAAAATATTATAAGAAGTTTATTTTTCAAAAATTAAATTTTTTTAAAAATTTATAAATTTTTTTTTAATTTTTTTTTTTTACAAAATGTACCAATATCATGAATTCATATATATTTTTTTAAATATTTGAAAAAAAAAATTTAACAAACTATGATTCAAACTTTTACAAACTTTTAGTCAAAAATTTTTCAGAGAAATTATATGGATATAACAATTTTTTTTTTAATTTACAAATTAGTAGTCAAGAAATTAGGCCAAATTAAAGAAATTTAAAAAATGTTTTAAAATTAATTGTCAAGAATTTAAAGAAAATATTTCTCAAAAACTTTAACAAATTATGGGTTAAGAATTTTACAGAAAAGTTAGGTAAAATTTTAACAATTGATATAAAAATTTTTTTTTAATTTTTTACAAATTAGTAGTCAAGCAAAATGTCTGTAATAAATTTTTACAACTTATGAGTCAAGATTTTACAGCTTGTAAAAAGTTTAAAAAAAATTTTTTTTTTCAAAATCATAAAAATTAATTCTACGTTTTGTCAAAAAAATTTTTTAAATTTTGCATCCAAATTTAATTTTTTTTTTTTTTTTTTGGAATTTTAATGAAAACATTTTTCAAAATTTTTACAAATTTTTGGTCGTAAGGAATTCAAAAAATCTCATTAAAAAATTTTTCAAAAAATTTTAACCAAAAAATTTCTCAAAAAATTATTTGAAAAATTTAGTAAATATGTAAGAAAATCGTACTTAATTTTTTTTTCTTAAATTTAACCAAAAAATTTCTCAGAAAATAATTTGAAAAATTTAGTAAATATGTAAGAAAATCGTACTTAATTTTTTTTTCATAAATTTTACAAAATTGTTTATCAAAATTTCACCAAATTATTTGTCAAAAAACTACACGAAATTTTTTTATATCTCAAAACTTTACCGAAAAGTTTGTACAACATTTTACAAATTATTTGTAAAAATTCAATAAATTATTTTTCGTAAATTTTGGCAGATTATTTATCAAAATTTGAACAAATTATGTGTAGAAATTTCATCAAATTATTTGTCAAAATATTTTACAGAAAATTTTGTAAAAAAAATTTTAACAGTTTATGTTGAAAAACTTACTCTAAAGTCAGTACCAAATTTTTAAATTATTTAAAAATATTACTAAATTTCTTAAATTTCTGCAAAGTTATTTGCAAAATTTAATCAAATTATTTATAAAAAATTTCACAGAAAATTTGTCAATTATTTTAACAGTATAATCTCAAAACATTGCCGAAAAGTTCGTACAAAGTTTTACATCCTTTTTTTTAAATATTACAAACTTTTTTGTAAAAATTTTAATCAAACATATTTTAAGACTGGTTTGTTAAGACCTTTACTGAAAAGTTGGTCAAAAAATTTGGCGAATTGTAGCAAAATATTTGTCAGATATTTTCAAATTATTTGTCAAAAATTTTACAGTAATGAATGTAAATTCACCCAATGTTACTGATAAATCTTTTTGATAAATTTTATAAAATTATTTGTCAAAATTTCACCAAATTATTTGTCAAAAAACTTTACAAAAAAATTTTAAATATTTTAACAACTTATGTGTCACAACTTTACCGAAACGTTTGTACAACATTTTAAGAATTATTTATAAAAATCTCAATAAATTATTTTTCGTAAATTTTGGCAAATTATTGATAAAAATTGCATCAATTTGTAAAAATTTCGCCAAATTATTTGTCTAAATATTTTATAGAAATTTTTTTTTTAAAAAATCTTAAGAGTTTATGTTTAAAAACTATACCGTAAAGTCAGTACAAAATTTTTCATTATTAATTATCAAAATCTCACTAAATTTCATAAAATTCATCAAAGTTATTTTTAAAGCTTCACCAAAATATTTGTTAAAATTTCACCAAATTATTTTTAGAAAATTTCACAGAAAACTTTGTCAAATATTTTAACAGTATAATCCGAAAACTTTGCCGAAAAGTTTGTACAAATTTTACAAGTTATTTATAAAAATCCAAATAAATCATTTTTCATAAATTTTGGGAATATATTTGTCAAAATATCATCAAATTATCTGCCAAATTCTCACCGAATTATTTGTCAAATTATTTTACAAAAAATTTTCCAAAAAAACTGTTAAAAATTTATGTTTAAAAACTTTATCGTAAAGTCAGTACAAAATTTTTCATTGTTAATTATCAAAATCGAATTAAATTTCATAAATTTCTGCAAAGTATTTTTGTCAAAGTTTCACCAAATTATTTGTTAAAAATTTCACAGAAAAGTTTGTCAAATATTTCAACAGTATAATCTTAAAACATTAGCAAACATTTTTGCAGAATTTTACAAATTATTTATCAAAATCTGAATAAATTATTTTTTTTTAATAGTGCAAAATTATTTGTAAAAAATTTAAATTAAACGTATTTTAAGACTAGTTTGTCAAGACCTCTCCAAAAACCTTTGCAAAAAAATTTGGCGAATTGTAGCAAAAAATTAGAAGAAATTTTCAAATTATTTGTTAATACTTTTACGATTGTAAAACATTTTCGAAAAAATTATAAAAAATTAAATTGTCAAAAAATTTATCTAACAAATTTTGCCAAAAAATTTTACAAATTATATTTGAAAAATTATTTTTCCTCAATTTTACAAAATGTTTGTCAAGAACTTTACAGAAAAGTTTGTAAAACATTTTCACAATTTATAAGCCAAAATTATAACGAATTTTTTGTTAAACCCTTTAACCAATTACGTGGTCATAAGTTAGAGCTTATAAATTTATCAGAAACTTTTACAAAATTAGAGTGAAAACTAATTTTTCCTAAATTTGGCAAAAAAGATTGTAAAACATTTACACAATTTATAAGAAAACATTATAACAAAATTATTTGTCAAAAAAATTTAGCAAGTTTAATTGTCAAAAACTAATTTTAATTTAAAAAAAATTTAAATGTTAAATTAAAAAACTTTTACACAATTTTACAAATTATAAGAAAAATTATTTTTCAAAAATTTTACAAAAATTTCTAAAACAAATTTTTAACAAATTTTTTTTTTAAAATATTTATTTGTAAAAAAAAATTTGCAAATTAAATTGTCAAAAATTAATTTTATTTTTAATTAGTTAAAAAAAAATATTTGAAATTATTACAAATTATAGGAAAAATTATTTTTAAAAAATATCTCTAAAAAATTTTCAACTAATATTTTTTTTAAATATCTGGTTGTCAAAAAAAATTTGCTAATTAAATTGTCAAAAATTAATTTTATTTTTAATTAGTTAAAAAAAAATTTAGAAATTATTACAAATTATATGAAAAATTATTTTTAAAAAATTTCTCAAAAAATTTTTCAACAAATATTTTTTTTTTAATATTTATTTGTCAAAAAAATTTAGCAATTAAATTTGTAAAAAATTAATTGTAATTTTAATTAGTTAAAAAAAAATTTACAAAATTTTAAAAATTATATGAAAAATTACTTTTCAAAATTTTACAAAAATTTTCAAGAAATATTTTTTTTTAAATATTTATTTGTCACAAAAAATTTATCAAATTAAATTGTCAAAAATTTAATTTAATTTTAATCAGTTAAAATGTTTTTTTTAATTTTACAAATTATAGGAAAAATTATTTTTCCAAAATTTTAAAAAAATTTCTCAAAAAAATTTTCAATAAATCTTTTTTTTTAAATATTTATTTGCCAAAAAAATTTTTAACAAATTAAAATTGCCAAAAATTAATTTTAATATTAATTAGTTAAAAAAAATTTACAAATTAAATCAAATTATTTTCCTAAAATTTAAAAAAATATTCTCAAAATAATTTTCAACAAATAAAATATTTAAAATATTTAGCAAATTAAATTGTAAAAAATTTATTTTAATTTTAATTAGTTCATATTTTTTTTTAATTTTACAAATTATGTATATGAAAAATTATTTTTCCAAAATTTTACAAAATATTTCTCAAAAAAATTTTCAAAAAATATTTTTTTTTAAATATTTATTTGGCAAAAAATTTTTTAGCAAAATAAATTGTCAAAAATTAATTTTAATTTTAATTGTTAAAAAATTATTTTTTAAATTTTGCAATTTTTTTGATAAATTATTTTTTAAAAGTTTTACAAAAATTTCTTAAGTAAATTTTCAACCAATTTTTTTTTTTAAATTATAAAACAACAATTAATTTTCACCAAAATCTCAATTTTATTTTGAATTTTTAATTTCACCAAAATCTCAATTTTATTTAAAATTTTCAATTTTATCATCCTTTTCTGTGTTTGCTGTTTTGTAATCAATTTTATGTTGTTGTTTTTAATCAATTTATCATTCCTATTTAATATTAATTCATCAATACTTACAGTTGATAATTTTTCAATTTCTTCATCCGAAGCACCCAACGAAGCCAAACCAATTTCCTGAGAGAATTGTGCAAAACTAGGATCAGCTAACAAGGGCATATGACCCAACAACTCATGAATGGTGTCACTATATTAAAATAAAAAAAAAATAAAAAATAAAAAAAATAATCAGTTTAATAGCTCATCAAATTATAATAAAATTATAATGAAAGTGTTGAAGCTTTTTGCTGGTATTCTACAATTTAAAATAAAGCCTGACTGAACGATGTTGGCAACAATAGCAGTAAATAACTCAATTACTGTTAATGGAGTTGTGCCGTCAAGTAACATCATAAAACAAAAAACAAAAAAAAAATGTGTTACTCGTACTTGTTGCCACATAGTCGTACATTCTTAGTTTCTCTATGTTTTAGAATAGAAAGGCCAATTAAAAGGTTTTCCTTTGTTCTCTGTTCTATGGTCTATATATTTTTTTTTTTTTTTTTTGTTAAATAAGCCATCGAAATATTAAGGATGGGGATAAATATCTTAAAAGGCAACTAAGTGTGTCAGTGGCAAAAAAGGAAATTGTTTTAAGATGTCGTTAGAAGAGAAAATTTCAAGCAAATTTCCTGTTCATTAGATGTTAGAAATTATTGTGGGAAAAAGTTGTCTATTTTAATTTTGTTATGAAATTTGCAAAAGAATCTTTCTTTGATGGCCAAGAAATATAGAAATGTATTTTTTTTTTTTTAACAAAAGGAAATTTTATAGAATGTTTTTCTGAAATAATTTAACAATATTCTATTTTTTTGTTACACTTACGGTTCGGGTGTATGATATGGTGAGTTAACGTGACGCACATACTGAGTACTTTGGAAAATACGGAAAGCCAAAGAAGCTAAGAAATCGCGAGCCGTCAACAGACCGGCAGCTGGACGTAAAGTGAAACCGGTATTCTTGCGCAAGAAATCAGACATTTCTTGCAATTGCGGCAAATGATCTTCAACGAAAATATTCTCATCTTCCAATTTCTTAAAGGCCAAACGATATTCAGCACAAGCATGTTTGGGACTCAAGTCCTTAACGGTGCGGAACACTGAACGCCAGGTCTTGTTCTCAACATCAGTGTAGCTGATGTATGGAATGGGATCTCCGTATTTGTAAGCAAAAGCAATTTCGGCAATTTCCTTACGACGTTGTCTATAGACTTTATCAGCAAAACCGGGATGATTCATGTCTAAATCAGGTTCGTATTTGGTCATCAAATGATTGCAATTGTCCAATTCAGAGGCATGCTTGGGGAACCAAGGAGCCTTAACGCTGATATTATTCTCAGTACACAAATTAAAGCTGCTGAATGAGCCGGACTGGCGTAAAGAACGAATCAATTGCAAAAGATTGCCACGAGTCATATTCAATTTGATCAAAACATCATGTTCAATGCCATCGGAACGTGATTGACGTGATTCTATATGTTGTACAGAACCATGATAGTTATCAATGGCCTTTAAGATGCGGCCCAAAGAGGTGATGCCCTCCTTAAGGCGCACTATCAAAGCGGCATTTTGTAAAACATTTTCTGCTTCGGCCGATTCAGCCACAGCATTGGCCAAAACAATTTCATCTTCAGTTAAACCAGCATCTGTAAAAAAAAAAATATACAAAAAAAAATCACATTTAGAGTTAAGCACATTATTGAAGCTGAGAGAAAAAAAAACATTTCGTCCTTCTATTCTAAATGCTTAGCACGTTTATGATGAATGGCAAATAATCATTGCCAGCTTAACAATCACTTGAAATGAAAATTATATGAAGCATAATATGCTTAAACCCTAACTACAATAGTTATGGGAAGGTGGGCAACAACAAACAAAATGAAGAAAAAAAAAAGAAAAGAACTTAAGTGAATTTTTGACGTCTTTAAAACCATAAGCTGCTTTACCAAGTGCTGGTGGTAAAGGGGGTGAGTGTGTTCATATTTATTTTATTGTTATATTAAAAGATTTTTATAGACTTATGACTTCTGAACAGCACATACATTTATTGTCATCATCATCATTCATCGTACAGCTCAACGACAATGTTAAAATCACTTAAAAGGGATACGGAAATGAACAATTTTCCATTTGAAATCTTAGCAATGAAATTATCATTTTAAGAAAAAAGAAAAAAAACACTTTTTAAATCACAAAAAGTTAAGTGGATTATAAAATGTTCATTCGCATATAAACTGAAGGAAATTAATAAAATAAAAATATTTCATTGGCTGATTAAGTAATAAATTCAAATGAAAATATAAAAGCCGTAAAATTTTAATCATATTAAGTTCTTTAGTTATTTATGTAGTTCAAAAGAAGTTTCGGGCTGACATAATGTCTTAATTCACATTTTTAACTTTAGTAGTGTCTTTTTATTATCAATAATTCTAAAAATTCTATATTAGTATTAATTCGATGAATTTCATTCATCTCTTACCATCTGTATTATTTTTGTCTGTAGTTTCATCCGAATTATTTTCCTGAGTTTGTTCAAAATCTACTGGTAAATCATCTTGAATATCGACTGTTCGAAATCATTATTTAAAAGAATGAAATAATATGAAAAGAAACAAAAAATAAAATAAAAATTAAATTAAATTAAATGTTTAGAAAAAAAAATTAAAGAAAATTGTTTAAAATAAATCTCAGATTCCAAAAATTTAAATTAAAAAAAAATTTTTGTTAATAAAAGTGTAAATTTTTGAAATAAATTAAAATATTTAGATGAAAGAAATTAAAATGGAAGAAAATTTAAAAAGTAAATTTGAGAAATCAAACAAATTTTAATTGAAATTAAAATTTTTGAAATTCAGAATCAATATTTTGAAAATATGAAAAAAAACCATTTCACTAAATTAAAACTAAAAATTAAATTTTTAAAACAAAAATGATAATATATGATAATCTGTGATTAAAAATTATAATATTGATATTAAAAATCTTAAATTTTAAAATTAAAAATTATAATTTGGAAATTAAAAAATAAAATTTTGAATTTAAAAAATAAATTAAAAATATAAATTTTTAAATTAAAATTTTGAAATTAAAAATTAAAATTTTGAAATTTAAAAATCTAATCTTGAAATTAAAAATTAAAATATTGAAATAAAAATTAAACTTTTGGATTTTAAAAATAAAAATTTTAAATTAAAAACTAAAATTTTGAAATTAAAAATTAAAACTTCGAAATTAAAAATATTAAATTTTGAAATTAAAAATTAAAACTGAAATTAAAAATTAAAATTTTGAAATTAAAAATTAAAACTGAAATTAAAAATTAAATTTTGAAGTTAAGAATTTTAAATTTTGAAATTAAGAAATAAAATTTTGAAATTGAAAATTTATATTTTGAGATTAAAAATTTTAAATTTTGAAATTAAAAATTAAAATTTTGAAATTAAGAAATAAAATTTTGAACTCAAACCTTGAAATTAAATATTAAAATATTGAAATAAACAATAAAATTTTGATATTAAAAATTAAAATTTTGAAATGAAAAACTAAAATTTTGAAATTAAAAATTATAATTTGGAAATTACAAATTTTTAATTTTGAAATTAAAAATTAAAATTTTTGAATTAAAAATTGAAATTTTGGAATTAAAAATTAAAATTTTGAAATTAAAAGTGAATATTAAAATTTTGAAATTAAAAATTAAAACTAAAATTAAAAATTAAAACTTTGAAATTAAAAATGAAAATATTGAAATTAAAAACTAATTTTTTGGAATTAAAAAATAAAATTTTTAAATTAAATATTAAAATTTTGAAATTAAATTTTAAAATTTTAAAATTTTGAAATTAAAAAATAAAATTTTGAAATTAAAAATTATGATTTTGAAATAAAAAATTACAATTTTGAAAATAAAAATTAAAATCTTGATATTAAAAATTACAATTTTGAAATTGAAATTAAAAATTTAGATTTTGAAATTAAAAATTATAATTTTGAAATAAAAAATAAAAATTTTGAAATTAAAATTACGAATTTAAAAGTTAAAATTTTGAAATTGAAAATTTAAATCGAAATTAAAAGTAAAAATTTTGAAATTAAAAATTAAAACTTCGCAATTAAAAATTAAAATTTTGATATTAAAAATTAAAATTTTGAAATTAAAAAATAAAATTTTAAAATTAAAAATTAAAATTTTGAAATTAAAAATTAAAATTGAAATTAAAATTTTGAAATGAAAAACTAAAATTTTGAAATTAAAAATTATAACTTGGAAATTACAAATTTTTAATTTTGAAATTAAAACTTAATATTTTGAAAGTAAAATAAAAATTTTGAAATTAAATATTAAAATTTTGAAATTAAAAATAAATATTAAAATTTTAAAATTAAAAATGAAAACTAAAATTAAAAATTAAAACTTTGAAATTCAAAATGATAATTTTGAAATAAAAAACTAAAACTTTGGAATTAAAAATTATAATTTTTAAATTAAAAATTAAAATTTTGAAATCAAAAATTAAAATTTTGAAATTAAAAATTAAAATTTTGAAATTAAAAATAATGATTTTGAAATTAAAAATTATAATTTGAATTAAAAATTATGATTTTGAAATAAAAAATTAGAATTTTGAAATTGAAAATTAAAATTTTGAAATTAAAAATTAAAATTTTGAAATTAAAAATTTAAATTTTGAAATTAAAAATTAAAATTTTGAAATTAAAACTTAAAATTTTGAAATTAAAAATTTAAATTTTGAAATTAAAATTTTTAATTTAAAAGTTAAAATTTTGAAATTAAAAATTTAAACTAAAATTAAAAGTAAAAATTTTGTAATTAAAAATTAAAATTTTTAAATTAAAAATTTAATCTTGAAATTAAAAATTAAAATTTTGAAATTTTGAAATTAAAAATTAAAATATTTGAAATTAAAAATAAAAATTTTGAATTTAAAAATTAAAATTTTGAAACTAAAAATTAAAATTTTGAAATTAAAATTTTGAATTTAAAAGTTATAGTTTTGAAAGTAAAAATTTAAATTTTGAAATTAAAAATTAAAATTTTGAAATTAAAAATTAAAATTTAAAAATTAAAAATTCAAATTTTGAAAATAAAAATTATAATTTGGAAATTAAAAATTTTTAATTTTGAAACTAAAAATTGAAACTGAAATTAAAAATTAAAATTTTAAAATTAAGAAATAAAATTTTGAAATTAAAAATTAAAATTTTGAAATTAAAATGGAAACTGAAATTAAAAATAAAAATTTTGATATTAAAAATTTTAAATTTGGAAATTAAACATTAAAATTTTGAATTTAAAAGTTAAAATTTTGAAATTATAAAAAAAAAACTTTAAAACAAAAATGTAAAAAATTTAAATTATTGATAAAAGTTTTCAAAAAAAATTTTAATTTAATAAAAATTTTGAATTTGAAAAATAAACATTTTTAAAGTTAAAAATAAAGTGTAAATTATATAATATAAATTTTGTTATTAAAAATAAAGTTTTAAAAAGTTTTGAAAGTTTGGAAAACAAAATTTTAAATTATAAAATTATAAACGAAAATTTGGAATTATGTAATTTGAATTAAAGTTGAATTATATAGAAAAATAATTAAAATTTTATTATTTAAAATTAAGATTTGAAAATAACGTTTAAAATTATGATATCAAAAATGTAAATTTTTAATTCAAAAATATAAAACTTAAATGTAAAACCGGAAAAAGACAATTTTTAATTTAAAAAAAAAAATGAGTTTAAAAGTGAAAACTTTAGAAATAATAGTTCAAAATTTTAACCTGAAAATTTCAAATTTAAAAAACAAAATTGATATTTAATTTGAAAATTTTTAATTCTAAAAGGCAAATTTTGAATTTAAAAATTAAAACTTAAAATTTGAAATTAATTGCAGTTTCTATAAATTGAAAATTTCTGATTTGAAAAACAAATTTCAAAATAGACATGAAAATTTTAAATTTTTAGATATGAAATTTTTAAATTAAAAGTGAAAAATTTTAATTTCAAATGAATTATTACATCTATTTAAAAAAAAAATTAAAATTTTGAGCTCAAAATAAAAGCAAAACTTGAAAATTTCCAATTTGAAAAACAAATTTTATATTTAAAATGAAAATTTTGAATTTTAAAAAGAAAATTTTTAATTTAAAAATTTAAATTTTAAATTTACATTTAATTGCTGTTTCAATAAATCAATAAAATAATAGATTTAAAATTAAAAATTAAAATTGAAAGTTAAAAAACAAATTTCATGTTTAAAATGATTATTTGGAATTTTAAAAGAAGAAATTTCGAAATTAAAAGTGAAAATTTTTCATTTTAAATTAATTATTGTAACTATTTTATATGAAAAAATAAAATTTGAGCAAAACTTGAAAATTTCAAATTTAAAAAACAAATTTCATATAAATATGAAAATTTTGAGTTTTAAAATGAAAATTTAAAATGTAAATATAAAAAATTTACTTTAAATTTGGTATTAAAAAATATAAGTAGTAATATTTAAATATTAAAAATTAAAATTTTGATTTAAAAAATTAAATTAAAAAAATTTTGATATTTAAATTGAAAATTTTTAATTTTAAAAGGAAAGTTTTGAATATAAAAATTAAAAATTATTTATTACAACTTAATTGGTTCTTCAATAAACAGTTTTTATTTTTAATTTAAAAAATTTAAAAGTTTTATATAAAAATTTGAATTTTATTTAAATTTTAGTTTGTAATTTTTTTTTTGTAAAATTTCAAAAAAATTATATCAAATTTTTACATTTAAATTTAATATTATTTTTCTACACATTTAACTGTTTCTTTCAAACTACTGACTTAGAAAAAGTAATGTAAAATGATTGTTTTTTTTCATTTTTTTTTTTTTTTTTCTTAAATTGGTATATTTAAAAAAAATCTCTACCTTCGTTATTGTAATTTGGCTGTTCTATATCATCAACAACATCAATATTTTCTAATTGTTGTTCATCTTGTAATTCAATGTTTTCTTGAGTTGGAACATGTTCACCTTTGGCTTGCAAAATGGCCTCTTCCAAAGAACCATCTTTATGAGAGAAAAAAAAAATAATAAAATAAAATAAAATGAAATTGAACAAAATAAGAAAATTTTAAATAAAATAAACTAAATTTAAAGAAAAAAAACTTTTTTAAATTAATTTTTACAAAATTTACTTTCACAACCACAATCAATTACAATTTGTTTAATTTTTTATGTTAAGGTTTTGTAGAGCTAATTCTATTTTTTTTTTTTTTTGCTACTTCACCCCAATTTTTAATTCTACTCACCATTGGCTTTATTACGGGCCTCTTCCAATACAATTTGTTTGGTTTGTTTAACAACCAAACTTTCAAAACGGGCATCATCCACTAAAGAACGACGACGAGATGGATAACCATTCTGTAAAATATAAATAATAAAAAGGAAATATTTAAAAAGGTGTTTTGCTAAAGAATAAATAAAAAATAAAACAACAAAGCGTATAATTTATGATTTATATAAATAATCATACGCTCTAGTATTTTGTATTTTAAGGAAGACAAAAATTTTTTTTATTAAAACAATTAAAACAATTTAAAATTTTTTTTTTTTAATTCAATTTCAGTATTATTAAAAAAAATTTAAGATCTAAATAATCATTTTGAATAATATTTGTATAAAAGTTTGATATATTAAAATTTTAATCCGTTTTTTTTTTATTAAAATGACAAAAATTTAATAAATTATTTTTATAAAAATTTTGAGGCGATTTCTTTATATAAAATTTTCTATATACATATTTCTTTTTTTATTTAAAAAATTCTTTGGGAAATTATAAAAAAATTTTTTTTAATTTTTTCTAAATTTTTTTAAGAAATTTGGAAATTTAACCGAGCTTTTCAAATAATTAACATGTCGTTAACAAAGAAATTGCTATTTTTTTCTCTCTTCTATAAAACAACAAAATTAAAAAAAAAAAAAAAATACAGCAAATGTAAAGTAAACGAAAAAAGCGAAAGTATTTCAACAAAGCATCACTTTTAAAGACTTTTGGTCTGTATTTTTCAATTTGACCTTCAATTTATCAAAAATATGATTTAACAAAATCAACTTCTTTCATCAGCCAAAATCAATCAACCAGTTCCATATGAAATCCATCAAAAAAAAAAAAAAAATTCTTCAAAAATTTTTCAAGATTTTATCATCATAAATATGTCAACATAGTGTTTTTATTTGCAATCAATCGAAGCTCAAAAAACAAAAGCAGTGTTTAAAACAAAAAACAAACAAAATTTTATGTTAATTTAAGTGTTTAAAACAAAACTTCACCACATGCCATCAATATGTATTTAACTTCTTTAAAGGTGTTAACAAAGTTGTAAACATAAATTTAAAATAATTTTAAACACATGACCATTATGATTTCTGATATAAAAGACTACAGCTGTTGTTGCTTGCTGATGGTTAATAAAGATTTTGAAAGAAATCCAAAAATAAACAAAACAAAACAAAAACAATAACTTCAAATTTGCACGTACACATTTTTAGGGCATTTCTTTTGATAATAATTATGTTTTGTTTTTGTTTTTGTTTTTTTTTCATTTTTTTTTAGCCGGCCCCATTAACAAGTTGACAAGTTAATCAGTCATGTTATATGAAAAAAATATGAATAATAAACTTAATAAACTTAATAAACTTGTTTTTTTTTTTTTTGGTTTGTTTCTGTTTTTTTTTTGGACAAAATATTGAGGCATCTTCATTGATGAAAACCAACAGTGAATTTTTGTATGGAACTTTTTCGCTTTCGTTTTCATTTCGAAGCTGAATATTAAGATGTTGTAACTTTATATTTAATGCTTGTGTGTTTGACAAGAAAATAACTCATTTTATCAAAATAAATTGTTAAGCTAATATATTTTGTTTTTATTATCATGAAAATATTGTGTCATTGTAGTAACCATTAGTAAATAGAGGTGTTAAAATACATTTGTCATAAATTTCACTTGTTGCTTCATAAAATAAAGAGTTTTAAAGAAAATATAAAGATATACACATTTAAAAATTTCTAATTTGTAAACAAAAGAATTTTCAGAAAAATTATAAGATATTGTTAAATAAAATATAAAAATTCAAAAAATAAAAAAAAAATAATTTCAATTACTTTGAAATTATTCTTAATCAAGCAAATTTATAAATTAATATTTATGAAAAATGCAAAACAAAGTAACTAAAACAAACTCAGTAATATATGCAAATAATAAAAAATTATGAAAACGCAAAAATTAAGTTTTGAATTTAATTAACTATTTAAAAACTATTCTTAATTAAACAAATTTTTAAATTAATATTTATGAAAAGTAAAAAAGACAAAAAAAAAATTAATATTTATAAAAATATAAATATCAAAAAAATCATAAAATTAAAAAAATGATTTTAATTATTTTAAAATGATTTTAATTATTTTAAAATTAATTTTAATCAGAAAAGATCAAAAATTGATATATACGAAGAGTAAAAAGTAATTAAAATAAATAAAAAAAAATTAATATTATTAAAAAAAATTTATACAAAATAAACAAACATTAATTAAATTTAAAAAAGTTTGTTTAAATTATTTAAAAACTTTTCTTAATCAAAGAAATTTATAAATAAATATTTATGAAAAGTAAAAAAATATATGAAAACAAAATTAATATTTATAAAAACATAAATACCAAAAAATTAATAAAATTAAAAATAATGATTTTCATTATTTTAAAATGATTTAAATTATTTTAAAATTATTTTTAATCAGAAATTGTTATTGAAGAAAAGTAAAAAGTAACTAAAATAAATAAAAAATTAATAGTATTAAAAAAAATTTATTCAAAATAAAAAAATTTAATAAAACTTAAAAAAGTTTGTTTATAATTATTTAACAACTATTCTTAATCAAAGAAATTTATAAATTAATATTTATGAAAAGTAAAAAAATATATGAAAACAAAATTAATATTTATAAAAAAATAAATATCAAAAAATTAATAAAAATTAAAAATGATTTTCGTTATTTTAAAATGATTTAAATTATTTTAAAATTACTTTTAATCAGAAATTGATATTGAAGAAAAGTAAAAAGTAACTAAAATAAATAAAAAAATTAATAGTATTAAAAAAATTTATTCAAAATAAAAAACTTTAATAAAATTTAAAAAAGTTTGTTTATAATTATTTAAAAACTATTCTTAATCAAAGAAATTTTTAATATTTATGAAAAGTAAAAAAAGAAATGAAAATAAAATTAATATTTATAAAAAAAATATATATCTCAAAAATTAATTAAAACTAAAAATAATTATTTTAAAATTATTTTAGTTATTTTAAAATGATTTTAGTTACTTTAAAATAATTTTTAATCAGAAAAATTCAAAAATTGATATTTAAGAAAAGTAAAAAGTAACTAAAATAAATAAAAAATTAATAGTATTAAAAAAAATTTATTCAAAATAAAAAACTTTAATAAAATTTAAAAAAGTTTGTTTATAATTATTTAACACCTATTCTTAATCAAAGAAATTTTTAATATTTATGAAAAGTAAAAAAAGAAATGAAAATGAAATTAATATTTATAAAAAAATATATATCTCAAAAATTAATTATTTTAAAATTATTTTAGTTATTTTAAAATGATTTTAGTTACTTTAAAATTATTTTTAATCAGACAAATTCAAAAATTGATATTTAAGAAAAGTAAAAAGTAACTAAAATAAATAAAAAAATTAATATTATTAAAAAAAAAATTTATTCAAAATAAAAAACTTTAATAAAATTTAAAAAAGTTTGTTCATAATTATTTAAAAACTATTCTTAGTCAAAGAAATTTTTAGTATTTATGAAAAGTAAAAAAAGAAATGAAAATAAAATTAATATATAAAAAAAAATATATATCTCAAAAATTAATTAAAACTAAAAATAATTATTTTAAAATTATTTTAGTTATTTTAAAATGATTTTAGTTATCTTAGAATTAATTTTAATCTGACAAATTAAAAAATTAATATATACGAAAAGTAAAAAGTAATTAAAGTAAATAAGAAAAGAATTAATATGTATAAAAAAATTATTCAAAATAACAAAACATTAATAATATTAAAAAAAATTTTGTTTATAGTTCTTTAAAAATTTTTCTTAAACAAAAAATTAGTTTAATTTGATTAATCAAAAAACTAATATATGTATATGAAAAATAAATATATGAAAAGTAGTAAAAAAATAAATTATATGTATAAAAAAAAATTATTTTAATTAATTTTTAATTAGTCTTAATCAAGCAAATTTATAAATTAATATTTATGAAAAATGCATAAAAAAGTAACTAAAACAAACTCAAAAATATATTCAAATAATAAAAAATTATGAAAACGCAAAAATTAAGTTTAGAATCAAAAATTAATAAAATTAATAAAATATTTAAGAATTATTTTTAATCAGACACATTTAACAATTAATATTTATGAAAACTAAAAGATTAATTAATTATTATTAGTTATTAATTATTGTTATTAATTAATTAAGTAGTTATATTATTAATGAAAGAAAAATATAAAAATTATTATTTACAAAAGAAAACCCATTTTTAATTTTTTTCAATGCTGGCTTTATTTAATTTGATCCAATAAGTTTTAAATTTTAATAACAAAATATAAAAAAAATTTAATTTTAATTTTTTTAAAACTCACAAATTTAAAATTTTTTTTCCAACAAAATTAATTTTATTATTTAAATTTTTTATAATTTAAAAAGCTTTTTGTAATTAAAACAGTCTTAAAAATTGATATTTAAAGAGAATAAAAAAAATTGTAATTTTGCTATAAATTATTGATTTTAATTAAGTAAAATTTCTCTGGCTCCAAAAAAATTTAAATTAAGAAAAATTGTATTTCAAATAACAAAAATTCAGATCTTAAATTAAACGAGAATTAAGAATCCCTTTTGAAAATATTTCGTTAGTTTTTAGATTATTTGAAAGCGAAATTCTTTGAAAATGGGCTAACTCTGATGTTAAATTAAAAAACTTTTATAAAATTAATTTTTGTCTTAAATTAAACTTGAAAAATTCCCAAAATTTATGAAGAATAATAAAATTGATTATTTAATGATAAGAAAGAAAAAAAGTTAGAACAAATATTTAATTCTAAAAGGAAGATTTTGTTTTAATATAAAATTTTTAGTTCTAGAAAGAAATTTTTGAATTTAAAAATTTAAACTTTAAATTTGAAAATCGGTACTATTTCAATAAATTAATAAAAATAATATTTGCAAATTAAAATTGACTAATTGAAAATTTCTTATTTAAAAAACAAATTTGATATTTAAAATGAAAATTTTTATTTCTAAAAAGAAAATTTTGAATTTAAAAATATCTCCTTTAAAAAACAAATTTGTTATTAAAAATGAAAATTTTTAATTCTAAAAAGAAAATTTTTAATTTAAAAATTAAAACTTGAAATTTAAATTAATTTATGTTTCAAAAAATTAATACAAATTAATGTTTTAAAATTAAAAATTAAAATCGAATAATTTAAAATATATGTATAATTTAAGGGTGAAATTTGAAAATTTGCAATTTAAAAAAACATATTCGATATTTATAATGAATTTTTTTTTTTTCTAAAAACAAAATTTTTAATCAAAAATTTAAAACTTTAAATTTGAAATTAATTTTTGTTTAAATAAATTATTAAGAATAATGTTTTAAAATTAAAAATTAAAATTGAAAATTTCTAATTAAAAAAAAAATAAATTAAAAGTGAAAATTTTTAATTTAAGTTAATCATTGCATCTATTTTAAACTCAAAAATTTTAATATAAAAACAAAAATTGAAAATTTCTAATTAAAAAAAAATTAAATTAAAAGTGAAAATTTTAATTTTAAATTAATTATTGCATTTATTTTAAACTCAAAAATTTTAATATAAAAACAAAAATTTAAAATTTCTAATTAAAAAAAAAATTAAATTAAGAGTGAACATTTTTAATTTTAAACTCAAAAATTTTAATATAAAAAAAAAAATAATGATTTTTTTTTTATTTAAATTTCGAAAATGAATTAAAAAATTTTAAATTTTAATAAGATAATTGTATTCAAAATATCCAATATATTCTAAAAAATTATGCAATTTAAAATTGTATTCATTTAATACTAGAAACTTTCAAAATTTTATTTTGTATCATCGGTATTGTTTTTGAATACTTTTTCATTTCTAAACTAAAATTTTTCAATAATTTCAATAATTGTGTAATCTAAATACAATAGATATTTTTGATAATGAAAAAAAATATAGAGAATTTTGATCACAAATAATTCCAATTTATATATCAAATTTATTTTATAATTTTTCAAATAAATTTTCTTTCAAGTCACATATTGAGCTGTTAACTTTAAATTTTTTAATTAAATTTTTTTCTAAGTTATATTTTTGTATTTTCGTAATTTCCAATATAATTTTCTATTTTTTTTTTTTTTTTTTCAAAAATCCAATAAATATTTCTCATTATGAAAAAATGTGCAAAACACTTAACACAAATTTTACTTCTTTATATGTTTAAGTTTTTAAAAAAATTTTTAAACTAGATTTTCTTAAAAATCAAATACTCTTTAAATTTACTTATTTTTTTTTTCAAATTTCACAAGAAATTTTTTTAATTTTTTTTTTTTCAAAATTCCAAAAAAACTTACCTCAATACTGTATGATTTTTTAATGGCGAACATTTCGCGATTTTTTTGAGCAGCAGCTACAGCCATCATTTTGTTAATTGTTTTTTTTTTATTTGTTTATTAGGTATGTAGGTTTAAAAATTGAGAAATCTATTTAAGATTTTCTACAAAAATTTATTTCGTATTTTATGATGAAACACTTAATACTTTTTGTTTGAAGTTGTAGGATAAGCCTTCGAAAAAAATTTAACACTTTTTTCACTGCTTATTTTTGTTGAGTATTATTTTTGGACTTGCTTCTATTTGTTTTTGGAGTGATTTCCAAAAGTAGTTGTGTTGATTGGTTGTCTGGTTAGCTTCTTTCAAAAGGGAAAACTTTTGTTAATTTTCTTTGTTTTTGTTACAGAAAAAAAACACAATTTTATTTTAAAAAAAATATATTTTTGCACTTTGATATTTGGATTATGGAATAGACTTAAATACGCGTTTTTAAATCTTATCGTTTTAGTATCCTTTGTTTTTCGTCTGATGATAATATCCAAGGCAGGTTAAGCTAAGAATTACAACAAACAGCACAGCAACTACTATTTTTTTTTTGAAAAACTTTTTAGTTATTTAAAATAACGTTTCTTCAACCAAAGAAGCAAGTTATTAAAGCGAATGATAGCGTATCAATGCATACTCTGTGACCAAGTTCCCAATCTTTATATACCCTCGACCAAGTATGGAAGGTTTACATTTGGCTTAACAGCAGAGACGAACCTTTAAGCCGAACATTTAACAGAGAACATGAAATGAGTAACACACTTCTACACACATTTCCACATACACACAAATACAGTCCGCTTTAGCCATGTTAAAACAAACAACCAACAGCCGGTTAACAGGTTTTGCTTTCTTAATTTGGCATCAACCAAGCATCTTGCGCTGCTGCTGTTATGAGAGCAGTTCATTCGTTTCGCTATGCCAAAGTACGTCACACAAAATATCTGAATTTTTTACGAGTTCTGATTAAGTTTTCATACTGGGAACCACCAACCACATTAAACTTGTCATGTGCGTAAGAGCGCATGCTTTAACATTAGACCTGTCGTATAATTTCAATAATAAATAAATGCCAACCATAATTATCATACGTACGAACTCATTTTTTTTGTGGGATTTACCTCTCGGTTTTTTTATGATTTTCTAAAGAAAAACCATCTCCATCTCAATTAAGCAATCAAGTTCAAGTTCTACTTATCGTAACAGTAGCTGTAAAGCGCTCACACACATCATGCAGAAAGACTAATAGAGGGATGGATGCCTTGTGCAATTAAAAATATTATAACGTTGTTGGAGACATCAAAAAATTTTTTTTACTGCTTTTATGTGTAATTTTAAAAATTTTGAAAAAAAATTTTTAATTACATTTGACAAACAAATTTGTTTAAAAATAACTTTTAAAGCCTCGTTATTTTAAGGAAGCAAAAATTCATAGAAGATATCACTTATAAATACTACAATTTCGAGGATATCAATATTTTATACGGAAAGTTTTAATTTTGTGCCCTCTATCTCATAAACAGTTTTAATCAAGCGTGAATAGAAACGAAAATTGGTAAAATTTTTGTCTCATTTTACTACCATTAAATTTGAAATTGAACTTTTACTAATCCTCATGTTATCGAATATGAGTCTTTTATATACACCCTTAAAATATAGTTAGGAGGCTTATAATAAGTTTGGAATCTTCTTCAAATTTCAGTGAAAATCGTCAGAATGCTTTATAAGGCGAATATATCCAAAAATAATATTACACGGTTTATATATGATTTTTGTTAAGCTAATTGGTCCTATTATATTAATGTAAATAAAAAACGTTTTAGTTTAGATTTAGTTATAGATTTAAAATTTGTGAATGATTTATCATTGAAATTTTAACAATGACAGCCATACACTGCGCAAGTTCAGAGCTCAAGTTGGCACTCGAAACTTGAGGAAATATATCAAAATCGTTTTGATTTTGATCAGTTTCACTGCACACATAGCGCAAACAACTCCATACATTATACAAAAGCACTGTACCGTGCTAGACTTGAGCACTAAATTTGTATAGTGAATGGTTAGCATTTGACATATAAAATTATCCATTAATTTACATTTATAAATATTTAAAACATATTGCTAGATATTCCCCAAAAAACGGTGAGAACTAAGAATGATTGACAACATTGTTTTTGGGTTTATTTTTCTAAACGTATATACCTTTCCCCTTTATAATGTGTTTATATACATTTGAAATTGTAAAAATAATAATTTATAATAATAATAATTAATAATATAATTACCAAAATTTCACCCAAGAATACCCAGACCTCAGAATGGTGTTGTCTTGATCCTAAGCGTATTTTGTGGATATTCAAATTTTTGTTAGGAATCACCAAGATTTTAATATTTACAGATTGCAAAAAAAAAAAAACTGAAGGAACATTGTTTTAAGGCTTATTTTCTAATTGTATAAAACTTTCCCCTTAATAGTTTGTTTAAACTTAATTAAAATTTTAAAAACAATGGAGGGAATTTTGGGGACTTATCAAATTTAGTTGGGAATTACTAAAATTTCACCCTAGAATACCCAAACGGTATTTACAGTTTCAATTAAAAATGTTTATGATGCGTTGCTATAGGTAGATATTCCACAAAAAACGAAGGAACATTGCTTACAGGTTTATTTTTCTAACTGTATAAAACTTTCCCCTTAATAGTTTGTTTAAACTTAATTAAAATTTTAAAAATAATAAAGGGGATTTTGGGGCTTTTTCAAATTTATTTGGGAATTACTAATATTTCACCCTAGAATACTCAGACCTCAAAATGATGTTGTTTAAGCCCAAACGGTATTTTGGGGATTTTCAAAATCTATTTGAGATATACCAAAATATAATATTTACAGTTTTATTTAAAATTTTTATGACGTATTGCTAAACAGTGATAGAAGTAAAAGAATTTAGAACGATTGACAATATTATTTATGGGTTTGTTTTTCATATGTATAAAAGTTTCCCTTTACAGTTAACTAAAATTGTACAAATTATATAAAAAGTAATTTTGGGAATTTTTCAAATTTATTTGGGAATCACTAAAATTTCACCATAGAATACCCAGACCTCAAAATGATGTTGTTTAAGCGCAAACGGTATTTTGGGGATTTTCAAAATCTATTTGAGATATACCAAAAATATAATATTTACAGTTTCAATTTAAAATGTTTATAACGTATTGCTAGACAGTGATAGAATTAAAGGAATTATAAACGACTAACAACATTGTTTATGGACTTAGTTTTATTTTCAAATTAATAAACTTTCCCCTTAATAGTTTGTTTAAACTTAATTAAAATATTAAAAATAATATAGGGAATTTTGGGAATTTTTCATATTTATTTGGGAATGACTAAAATTTCACCCTAGAATACCCAGACCTCAAAATAATGTTGTTTAAGCCCAACCGAAATTTTGGGGATTTTCAAAATCTATTTGAGATATACCAAAAATATAATATTTACAGTTTCAATTTAAAATGTTTATGACGTATTGCTAGACAGTGATAGAATTAAAAGAATTATAAACGACTAACAACATTGTTTAAAGGCTTAGTTTTATTTTCAAATCTCTAAACTTTCCCTTTACAGTTTGTTAAAACTTAACTAAAATTTTAAAACTTATATCAAATAGGAATCTTGGGTATTTTACAAATATATTTGACAATCACTATTATTTCAACTCAGAATACCCAGACCTCAAAACGGTGTTGTTATTAGTCTAAACGGTATTTTGGGGATTTCAAAAATTTATTTGGGATTCACCAAAAATATATTTACAGTTTCAATTCAAAATGTTTATGACGTTTTGCTAGATATTGAAAGAATTAAAAGAATTAAGAACGGTTAACAATATTATTTATGGGTTTGTTTTTCATATGTATAAAATTTTGCCTTTACTAAAATTGTACAAATTATATAAAAATGAATTTTGGGGATTTTTTCAAATATATTTGGGAATCACTAAAATTTCACCCTAGAACAGCCAGGCCACAAAATGATGTTGTTTTAACCCAAAAGGTATTTTGGAGATTTTCAAAATTTATTTGGGAATTGCAAAAATTTTAAAATTTGCAGTTAAAATTTAAAATGCTTATTACGTATTGCTAGATATTGCTAGAATTGAAAGAATTAAAAACAATTGACAACATTGTTTAAGGGTTCATTTTTTTTTTCAAATCTATAAACTTTCCCTTTACAGTTTGTTTAAACTGAACTAAAACTGTAAAAATTATATTAAACGGAGATTTGGGGATTTTTTAAATTTATTTGGGAATCACTCAAATTTCACCGACCTCAAAATGATGTTGTTTTAACCCAAAAGGTGTTTTGGGGAATTTCAATATTTGTTACAGTTGAAATTTAATATGTTTATGACATAATGCTAGAATTTAAAGAATTAAGAACGATTAACAATATTTTTTAGGATTTTGTTTTTCAAATGTATGAAGCTCCCTTTGCAGTTTGTTTAACTTAACTAAAATTGTACAAATTATATAAAAAGGAATTTTGGGAATTTTTTCAAATTTATTTGGGAATCACTAAAATTTCACCCTAGAATACCTAGATCTCAAAATGATCTTGTTTTAACCCAAAAGGTATTTTGGGGATTTTCAAAATTTATTTGGGATTCACCGAAAATACATATATTTACAGTTTCAATTCAAAATCTTTACGACGTTTTGCTAGATATTGATAGAATTGAAAGAATTAAAAACAATTGACAACATTGTTTAAGGGCTCATTTTTTTTCAAATGTATAAAACTTTCCCTTTACAGTTTGTTTAAACTGAACTGAAACTGTAAAAGTTATATAAAAAGGAATTTTGGCGATTTTTTCAAATTTATTTGGGAATCACTAAAATTTCACCCTAGAACAACCATATCTCAAAATGATGTTGTTTTAACCCAAAAAGGTATTTTGGGGATATTCAAAATTTATTTGGGAATTGGAAAAATTTTAATATTTGCAGTTAAAACTTAAAATGGTTATTACGTATTGTTAGAATTTATAAAATTAAAAACAACAGACAGCGCCATGAATGTATAGCAAACAACTGCAACCATCAATTATGACAACCATAGCAGTTGCTTGCTATAAATAGATGGCGCTTACTGTTTTTTTTTTTCGAATGTACAAAACTTTCTCTTTACAGTTTGTTTAAACTTAACTAAAAATGCACAAATTATATAAAAAGAAATTTTGGGGATTTTTCAAATTTATTTTATCAATAAAATTTTACCATAGAATATCCAGACCTCAAAATGATTTTGTTTTAATCCTAAGAGTATTTTGTAGATATTTAACTTTTTTTTGAATCACCAAGAATTTAATATTTACAGTTTCAATTTAAAATGTTTACGATTGTTGCTAGATATTCCCAAAAAACCCCGAAGGAACAATGTTTTAAGGTTTGTTTTTCTAACTGTATAAAACTTTTCCTTTAATAGTTTGTTTAAATTTAATTGAAGTTTTTAAAATAATATAGACCATAGACTGTTATTGTTTTAAGCCAAACGGCGTCTTGGGGATTTAAAAAATTTATTTGGGATTCACAAAAATTTTAATATATACAGTTTAAATTTTATATGATTATGGGGTATTTCTAGATATTGATAGAAGTGAATGAATTAAAAACGATTAACAACATTGTTTAAGGGTTTTTTCAAATCTATAAACTTTGCCTTTACAGTTTGTTTAAACTTAACTAAAACTGTAAAAATTATATAAAAGGAATTTTGGGGATTTTTTCAAATTTGTTTGGGAGTCACTAAAATTTCACCCTAGAATACCCAGATCTCCAAATGATGTTGTTTTAACCCAAAAGGTATTTTGGGGATTTTCAAAATTTATTTGGGAATTGCAAAAATTTTAATATTTACAATTTCGTTGCTAGAATTTAAAAAAATTAAGAACGATTAACAACTTTTTTAGGGGGTTTGTTCTTGAAATGTATAAAACTTTTCCTTTACAGTTTATTTAAAGTTAAGTAAAATTGTACAAATTATATGAAAAGGAAATTTGGGGATTTTTTAAATTTATCTGGGAATCACTATATTATAAGCCCCAGCATACCTAGATCGCGAAGTGGTGTTTCTTTCTCCCAAAGGGTATTTTGGGGATTTTCAAAAAATTTTCAATATTGATAGACCTGAAAGAATTAAGAATGAATATTGTTTAAATGTATAATATGTATAAAACTTATGCTTTACAGTTTGTTTCAGCTTAGCCACAGAGTGATGTTGTTTAACCTAAACTGGTGTTTTTGTTATTTATTCAAAATTTCTTTGGGGATCATTGAGATTTTAATGTTTACACAATAAATTTTTAATACAAAATGTTTACATTCAAAATGTTTATAATGTATTACCAGACATTGCCAGAAAACTGGAAGAATTTAGAATGAAATTTTTTTACAGTTAAAATTTTCCCATTATAATTTGTTCAAACATAAAATTATAAACTCCATCCAAAGAATTTTGGGGATTTTTCAAATTTATTTGGGAATTACTAAAATTTTAATTTTTTCACTTTAAATTTGTAATAAAATTTAATAACATTTGAATTTTGATGTTGGAATATAAACACAGTACATTCCTACAGTACATTCCTACAGTACATTGTTTAAGGGGTAGGATATGTTTGGGATTTCAAATAAATAAAACTTTACTCTTACCATTTATATAAACTTAATTTTGGGGATTTTGAAATTTATTTGGGAATTACTAAAAATTTAATTTTTTCACTTTAAACTTGTAATAAAAGTTTCTGCCATTTAAATTTTAATGTTGAAGTATTAAGAACGATAGGTCACATTGTTTAAGGGGTAGGATATGTTTGGGATTTCAAATAAATAAAAAATATATAAACTTAATTTTGGGGATTTTTTAAATTTTATTTGGGAATTATTAAAATTTGAATGTTTACATTTTAAACTTGTAAACAAAACTACTGCCATTTATTAGCAAAACCGCACGGGAAATCCTTATACCTAAATGCTGTTTGTTTCGGGATTCACGAATAGCGATTCCAAAAAATTTATAATTAAAAATTAATATTAACCAGCAGATTCCAGCCCTCGAAATTCGAGTGCAAATTCTAGGAAATTTATTTTTTTCATTAAATAAACACCTAAAAGTATGCTAATCAATTATAGCCAATTCACAAATCAACACAAAAAAACAAACTCATTTTTATTACAAACACATTAACAAATTTAATAAACACATACATAGTATTGTATGTGTTAGTAACAACTTTAAATGCAATTTACTTAAAATAATGGAAAAAATTTAAAAACCTGTAAATCTGGTGAACAGCTAAAAAGAAATACCTTTCAAATAATATACGTTTGATCAAAATCGGGATAAAATGGTAGGACAAAACATCGGTCACAAGAAATCGTCTAGCCTATTAATATTATAGATATAATATAAAATTATATCGTACGATTCCGGCATATTTATTTACAAAGTTTCGAATGCCGAGATTTGCACAATTTGATTCCGTTTTTCTGAAACTTATGTAATATTATAAAACCCATATATGGAATTTTGGAGCTTTTTCATAACTAAAATTTTAACATATAATTTGTTCACTAATCCAGTCATCATAATTAAAATAATTTCCAAAATTTACTTATACATCTACAAAAATCTCTATTTTAAGCATTAATGTTAGCATAACTTCCCCTAAAAACGCCACCACTTGTAACAGCTGTAGGAGAGAGTTGAAAGAGTAAATAATAGCAGTGTTATTCATTTCGAAAAATACTGTTTATGAAGAAACAAACAAACAAACAGACGTACAATCGGATTCTGTTAACTCGTGCTAATCACGGAATCTCCCTTTCACATTACAACAAGATGTATTTGTTGTTGTTAAATTTTATGATTATGAGTGAAGCTAAAATGCTGTTGTTGTTGTCGTTGGGTTTAATAATTTTATGAAAACAAAAAAAAAACCAAAACCATTAACAAACGTCAAACGTTCGTTGTTCTGTTCAAAAGGTAGATTGGTTGGTTGTTTGTTGGCTCGCTTTACTTGGCTTATACTAATGTTGTTAGTATTTTATTCTATATGTAGTGAGCGATCATTTGCTAACAGGTGTGTGAATATTTTTTTCATTTTCGAAACGATAACAATAACAGACGTATTTCAGCTATCATTTAGTTTATTAACATTTGCGCGCGCGCATGTCATTTGCATGGAATTACATTTAAAAAAAAAGGATAAATTTACCCAATTTTAGAGAAATTTCTGTTGATTAACGCACTTGCAGTTTTTGGAAAAATATGGGGATTTTTTTGCATTTTTAATTGTTTTTTTTTTTTTTTTTTAATTATAGTACGATTTTAAATAATATAATATTACAACAATAAATATAACAAAATTTTTTATGTTAAACTCATAAATGTTTATGAACACAGAAAACAGATGCATTGTGGTTACTGTAAATTATAGACAACCGAATTGCGAGGTGCTTAATAACCAAATTTCGATTTTATCAGCATTATAATTTAGTTGTCGTAACAGAAAATATTTCATCACAATCGAAAATGTTTAGCTGTTGTAAAATTGCTGTTGATACGATTAAAAATACAATTTTTACACCTTAGAACCATTCGATTGTTCAATTTTTTTTTTCTGTGTGTGCTAAAGTTTCTTCTAAATAAACTTTAATAAGAAATTAAAAATGTTTTATAAAAATATTTTATTATTTCAATTTCAATTTCAATTTATTGATCCCAAAAATATTCTTATAAAAATTAACAATAAAATAAACAAAACTTAAAAGATAACAGAATTCCTTACATACAAATCGTATTTATCAAGGATTATTATGCGTTAGGAAAAGAAAAATGTTTAAATATTTATAACTAATAACATGTGTATGTAAATAAATACTTAAGAAAAAATTCATCAAAAAATGGGGGAAAAAATGTATCATTGTCATAATTAATTTTGTACAAGAGAAATCTTAAAAACTAAGGAAACAAAACAAAATAATAATAACAATAAGTTAAATATTTTATTAAAATTTCCTTGTTTCAACAATATTTTGTAAAAGAATTTGTTTTATTCAAACTGCATTTCATTTGTATCACAACTACACACAGAAAAAATATTTGTTGGCAATCGGTTATCGCTAGAACAATTTATTAAGATGATAAGAATTTTTTTTAATATTCGTAAATATTTAAAAGTCCTATAAAATTTTGATATCAAAAACTGTGAAATTAGTACCACTTACTAATAAAAGTCTTCGAAATTGCATCATAACAATAAAATATTTTTGAAAATTGAATACGAACATGCCAATTATATAACAATTGTAATGCCAGATAACAATTTTCATGTAGATTTAGTGGAAATTCTTTTCAGCCTCTGAAATCATCTAGATTAAAAAAAGAAGTGGAACATTAATTATGAATAACTTAACAGAAGTGGAAAAAGTTAATGATAAATTTAGTTATGAATAAAATTGAAAAACGTATTCTGCAGTAATCACCTTTAAAAAATAAATAACTTAAATGAAAATTTAATAGTTTTCACTAAAATTGGAAATCGAAAAAAAATTACATTATAGACATAGTGTTGATATAATTTTTTTATTCATTATGGTATCGATAACAGTTTTTTTATTGTTGCGGTTTCTTTATACTGTTACCGAAACATTTAGTAAATTAAATAAATATAAAATTTTGAATATTGAATATTCGTAAATATTTAAAAACAAAATTAATTTTCTTCATCTACTGCCATTCAAACATAACTTCTATAAAAATTTGGTATCAAAAACTGCGAAATTAATACCGCTTACTAATAAAAGTCTGCGGAATTGCATCATAACATTTTAAAAACTTTTGAATATTGATTACGAACATGTCAGGATTTAAATAACAATTTCAATACCAGATTACAATTTTCATGTAGATTTAGTGGTAATTTTTTCATCTAGATTAAAAAAAGAAGTGGAATATTAATTATGAATAACTTAACAGAATTGGAAAAACTTAATGATAAATTTAGTTCTGAATAAAATTGAAAAACGTATCCTGCAGTAATCACTTCTAAAAAATAAATAACTTAAATGAAAATTTAATAGTTTGCACTAAAATTGGAAATCGAAACAAATTACATTATATATATGAGTGCCGGTGTTGATACAATTTTTTTATTCATTACGGTATCATTTTTTTCTTTTTTAATATTTCGACCTTTTTAAATTTATTATGTGTTTTAGAATTTTTCAAAATGGGCTTTCAAGGTCACTATTTTTAAAAAAATAAATAAAAGACTATTTATTTCATTTTCAAACTCCGACCTTTCGCTGGGTATTTTCCAGCATCTTCAGGGATGAATTTTATTTAATAAATATTCTTTTGTCAATTTTCGCATTAGTTTTTTGTTTTCCAAAAACAAGAAGTTTTACACAATAAACATATACGGCATAAAACACAATTTTAATTTTTTAAATTAATATTATAATTGAAAAAATAAATAAAAATGTCACAGTTGTTATTTTCCTTAATATTGCATATCACAGTAGCAGACCAAAAAAAACTCATAACATTTAACAAATTTTTGAATATTAATTACGAACATAATAGGGTTTATATAACAATTTTAATGCCAGATTACAATTTTCATGTAGATTTAGTGGTAATTTTTTCGGACTATGGAGTCATCTAGAAGTGGAAAAACTTAAACATTAATCGCCTTTAAAAAATAAATAAATTAAATGAAAATTTAATAGTTTGCAATAAGATTGGAAACCGAAAAAAATTACATTATATACATATATGACTGCCGGTGTTGAATCAATTTTTTTATTCATTACGGTATCGGTAACAGTTTTTTTATTGTTGCGATTTCTTTATACTGTTACCGAAACATTTAGAAAATTAAATAAATATAAAATTTTGAATATTGAATATTCGTAAATATTTAAAAACAAAATTAATTTTCTTCATCTAAACATAACTCCTATAAAATGTTGGTAAAAAAACTGCGAAATTAGTTAAGCTTACTAAGTATACTAATAAAAGTCTTAACAAAAACAAGTAAGAGTGTTAAATTCCCCGGTTTGAGTACTGATAATAAATGTAAACAAAATATTTGAAAAAGTAAACTTAACATCAAATTATTTCAGCAAATTATTTGGTTTGATCTGAATTTTTATTTATTCATTTCATTTCATTTATTTCATTTATTTCAGTCAATGGAACATGATTTCCTTACAGACTATGATTAGAATAATTACATATGTATTAATTTATGTACAAAAATTTACAAATTAAATAATGTAAAGAGGAG
Source organism: Cordilura impudica (assembly GCA_963682025.1). Classification (NCBI taxonomy): domain Eukaryota; kingdom Metazoa; phylum Arthropoda; class Insecta; order Diptera; family Scathophagidae; genus Cordilura; species Cordilura impudica. Next base: position 22,094,378 of record OY821519.1, on the reverse strand, counting down.
TAATTTAAAACAATCTTTTGATGTCCAAAACTCTATTAGCTGGTTTGGGATTCCACTTATAGCTATTTCTTTAATAGCATTTATATCGGCACACGCGCGATTTAAAGTACGGTTTTGGGTAAAGTGACCATATATTTTATGCTGAAATCCGGGACCAGTTCAAATAAATATAAGAAAAGCTTAACGTATTCCTCAGGACATAATTTTCATAGTTTATTTAATTGTTCCGAATTAAAATATCATAGATTTTTCATTTTATTCATTTAATTAATATAAAAAAAAAATTAACAATAAAATAAAATTATTATTCTTTTAATTTTTTATTACAAGAAATATACTTAATAAAAATAAACTAATAACAATATTTCATAAATAAGTGTAAATATTTAAAGTACACGTTAATTAAGCGTATTTTTCTGCTGAGTGAATTTTTTTTTAAGTAAATCTTCATTACTAGAAATAAACTTATAAAATTTTTCACATGAATAGGAGAAATTACATTTCACTTGCAGTATCGCTTTTAATGTATCCACGCTTATCTGCGTTTTTTCAGTGGTCCAATACTTAATCACCACTGCAAATACTCGTTCGGTGGTAGCATTAGTGCCTGGTAAGCATAATGCAAAACCAACTATTTTGTTAATATTTTTGAACAGTATATTATTTGTATGAAAGTGATTAAATATTTCTAACCACCTTACTTCGGTTGGAATTTTTTCATCATTCCAAGCATTTACTTTTGCTGTATCAACATATTTTTTTACATATGTAATCTCATCAAAAAGTTCTCTTTCTTCTTTATCAGCATCGAACATTTCCAAATTATGATTAAATTTTGAAATAAATTCAAAATTAACAATGCTTTTTAGATTAATCCATTTGAAACAATAATAATGTTCAAATTGTGATACACGAACTTCTAAATATTGAATACATTTTTTATAAAAATTATTCGTATTGGTTTTGAAGGAATTTGTTTTGGACCAACCATTTTCTTCTAAATTTCTTAGCTGACTACGGACATTTAGAGGTAGATACTGTATATCCATTATTTCTTTTAACCTCAATTTTAAATTGTCTATTTCTGTAAAAACTTCCATAATTGTAATTTTATCACCTTCGATACTCTTCACTGTATTGTGAAATATTGCTGCCTGACTATGCATAAAATATAACCACAATTCTGAGCTATCTTCTTCGAAAAATTTATGCAGAACTATTGGACAGTTGTCGATGGATAGGAAATATGATTTTAAGGGAGCATATAATTTTAAAATTCGTTCAATGGCGGGCATTAATAATTCTTTTAATAATTCAACCCTTACTGTATATATATAAAAGTGACTGTAAACTTTAATTATGATTCCTTCAATATCAATAGGAAGTTGATCTGCTGCTGACTGAATAGTATTGTGCACTATATGTGCAGCACATCCTACACCAATAATTGGCTTCTGAATATGGTTCTTAAGTATACTATATACATTATTTGTTCCATTTCTAAGTAGACCACCACAGTTTGTATTTGCATTATCTGCGCAAACAGCTACAATTTTATTTTCTAAACGAAATTTCTTCAACATTTCTATAATTGAGTTAGCTATTATTTCCGAATTTTCACCTGGAAGAGATACAAAATCTAAAAGTTTAATTTGTACACCTTGTTTGTAATCAAAAAAACGAATTAATGACGGAAATAATTTAGTTTCTTTATGATTTGACGCATCTGTATATTTTTCAAAGTTTTCATAAGTTCCTGAATTGTATAAGGTACAAATAAATTTTTTATAATCGCTTCGGTTTTTGTGCGAGCGCAAGTAAACTTTGGCTCGAATAATGTACGAATCAGCTTAGATGTACAGTCCATTGATCGGAATGTTTGATTATGCATTATATTGCGATATGCAAAAACTGCTTCGGCGCTAGCTAATTCCTTTTCTTTCGAACCAAATTCAACTTTTCGAAAATAACACTTTAATTTGTTTGAAGAAGCTGAAGCTAATAATGCTCGTTTATGTTTATCCGACGTAACATGTCTGGTTATATCATTTCTACCACCCGAGCCAATCGAGAAGTCACTGTTACATATATCACAATGAACACTATTTTCAATTTTGATTTTTTTTTATAAAAGAAAATTCTTTTTTCAACTCGTCAGTAAATGTACATTGGCGTTTCTTGGACATAATTCTCTGGAATTTGAGATTATTTTTTTTATTTAGAATTTATATTAGAAGTAATATACATATTAAAAAGTAATGAAAATATAAATACAAACCTTTTTGTGGACACAATTATAAAAAAAACTTTAAACTTTTCACTTTTGTTTTGTACACTTCAACTTTTTAAACTGAAATAGCAATTATGGAAATAGATTTTTTTTTTAAATACTTAAGCAATGTGATTTCGCTAAAAATTCATGATATACTTTAATTGCAACAGTTGAATTTTGAATTTAAATAATTGTTACCAGTTGAACCAAAGCAGTGTTATTTAATTGAAAAAGTTACTTTACAAATAGATAGCAATAATAAGGTAAGATGTACAATACGGGACACTTTACGGGACAATTTTCAATGCAGGACATACGATTTAAATCCGGGAAAGTCCCGCATAATCCGGGGCGTATGGTCACTTTAGTTTTGGGCATAATTTGTGCGATGGCATGGAATATTAAAAATATTATGGTGACGAAGTACTTTAGGTGGAACATGCAATTTTATTTGCGTTAACAAATCTGTACCGTCGATACCACCAGTAATTATATCAAAGACAAATAGTGCAGCTTTAAATCTACGGCGATATTCTAATGTTTCGAGACCTAATAATAAACCTTTTGATCTATAAGAGGGTATAGGATCAACAAACTTAAATGATGAAAGTGCGTACTTAAGGAAAATACGCTGCACTCTCTCAATACGAGAGATGTATATTCCACAATGTGGGCTCCAAACAGCACCAGCATATTCTGACTTTGATCTGACGTAAGATGTATACAACAATCTAAACGTACATGGATCAGAAAAGTCAGAACAACTCCTTCTTATAAACGCAAGTATGGCATAAGCTTTTGGAACAATATAATTAATAATGTGGAATGAAAGACATTGTTGAGTCAAAAACAATACCTAGATCAATTGTTGAGTCTGCAGTTTTCAATTTATAATTACCAATTTTGAAGACCGATTGAATTGGGTTTCTAGATCTGGTGAAAGAGATATGAAGGCATTTAGCCAGATTTAATTGAAGGTTATTGAATAAACACCATTTTCGCAGGTTGTCCAAATCATTCTGAAGGTTTAATACATCATTAATGGAATTTAATTTACTATATATTTTTAAGTCATCAGCATATAACAAATAATTTACATTAGAAAAACAACTTGATACATCATTTATGAAAAGTTTAAAAAACAGCGGACCTAAGATGCTAACTTGAGGGACGCCTGATACTTGTTCATATGGCGAAGATTCATAACCTTCAACAACTACTCTACACATTCTATTTGCAACTTAGAACAGAGAATAACTAAGGATACCTTATCAAAGGCCTTAGAGAAATCAGTATAAATGACCTCAACTTGTTAGCCTAATTCTAAAGCTGATAAACAATACTCACTAAAAACTGTTGGGTTTGTGGTAGTTGACCTTCCTGAATAAAACCCATGTTGGCATGGGGATATAAGAGACTTGGTTAAGAAAAATAGCCTTTTATACACCACATGCTCAAAAACTTTCGAAACACATGACAGCTTGGATATCGGCCTATAACTAGTTGCGTCATCCTTTCTGCCATCCTTAAAAATGGCAACTTCCATCTATCAATAAACACTCCTTGGTTAAGTGACAAATTAAATATATAAGTAAGAGCAAAAGTTATTGATGGTGCGCATTTTTTAATAAATAAGCACAGACTTCATATTATTTTTTGTTTGCATTATAGCATTATAAACGTCATCTTCTGAAACTTCTAGGATACCAATGTCTAGCATATCAAGTAAATTTGAGTATCTAGCTGCATGGATCGTTGAAGATTCAAAATTTGAACCAAAATAATTGGCGGCATCATTCCCCGATTCAGAAACACGGCCCCCATACATAATCTTCGATGGAATATCCGAAACCTTTTTCTTCGATTTAACGAAAGAGCAGAAAGATTTCGGATTACTTCTTATTTGCTCCTCTTTCTGCAAAATAAATTGTTTATAAAAAAATTTGTTTAAAAAATTAAATTCTCATTGATAGTAGATAAACTTCCTATGGCTTTCTAGACTGCCATAATCAATATAAGGTTTCTGAAACTTATTACGAAGGCTTTTGAGTTTTTTAAGACCTGAAGTATACCAAGGTAGCTTATACGGTTTGGCTTTCTTTAAAGGAATATTTACATTGCAAATTCCCAAAACAATACTTAAAAATTCCTCATAACACGATGACGCTGATTTGCACGAAAATATCTGTCCCCAAACAACATCACTAAGTAAAGTATTTATTACATCAAAATTACATCGATTAAAATTGAAATTAGGAGATAATGGACATTATGAATATTTAAAAAAACAATACGATTCTATTTCAAATAATAAAGCACTATGGTGTAAATTAGGAGGAGAAATTGCCAGCAAACTCTCACATAGATAAAACTTGCAATCGTCTGGAACAAAAACCAGATCCAAAAAACGGTTTTAGCTTTTAGAAACATGATTAATTTGAACCAAGTTTAAACTTAACATACTATCAATGAAATTGATCTCCAAATATACATTAGTAATTCGCGCTCCAGCAAGGAAAGATCGTTTTTGTCTTTTCTATTATTTCGGATAAAAGAAAACACGTTTCGGTGTTTGCTTTTTGGTCATCGTGGTTGCTGATCGGCATGCATTTAGGTTATATACCTATAGGTAGGTTTACCTATATGCATGCGTTTCCGGTTATATGACATTATTAGTTAATTAATTTAATTTAAGTTTTTGCAAATTAAATAGCTCGCCCTAACCTCCATTGCGAAGGTAGTGGTTGTGTAGGGTGGCTATACGCGTTAAATCGTGCTAATTGGAGATGGCTGTATAGTTTCTTTTAATTGGACAAATAATTCTTCATTGCGGCCGTATAGGTTAGATCGAGTAACAAAATATTAACAAAAAAAAAAACTCTCAATTTTTTTTGTTAAAATTTGGCCATATTTGGAAAATAATTTTTTTTTTACAAAAATCCCCAAAGACTTTTTTATGGAATTACTCACGTTTTGTATAAAGTATAACAGATATTTTTATTACAAAGAATATTTCTACGAACAAAAGAAAGGAATGCCTATAGGATCTCCGGCATCACCAATTATTGCAGACATCGTTATGGAAGGGTTATTAAAAGTGACGCTTGAAAAGTTAGATGATAAGCTTAGGTTAGTTACTAAATATGTGGATGATTTGTTTGCGATAGTGAATATTGACGAAACACTTACCACATTAAACAATTATAACAGACAAATACAATTTACAATGGAAAAGGAGAATGAGGGAAGGTTACCATATTTAGACTGTATTCTTATTAGAAAAGACAACCTGATAAAATTTGATTGGTATCAAAATCCAATGACTTCTGGTAGGTTAATAAATTTTTACTCGAAACACCCAAAAAGTACTATTATTAATACAGTTTCTAATTTTATTAATAAAGTGTTAGAAATTAGCGACAATGAATTTCACGCGACAAACATAGACAAAATAAAATCTCTATTGATTAAAAATGACTTCCCGATTAAAACTATTAATGACTTAATAGTACAGGGAAAAAAGAAATTAATTGGAGAACATAGGATAAAGGAGAAGACTCCGAAAATGTATAAGTCCATGACATATATACCAGGTTTATCGGAGAGACTTAAAAATGCGTATATATATAATAAGAATAAATTTGAATTAACAACTAGAACAGACAATACACTTGACAAATTATGTAGTAAAACTAAATCAAAATTATTAAAAGAAGACAAATCGAATATAGTCTATCAAATAAATTGTAATGGAGACGAGTCCAACATATGCCCGAAGGTATTTGTTGGTACAACAAAAACAAAACTTAAGACTAGACTTTCATCGCATAAATCGGATCAAAAAGCACTTGACAAACCAATTTCACAAAAAACAGCATTAGCAGCCCACTGTACTTTAACTGGACATAAACCAAACTTTGACAATGTGAAAATGTTAGTGGGTGAGAATAATTATAAGAAGAGATAAACTCTAGAGATGTTACATATTATTAATATACCAGTAGAGAAGAGACTAAATTAAAAAACAGACATAGATAATTGCGCCCAAATTTACAGACACACAATAAACAAATATTTATCAAAACAAAACAGTAGGTGACAATAGCTTGGAAGTGTACCAAGGAAAATTATATGGTTTTTTCGCGGAACACTTTTTTTTTGTTTATGTATGTAAAATTGTTTTTATTTTATACATCAGTTGTTTTTAGTGTTTAAAATAATATTTTTGAAATTATATAAAAAAAATGTTTTGTCATTTATTATTTTGTTTATTTAACAACAGATCCCCTGATGATGATCGAAAAATTCGGTCGAAATATTGGGTCAAATAATATATATAAAGAAATAATGTTAATAAAATACAAAAATATGACCTCAAGCTGAACAAATCAAATTAATTAATAAATTTTTTTTACACACTAAAAGGAAGTTTTCACTATCTACACAATACAATACAAAAGCTAACCCAGTGATGCCAACTTTTGATTTTGAATTAATTTATATTAATAAAATATATTCTCATTTATTGACTCCAAATACTACTACCTGGGAATTATTATCGAACTTCAATATTTTGGGTTTTACCTTGCCTACCATGAAGTCAAATTTTGAAGTCATCATGAACACTGGTTCAAATTTGGGATGCCAAACGCAAAAAACCAAATGTCCCAAAAATTTTAAATAAAATAATGTGTTATCTTTATTTTCTGAAAAACTTAAAATTTTCATCCAAAAAAATTGTGAAAAATAATATACAAATAACATTCTCAACAAATTGCGCTTTATTTATGTAACAATTTTTATGTTCGCAATTCTTAAATATCATGTGAGGTTTTATAAACTTCATGGAATTTAAATTAATATTTTCTTACCCTGAAATGCTATTAATCAGCCCTGTTCTTGAAACGTTGTTATTTGAATAAGAGTGAATTTAAAATCACATGAAATTGAAATTTTGGTTTTCTTGAAACCACTTTTTTTATTTATTTAATGGAAACATATGTTTGAGTTAAGAACTATATGTTTGAGCTAAGAACATATGTTATCTAGAAACCGAGGTGCCATATGGTTCTTTATTCAGTTTCACAAAAAAATTTTAAGTATTTTGTGCATGTTTTTTCTTAAGTTTATAGAAAAAGTATAAGAAAAATATTTTCTTTTAAAATAACAACTTATTTGTTCATTTAATTGTTTTTGTTCTTCAATTTCATTCAATTAAAAATGACTTTTCTATTTTTAAAAAGTTAGGCATCACCAAAAAAAATTTCGATATTCAAATAAATTGGATTTGACTGGCATCACCACTGTTTCGAACATATGCAAAAAAATAAAAATATGTGATTTGTGAAAAAATGTTTTTTAATTCCTTTATTTGCTATAATTAGTGCATAAAGAATCTGTTATAATTGAAAAAATTATAATGGAAAATAGATTGTGTAAATAAAAAGTTCTTATTATAGTTATAGAACAGCATCATCGCAAAAAGTGTGTTTTATTAACATCAACCACTTATTACGAGTTTTTTTTAAATCAGCGCAAAATATAGACGTTTTTAAAATCGTTTTTTTTTTTTCATAAAATTAATGTCGAATTTTTTAAAATAATGACAAGGTTCAATAAAAACCATGTTAGAATTTTAATATTAATTAGTTTTTTTTATCTCTTAAGACCTGCTTAGTAGAAAAAAAGGGCATCTGTTTTGATTTCACAAAGCCTTTTCTATGTGAATTAAAACGAGAAAAAATATTCTTATTGAAATTAGAGAACAGCAAAAAACTCATAGATTTAAGAATTTTTTCATTTACGAGTTTTTTTTTATGATAGTGGTTTCAAGAACTGGGGTGAATGTCTCCTCAATCGCAATATTTTTTTTTTTCATTTCAGTTAATTTTTTAAATGTAAACATATTTGGTTTTTTCTGACTTTCAATTTGTGTTTAAAGAATAAAATTTATATGTTAAAAATTCAATTGATGTCTTCTAAATTTCAAGTTATTATTTCTGACGTTTTAATGTAATTTTCTGAAGTTCAATAGATATTTTCTAATTTATAATTGGAAATCTGAATTCCAATTTTTAGAATTGATATTTTCTTAAATTTGAATGGAAAATTTAAAAGGTGCAATTTTGTATTTATGCGAATAATAATGCTTTAGTAGTTAATAATAAACAATTTTTAAAAATTAGATGTAATCGCAATCAGATATTTTGTAGGTAAAGCAGAATAATAGTTCTATATAACTATGTAGAACTATTTTGAAAACAAAAAAAACTCATTGATGAACTCGGTAGCTCTATTTAGTAAACACAACAAAAAGTTAATATGCCAAACTTATGGTATTTGTAAAAAAATGATGGAAAAACGTATGAAACAAAAGACCAGCCCTGTGTATACTCTTAATATTGTTGTGTTTGAAGTCTAATTGAAAATGTTGACATTCATGTTAAAATTGAAATAACGATTGCGAAGCTAATTAGAACCAAAATTGCGGGGCCATCTACTGTGGCATAGCAACACTGAGCGAAATGATGTTACACTCTGTTAATACATTAATGCATAAGAAATGTATTTTCACTAAAACAAAATACATATTGAAGAATTTTATATAAATAAAATAATATACCGATTTATTTCTAACATGCGTTTATTATGAATATACATGTATAGAATATATCGCACCTGTACCTCTAAAGTGAGTCAACCCAAAATTTACAAATTTTCAGTAGAGGCAAAAAACGGTTTATTTGGATACGGTTTTAGTGGATAGATATGACCACTGTGTATCGTTTTCTTGCAAAAACTGAAAATTTAAGAATTTTGAGTTGACTCACTTTAGACGTACAGGTGCGATATGTACATATATTATTTTATTTTGCCACTGCTTCCACTTTAGGGGTTTGTCTAGGTTGGTTAAAAAGTTGATTGGAATTAAAGCGTCATTGATATCTTGAACACAATTTTTGCACGAGTTTACCATGCATGACTCCTGCAAATCACTACAGCAAACTTTTTCAATAAATGATTGAAAAGTGGAAGGAAAAGATGAAATTATCTTAGAGCAGGTCTCTAATAAGAAACCAAAATTAGCGTGATATTTACAAACATATTCGACCTTGAATGACACGTATGATACTGTCATTATCATAAAACGCTTGGCAACCACTTTTCCGTTACTAATAATTGCATCTTTTTTACCTGGAGCTTGTACGTTTATATTGTCACGCACGTAGAAATTATAAATTTTTTTTCAATATCAGTTTTTCCCTTTGTTGGTTTCACATATTTGTGGTACAGCTTTCTTACAATAGCTACTTTTTTCCATGCCATTTGGTAAACTCTTTTCGGTTTTGTGCATTGCTTTCGCAAATATTTGGGTTTGCCTTTCCAATATGTCCTTTTCTATCATGATGATATTTTTTTGACGAATCCTATGTTTCTGCTTCAGCATTTTAGTTTTTATTAAATTTCCTTTTAAAATCTGCTCTCGACGACACAACTTTTTTCTTTCAGCCTCCTTTGCGCAAAATTTTAACCATTCTGCTTCATTACTTCTCAATTTATCTCTATATCTTCTGACCCGAATGCTTCCCATCGTTACTTCATCTCTTTCCATCTTAAAAAAAATGTAGATGTTAAAAACTAACAATTAATGCACAATATTAAATTACATGAACTTACCGTTACGGACGTCACCAAAGTTCAATGGTTAATTTCACAAAATCTTTCTATCAATCCTATTGGTTTTTTTGATCAATTACAAGCGTCTTTTCAATATCTTCACTTAAATCATAACTTATAGTCCCGTCTGCTCTGTACTTATTGACACCAAGAACAATTATACTTTCAGCGTTACGGACGCAAGAAAAAAAAACTAAAAGAGAATGCATAAAATTTACCGTTTTTCATAAATATTTCTCTCATATTTTGACACAGAAAGGTAAACAACATCTGTGACAAGCCATTGAAGCCAATATTGCCAAATGTTTTATTTTAAATAAGGTTTCAATATGGAGCGGGAAAACCTGCTAATAAATTTAAAAATGCTATAAAAAAAAGTTCAAAAATTAAATGCATTTTTTTAGGGTTGCCATGAATTTATTAAAATTTTAGCAACGTATAATTAAAATTTTAAATATGTGCAACACATCTGAAAAATTTTTTTTTTAACAATTTGACGTTTTAAATATAAAACAATTTAGACCCCTCTGCGGAAATGCCCATATGTATGTATGTACATACATATATGTAAATATTACACACAAAAAATACAACATCAAATGATCTAACAAATTTTTTTAGTGATGCCAAAACAATGGAAATTTTTAATTTTTCTACCAGAGTTAATAAAAAAATTTTTACAAAGGGTTAGTTTTTATAATATTATTACTACAACGACCACAAAAACAACAAGTCTAGCTATGACAATAATACAACATTTAGAATAACAACAAGAACAAAATAGAAACGTCATATTTTTCCTTTTTTTTTACTTTTTCAGATATTTGGACCTGGACCTGTTCCACCAATTTTAATGATTTTTGAAACAGAAAACTTCCCATCATCTTGGTGAATCATTCTCACTAAAAATGATCACCCTAGCTGTGCTATTGAGGCCGTGATCGTGACAAGAACAACATAGAAAATCATATTTTTTAAGACTTTTTTAGTTCTTCATTCAGATCTCGGGCCCTGTTCAACCGATTTGACGATTTTAAATAGCATACTTTTCAGAAAGTCAATGAATCATTTTTTATGTAAGCGAGCACCCTAGCTGCCCAATTGAATTTGTCATCTTGATTTCCACAGACGGACAGACGGACCTCGCTATATCAACTCCGCTTGTTATAAGGATCACAAATATGTTTATTTTATGGGGTGCAGAATTTTTTTTTCTAATTACTACAAACGGAATGACAAACTTATATATACCCTCTGCACACTGGGGTGGAGGGTATAAAAAAATGGATAAAATAAAATCATGTAAGAGTTTTAAATTCTTTCATATCCACCACTTGGGTTTTGGGTTTGTTACAAATGTAAACAAAATATTTGAAGAAAAATAAAAAATATGATAAACTTAATACTGAATTATTACAACAAACACTCTGAATTTCTAGCATTTTTTAGAGACGTCTTCAGATTTTAGGCCATATCTTGGCATAGTAATGCCCGATTTATCCCATTTTAAATACCAACTTGCTCGAAATAATGACAAATAATATTATCTTAAGTTTATCCAGGTGAATTTCTTAGTTTGTGAATGAGCGTGATTTTAAGAGACAGACAGACGGATGCGCAGGCGGACGGACAGACATCGAGTTATTGTAAGAATCAAGAAAGTATCTATATACTTTCGCTGCGTTACAAACGAAAGGACAAACGGTATAACAAACTAAGAAACATATACCCTCGCACAGTGGTGTGAAGGCTAGAAAAAGATATAAAATTGAATTGAGAATTTAAAGTTTGAAATGTACTCGTATCATAGAGATTTTTAATAAATTTTCCATAAAAAATATGTTGACAGAATTGTCAAAATGACAGTAGTTATTCAAGAGTTTAGTAGTACTTATTTGTGCATTAGTTAAACATAGTTTCTTAAATGGTGTTATAGATAAGAAATGCTTATCCAATGGATATGCAGTGTCTAAATTTTGTTAATGAATACGGCTGTAAATATTTTTTTATAATTTGCTGTTGTGTTAGTGTTCATAAAATATGCAAATAATTAATATGTTTCTATAGATTCAAAATCTTTACGAGACATTATTGTATTTACATCTCACATTTCATGTCACCATCGTACGCATAAAATGTTGTTTGAAATATTTTGTCAACGCTTACGTTTCTTATGTAGAGATTAATATTTCATTAACATTTATAAATGACTTTGCATTCAGTTTTATTGATCATTAAAAATAAATCACAACCGTCGCCTAATTGAAATACTAATCAATGTAATTAAATTGTATTTAAAAGTAATCGAATGTCAAAATAAAATGAGTTTTCACATATTTTTGCATTTTACACCGCCACAGATTCAGTTTATTTATTATTAAAACATAATGAATATTTATTATCAATCAATCTAAAATATTTTTATATTAAAAAACTCCAATTATATTTGTTGTTGTTGTGTTATCTGAAAGTGAGAACATGTGTGTTAAATATAAATTAAAAAATAATAATATGTCCATTTCAATTAATAAGTAACGAGAATAGGAATTCATGGCGTGTTTGAAAAGTATAAAATTTTTAATAAGCTTTTCGATAATGATAGAAAATTATGATTAAAGGCCTTGAAATTCATAATTTCAGATGAAATTATTTTTCTTTGTAAAAAATAATCTTTAAGAATTTTTATAATGACAAATAGTAAATGTACCAATTATTGTTGGGTCTTAAATACGTTACAATATCAATATCATTGTAATCGATAGATAAATTTCATTTAATTTTTTGCTCTCAATATTCCAAATAATTGCACTGTTCTACTAATTAAAAACAAAAAAAAATTATATGAGTCCGACCACAGGGGAGATGTGTAAACATCTAGTAATTAAAGATTTTTTTATGGCACTTTTTTAAAATCAAACAGAAAGCGTTATCTATGTATCACTTATAGCAATCAACTGCAGGGGCTCTTCTTGTTTTTTTCAGTTTTAATTTTTTATTTTTAATTCTTTATTTTTTTTAATTTTTAAGTTTTTATTTTTCATTTTAATTCTTTATTTCTTTTGTTTTTAGTTTTTCATTGTTAATTTTTCATTTCTATTTTTCATTTTTTTTTTTCATTTTTAATTTTTCATTTTTTATTTTTCGTTTTTCGTTTTTATTTTTAATTTTTTATTTTTCATTTTTCAGTTATCATTTTTAATTTTTTATTATTCATTTTACATTTTTCATTTTCATTTTTTTTTTTTCATTTTTATTTTTCACTTTTTATTTTTCATTTTTTATTTTTAATTTTTCATTTTTTATTTTTTATTTTTAATTTTTAATTTTTTAATTTTTATTTTTAAATTTTACTTTTAATTTCTTATTTTTCATTTTCTATTTTTAATTTCTTCATTTTTAATTTTTTAATTTTCATTTTCAAACAGGTTATTACATATCATAATTTATTCACCAATATAATCATAAGTCACATGTTGCGCTGTTTTTGTGACTGTATTGTGAAATAGAAATTTACCCCCCGCGCGTATAGATGATATACACATCAAATATTGACTGCATATTTTATTTTTCATTATTGATTTTCCGTTTTTCATTGTTAATATTCCATTTTTATTTTTCATTTTCCATTTTTCATTTTCCATTTTTCATTTTTTATTTTTCATTTCTTATTTTTCATTTTTTATATTTCATTTTTCATTTTTTATTTTTATTTTTTATTTTCATTTTTCATTTTTCATTTTTAAATTTTTTATTTTTCATTTTTCGTTTTTCATTTTTCACTTTAATTTTTCATTTTTGGTTTTTCTTTTTTAATTTTAAATATTTAATTTTTGGTTTTTCTTTTTTAATTTTTAATTTTTAATTTTTAATTTTTAATTTTTAATTTTTAATTTTTAATTTTTAATTTTTAATTTTTAATTTTTAATTTTTAATTTTTAATTTTTAATTTTTAATTTTTAATTTTTAATTTTTAATTTTTAATTTTTAATTTTTAATTTTTAATTTTTAATTTTTAATTTTTAATTTTTAATTTTTAATTTTTAATTTTTAATTTTTAATTTTTAATTTTTAATTTTTAATTTTTAATTTTTAATTTTTAATTTTTAATTTTTAATTTTTAATTTTTAATTTTTAATTTTTAATTTTTAATTTTTAATTTTTAATTTTTAATTTTTAATTTTTAATTTTTAATTTTTAATTTTTAATTTTTAATTTTTAATTTTTAATTTTTAATTTTTAATTTTTAATTTTTAATTTTTAATTTTTAATTTTTAATTTTTAATTTTTAATTTTTAATTTTTAATTTTTAATTTTTAATTTTTAATTTTTAATTTTTAATTTTTAATTTTTAATTTTTAATTTTTAATTTTTAATTTTTAATTTTTAATTTTTAATTTTTAATTTTTAATTTTTAATTTTTAATTTTTAATTTTTAATTTTTAATTTTTAATTTTTAATTTTTAATTTTTAATTTTTAATTTTTAATTTTTAATTTTTAATTTTTAATTTTTAATTTTTAATTTTTAATTTTTAATTTTTAATTTTTAATTTTTAATTTTTAATTTTTAATTTTTAATTTTTAATTTTTAATTTTAATTTCATTTTTCATTTTTAATTTTTATTTTTTTATTTTTCATTTTCCATTTTTATTTTTTATTTTTCATTTTTTATTTTTAATTTTTTATTTTTCATTTTTCATTTTCAAACAAGTTATTACATATCATAATTTATTCACCAAAACAATCATAAGTCACACCGATTTTGTGCTATGGCTCACATCTTACGCTGTTTTTGTGACTGTATTGTGAAATAGAAATTTACCCTCCTGCGCGTATAGATGTTTACACATCAAAAATTGACGAAAAGCGAAACATTTTTATGTGTAATTAACTATACGTGCAGGGGGGTAAATTTCTATTTCACAATACAATCACAAAAACAGCGTAACACAAATTGGTGAGAGCTGTAACACAAATCGGTGTATTACTTATGATTGTATTAGTGAAAAAATTATGATATAAAATTGTTTTTTATGCCACTTTTTTAAAAGCGTCCTCTATGTATCGCTTGTATATTGGGATATTTTTAACGTTTTATAGCAAAGGGTTGTTGAATTAGCTGAAACAATTTTTGCTATAAGTGATACATAGATGACGCTTTCTGTTTGATTTTAAGAAATGACATAAAAAAACTTTAGTTACTAGATATTTACACATCTCCCCTGTGATCGGACTCACATGAATTTTTTTTTAACAAATCTGGGTGCACTGAATTCGTATCTGGCATAAAAATTGTGCTATCACGTCTTGTTCATTTTTTATCGCATGCTGGCAATACTATAATACAGTCAGTATTGACACTACAATTTCACAATTATTAATTTGAAAGAAGCCCACATTCATTCTAAATTTTTATAATAGTAGCGTTTAAGCATGTCAGGGAAATCGTGTGTTACTGATTCAAGCTATTTTTGCTGTGTGTGTGGTGAATATTTGGTTTGAAAAAAATGATATGCAATATCAGAAATATGCATATTCACATCATTTTGGATTTGCTGTCAGATACTTGGACAAACCGTGGACACCGACAATGTTTTGCAATAGTTGCAGAACTATTTTATGCAAGTGATCAAATGGCAAGAAGATCTATTTCGGGTTTTCAATGCCAGTACTTTGGAGAGGGTCAAGTAACCGCCAAACCGATTGTTATTTCTGTTTAACAAAAGTTGCTAGTGAACGAATTTTCGCGGCAATGCGTTGTGCGATCCACTGGACAATAGACTACAAATGGATTTGATCTACTAAATAAGCGAGTAGTGCATAGAAAAACTTATCTCGCTTATCGCAGCAGACCACTTACCATTGTAATATCTATAACAGAGTGTCACACAACCAACTTTCCGAAGATGCTCCAATGAGTCAATAGAGTTTGTTACCCTACTGTCCTACGTCTTCCTTTGCACACGGTCCAGAAGCTACGAAATAGATTGTGAAATCCCAACTCATATATGGGAATTGCATTCCACTTTTGGTCGGATATGGGTGCTATAAATAGTAAAGAGATCAAATGGGGTGAAGTATTTCTTATACTGATTTAGGACACCTAGGCACTTTAAAGCTTCTTTTTACAATTGAAAATTTTGTTCATTTCAACGGACATCATAATGAATACTCATGCCCAGAACATGAAGAGCGTTTGATTCATCAATATCTACACCACTCTTGGACACAGATGACATTTCTGACTCCATGGCCCATCAATGGGTCAATAAACAACATTGGGTCTCACGAGCGGAGATTGTAAAAAGATCTTGATTGAGTGTGTTATTCATATATTGCCCTCAATCTCTGTAAGGCTTGGCCTTTGATCGAATGAATATGAATGAAAAATTTTGCTGTGGTCTGCAAAAGAGTAGATAGGATTAAAAGTTTGACATAGAAGATCATTCATAGAAGATCATTGAGAAAAATAAGAAAAAGTGCAGGAGAAAGAACAGACCCCACCTAAAACAACACGTATGGTACGACCTTTGAGAAAACTCGATTTAAATCGAGAGAAATCACTGTTAACACCAAAAGCAATTCGTTTTGAGAAGAGTGTACTGTGCCACACACGATCGAAAGTCTTGGAAATATCCAGAGCAACAACCTCGAACGTTGCGAAAGAAGTACCATCAGGTCTCCCATAGAAAACGACTTCTACGAAAGCCAGGCTGTCTTTCGTTAAGAAATAGGTTAGTCTGTAGGTAGTTCACAACATTATAATTCACCTTGCTCTCCATTACCTTCGGAAGCGCAGAGGAAATTGCAATAGGGCGGTAATTTTAAGGGTTGTTAGCTGCAGCCTTTTTTGGAAATGGCGTACATTGGCAATCATCCATCACTAGGGAAAGGTACCAAACGGTACGCAGCATTTAAAAGGACACTATTTCAGTACCAGTGCTGATATGCCACCCGGTCCCGGTTATTTGTATACATTGAGCTCGGCGAGGACTCTCTTAACAGAACGAGCTCGAAAAAATATTTGGGGCATAGTATGAGGCACTTTTTCGAGTTCGGGCATTGTTTAATGACTTTCCGGTAAGAAAGAATTACTTGCAAATTGTTCAGCCAGAAGGTTAGCTTTATCAACCGGGTCAGTGAATATTAAGTCGTTTTAGGATGGATGAATTAGCATTGTCATTTATTTTTTTAATTAATGACCAGAAGGTCTTAATGCCCCTAGGAGCAGAAAGAACTTTAGTTCTAAGACGCTGTTCGTAGAGAAACTATTCGCATCTAAGCACTTTGGCACGTTCTTTTTTTTTTAGTTGCTGGAGGCGGAAAAGTATTCCAAAGATAAGAATGGTGTCATTCATTATGTGAGATTCAACACGTGTGGGTTGCATACTCACTAAAAACCGACAGCCCAGTCATCAATCACTCTCCCCTCACGACTGCTGTTAAATATTAATTCACGGGGCTGGTTAGCGCTTTAAGCTACTCCTGTCTCTTGAGCTATGAATGCTCTTATCAGCTTTCGCCTATCCTCTTCTATTCGAAGCTTCTGGTTGATGGTGATTACAAATTTGCAGACGTAATTCTCCTCCGATCTCAGCATTGCATCTACTGTGTGTTCGGGGTCTATATGCTGACCAATTTCACGGTTCAGTATGCGTATTTCTGGGCATCTTGGGCACCTTGGGCACAGTGGTGAGTCATCATGTCAGAACTTGAAGAGGTAGCTCCTAAGAATTGTGTCAGATCACAATTAACTTCTCCGTGTTTGCGGTTCATCGACTTCTTGACACTCGGTATCAATCTGTGGGTCCACCTCCACTTGGGTGTGTTATCCTACCTTCTTTGCTAGTGGTTTATTGTTTCATTTCTATCCACGTGCCTCCTCTCTTGTCTATCCCCTTCGGGGTTTTCCTCATTTGCGAAGTAGACTCCTTGCGTTTTCTCTGCTGTTAGGTCGATTGGCACCATTCCAGCTAGCAGACATATGGCGTCCAGTGATATGGTCCTGTACCCACTGCAGGCTTTCAGACAGTTTTGCCTGAGCAATGAGAACATGTTCCTTCTTGATGAGCTCCTAATAGCATTTGCCCAGATTGGGGATCCATACAGCAATATGGAGCTCACAACTCTTGCGATCAAGATCTTTCGGCTCTGACGGGGTCCACCAGTATTTGGCATTATTCTCGCAATTACGTTGCTTATTTCAGTTGCCTTTTGGCATGCATATTTCATATGGGTCTTAAAGCACAGCCGATCATCTATCTTAACATATCGTCTGCGAGGATGTGATTTCCACATTACCCACTTCCAGTTTCAAGATCTACTTCTTCCTGCGTCCGCTAATTAGGACTGCTTTCATTTAATATGCTCCGAGTTCTAATCCAACCGTTACCAGCCAGTCCCTTATTAAATGGATGGTTTCATTCGCTTACATCTGCACTTCGGCCATGAAGCGTGCACAAACTACTACGGCTATGTCGTCTATGAATCTTATGATTTCAGCCTCCTGGGGAATTTCAAGTTCGAGAACTTGGTTGTACATTAAGTTCCACAGCAATAGCACCAGTACTGAGCCCTGTAGGTCTCCTGCCGAGGTCTCGTATGAGACCATTCCCGCTTCCGTTTCATAGCAGAGGGTCTTATGTGTGAAGTAGTCTCCTATTCATTAGTGAAAGTATTATGTAGTTCTAACTCGCAATATTAAATGCATTTTGTATGTCCAGCGTAATTACCGCACAGTATTTCATAGTCGCACCCTTTCCCTCTATGCCCACTTTCGCCACTTGTTTCACCCTGTTGATGGCATCTTTTGTCGATCGGGCTTTTCTGAATCCATATTTCGGACAGTTCCTTTGCACTTTCCACTTTCTTTTCAGTACTTTTCCGTTAGTATCCAGTAAACAGACCGGCACATTTTGCTCCCGCTTCTTTGCGTAGGAGACCAGTATTTGTATTTTTATTCATACGCCAAACACTGAACGCTTCCTCTCTGGATCTGCCTGCATTTTTGCACGTCTGATTAAACCAAACTTATGATTTGGGTGAGCCGAACTTAGTTTTGTACCAATAAATGTTTATATTTTTGCTTCGTACTTGTCAGGGTCCGAAATAAGGAAAAGGTCGAGAGGAGTGTGAAACTGCCCTGCACCACACAGGATATGTATTGGCTCATTCACTAGTTGCTTTTGATGATTATGCGCGGCAAAATGTTCAACGTATCGGCCCACGGGATTTATATGACGCGAAGGGCGAAGCCAGGAAGAATTGTAAACATTAAAGTCATCAGCAATAACAATCTAACTGTTGGGACAATTCTCCAGGTTTTTTGATATGGACTTTGAAAGGGCATCAAACCTATTGATGGAGAGATCCCCCTCCAGATTTGGGATTCTATAAACAAACCCGAAATTATTGATAAGAGACCTGATATTGAATTTAACGAAAAGACAGTTAAATTCTTCATCATTCGTGTTTAGTTGTCGCTGACACTGGTGTACAACATCATTACGAACATAAACTACAAGGCCCCTTTGAAACTAGTGATAGTTGGTGATAACCAGGTACATATGTGAAAATCCTATGGATCAGCATTCCCAACTACCTGGATCTCAATTAAGGCGAAAACATCCGGCCGATGGAATTTTTCCTACGAAGTTTGTATTGTACAGTTAAAATATTTTATTTCAATTATATTATATTTTTTTTTTCCATGCTTGCTGATATACAACATTTTTTGTTTTTTCATTCGGTGAAAAAATTATCCAATTTTTCGGCATTCCTACTCTGGAGCAAGCTATATGTACCCAGTAATGAGTAAAACTTTGATGTACCAAATTAAATTCGGCAACACTTAACGATAGGTCTAGAATTTAGGATATCATTTGACAATTTTTAATTTTAGCGATTTTTGATTTTGGCGATTTTTGATTTTGAAGATTTCTAGTCCTATCCCTCCCATTTTTTGTCTTACTACTCACATTAACAATAGATGAATTCAAACAAATTTACAAAGCTATTTCTGTCATAGTATGCGAGATAATGAGCAACTGCATTATATAGGAGGTGTCACTCGCACTTATCCGATCCAGCCCATTTTCGGCATGGCTACTAATATTAATAATTGCAAAATTCTCCCTGTCAGTAATACATATATGATATAAGAAATTTACTAAAAATATTAAAATAATTTACAGATACATAGTAAGACTCAGGAAGATCGGTCCGGTGGTTAAGCCTCCTCCTCCTATAAGTTGCAAGCCAACAAACAAACATGCATACTTTCACTTTTATGTATATAGATTACCATAATTACTCATGCAAAATTGCAATTTGTCATCAACATACTTAAAAGATAATAAAATAAGATCGTATTTAACAGCAACACTTCGACAGTCATTAATTTTGTAACACAACCACATGAACAACATCCGCATCCGTTTCATTTAGAACGTTCTACCGGCCGCAATAAATAAATCTAGAATATTATGGTCTCATTAGTAAACTATTAATATTGATACCGCGACTAAACAAATTAGCTACTCTACATAAATAGTCAGCCATCAAATTGATTAAGTGTAAACACTTGAAACACATTTTAAAAACATGAATAATTATTAAAGACGCAATAATTTAAATAATTACTTTTTAGAAACTCACAAAAACAAAACAAAATAGATAATTAAAAATTGAAGCTCAATAGAAAAAAGGATGATTTAATTAAAATATTGACTCATGCCAGTCAAAAATAAGTAAGAGTGTTAAATCCGGCTGTGCCGAATCTTTGATACCCTCCACCTGTGGCTTAAACTCAATATTATAACCACTAATGGGTACGGTTACAATTTTAATACAGTTACCGATAATTAACCTTTAAGCTCCAATACAATTTAAATTTAGAGTTAATTGTTTTTGTTTTCTTGACCAGTATTTATTATAATTTCTTATTTGTTTTTTGATGTTTAAATATCTATACGCGCAGGGGGGTAAATTTCTATTTCACAATACAATTAAAAAACAGTGTAACATGTGAGCCATAACACAAAATCGGTGTGACTTATGATTGTAATGGTGAAAAAATTATGATATGTAATAACCTGTGTGAAAATGGAAAATAAAAAATTAAAAATTAAAAATGAAAAACGAAAAATGAAAAATGAAATATTAAACATAAAAATTAAAAATCATTAATCAAAAAAGAAATATGAAAAATAAAAAGATCAAAATCAAAAATGAAAAATGAAAAATGAAAAATTAATATTAAAAATAAAAATTAAAAAATGAAAAACAAAAAATGAAAAATTAAAAATTAAAAATTAAAAATTAAAAATTAAAAATTAAAAATTAAAAATTAAAAATTAGAAATTAAAAATTAAAAACTAAAAATTAAAAATTAAAAATTAAAAATTTTAAATTTAAAAATTAAAAATTTAAAATTTAAAATTTAAAATTAAAAATTAAAAATTAAAAATTAAAAATTAAAAATAAAAAATTAAAAATTAAAAATTAAAAATTAAAAATTAAAAATTAAAAATTAAAAATTAAAAATTAAAAATTAAAAATTAAAAATTAAAAATTAAAAATTAAAAATTAAAAATTAAAAATTAAAAATTAAAAATTAAAAATTAAAAATTAAAAATTAAAAATTAAAAATTAAAAATTAAAAATTAAAAATTAAAAATTAAAAATTAAAAATTAAAAATTAAAAATTAAAAATTAAAAATTAAAAATTAAAAATTAAAAATTAAAAATTAAAAATTAAAAATTAAAAATTAAAAATTAAAAATTAAAAATTAAAAATTAAAAATTAAAAATTAAAAATTAAAAATTAAAAATTAAAAATTAAAAATTAAAAATTAAAAATTAAAAATTAAAAATTAAAAATTAAAAATTAAAAATTAAAAATTAAAAATTAAAAATTAAAAATTAAAAATTAAAAATTAAAAATTAAAAATTAAAAATTAAAAATTAAAAATTAAAAATTAAAAATTAAAAATTAAAAATTAAAAATTAAAAATTAAAAATTAAAAATTAAAAATTAAAAATTAAAAATTAAAAATTAAAAATTAAAAATTAAAAATTAAAAATTAAAAATTAAAAATTAAAAATTAAAAATTAAAAATTAAAAATTAAAAATTAAAAATTAAAAATTAAAAATTAAAAATTAAAAATTAAAAATTAAAAATTAAAAATTAAAAATTAAAAATTAAAAATTAAAAATTAAAAATTAAAAATTAAAAATTAAAAATTAAAAATTAAAAATTAAAAATTAAAAATTGAAAATTAAAAATTAAAAATTAAAAATTAAAAATTAAAAATTAAAAATTAAAAATTAAAAATTAAAAATTAAAAATTAAAAATTAAAAATTAAAAATTAAAAATTAAAAATTAAAAATTAAAAATTAAAAATTAAAAATTAAAAATTAAAAATTAAAAATTAAAAATTAAAAATTAAAAATTAAAAATTAAAAATTAAAAATTAAAAATTAAAAATTAAAAATTAAAAATTAAAAATTAAAAATTAAAAATTAAAAATTAAAAATTAAAAATTAAAAATTAAAAATTAAAAATTAAAAATTAAAAATTAAAAATTAAAAATTAAAAATTAAAAATTAAAAATTAAAAATTAAAAATTAAAAATTAAAAATTAAAAATTAAAAATTAAAAATTAAAAATTAAAAATTAAAAATTAAAAATTAAAAATTAAAAATTAAAAATTAAAAATTAAAAATTAAAAATTAAAAATTCAAAATTAAAAATTAAAAATTAAAAATTAAAAATTAAAAATTAAAAATTAAAAATTTAAAATTAAAATTTAAAAATTGAAAATTAAAAATTAATAATTAAAAATTAAAAATTAAAAATTAAAAATTAAAAATTAAAAATTAAAAATTAAAAATTAAAAATTAAAAATTAAAAATTAAATATTAAAAATTAAAAATTAAAAATTAAAAATTAAAAATTAAAAATTAAAAATTAAAAATTAAAAATTAAAAATTAAAAATTAAAAATTAAAAATAAAAAATAAAAAATTAAAAAATTAAAAAAGAAAAAGGAAAAATGGAAAATGAAAAATAAAAAATTAAAAATGAAAACTGAAAAAAAAAATATGAAAAGTGAAAAAAAATATAAAATGAAAACTGAAAAATAAAACATTAAATTTTAAAAATAAAAAATGAAAAATTAAAAATGAAAAATAAAAAATCAAACTGTTTATTTCTTCAAGTTTGTTTCGTTTGGAAAACGTTTAATAACAGATGGTATAATATTGGTTTGGTTTTCCCACTTCAAACGTGTGTCAGGCACAAATCTTTAAAATCATATTTTTTCTTATATATTCCAAAAATTTTGTGTAAAAACGTTATTTTTGAAACTAAACGCTTTATGGTTTGATATACACTTTGAGGTGATGAATATTTCCATGGATGGTAGATGATTGATGTTCCAAACAACAGTTTTTAAGCAAACGGTATCAATCGCTTTTTTGTTCAAAAAATAATTTCGCCATTTTGCGAAAAAAAAACTTCAGTCTAATCATTGTAACTAGCAGATTCCAGCCCTCGAGTGCAAATTCAATCAACACAAGAAAACAAATTCATTTTTATTACAAACACATTAACAAATTTAATAAACACATACATTGTATTGTATAATTTTATGTATTTGGCAGTAGCAACTTTAAATGCAATTCACTCAAAATAAAGCAAAAAAATTAAAAATCTCTGAATCTGCAAATCGGCTTAAAAGAAATACCTTTCAAATAATAAACGTTTGGTCAAAATCGGGATAAAACGGCAGAACAAAACATCGGTCACAAGATATCGCCTAGCCTACTAATATTATAGATATACACTCGTGAAATTGCAATACCCAAAATAGTCCTTCATTATCTTTGTGACTTTATTGGTGTATAAGCATCTATACGCGCAGGGAGGTAAAAATCTATTTCACAATACAATTACAAAAACAGCGTAAGATCTAAGACGTAAGACAAAATCGGTGTGACTTATGCTTGTATTGGTGAAAAAATTATGATATGTAATAACCTTTTTGAAAATGAAAAATTTAAAATAAAAAATAAAAAGTGAAAAATTAAAACTGAAAAATGAAAAATTAAAAATAAAAAATTAAAAACAAAAATGTAAAACGAAAAATGAAAAATGAAAAATAAAAAATGAAAAAAAAAATCAAAAATTAAAATTAGAAATAAAAAAATAAGAATGTAAATTAAAAAATGAAAAATAAAAAATGTAAAAAAAGAATTAAAAATAAAAAATGAAAAATACAAAATGGAAAATTAAAAATGCAAAATAAAAATGTAAAACAAAAAATGAAAAATGACAAATGAAAAAAAAAATTAAAAAAATTAAAAATGAAAAATGAAAAATTACAAATGAAAAATAAAAAATGAAAAATGAAAAACGAAAAATTAAAAATAAAAATTGAAAAATAAATGAAAAATGAAAAATAAAAAATGAAAAGCAAAAATTTTCTTTTATTTCAATATAAGCTAATACGGCCTAAGGTTTTTAATGTAAATAACGTAAGCAAAAATGAATAAATGAAAAATGAGCAATTAGAAATTACTTAGCTGAAATAATAAATAATAAAAAATACTAGCAGATTCCAGCCCTCGAAATTCGAGCGCAAATTCTAGGAAATTTTATTTTTTCATTAAATAAAGACCATAAAGGTATGCTAATCAATTACAGCCAATTCACAAATCAACACAAAAAACAAACTCATTTTTATTACAAACACATTAACAAATTTAATAAACACACACATACCATTGTATGATTTTATGTCTGTGTTAGTAGCAACTTTAAATGCAATTTACTCAAAATAAAGGAAAAAATTCAAAAATCTGTAAATCTGCAAAACGGCTAAAAATAAATACCTTTCAAATAATATACGTTTGGTCAAAATCGGGATCATTACAATGCGTGGAATTACAATGCCCAAAATAGTCCTTTATTATCTTTGTGACTTTATTTCGATTTATGACCAAATTGTTTACAAATTAGAATCAGTAATAGCATTTTTTGTTAGATAGTTTAGATGGTATAATATTGTAAATGGCCCCAAAAAGTGTAATCATTATTTCTAAATCTTTGGCCTTGTTAATTACAGAATCTACAGATGTTGTACAGATGGCATGGCATTCAGCATGTCTTTGTATGTGATACTGACTTCCAGAAATGCTTGTATCATACAATATACATTTTTTACAATTTTCCAATCCTTTCAACCATGGGTAAGATTTAATCCGATCTATTTTAATATTTTAATGGTTTTTTTTTTTTAAATATCGTTGATTGGGATTATAAAAATCTGCGGCCACAAGCAATAACCGTCTAACTCGAAAATCATGCTTTCGAGAAAAATAGCTTTTTATATACATAAGTGTAATGGGGCTTTATTACGACTTAGGTCAGTATGTTTTCATAAATAACTTTTTAAATAACAGTGTTAGAAAAATGGGGATTTCACGTAAATATAAAGCATTGTTAGTAGAATGTGATAGCATACATAACTCAAATCGTTCTTAAGTCGACTTAGGCGGTTATCGCTTGCGACCACAGAAATATAAACGTATTTATAATTACTTTGACATATAAAAGTATATAGCTAAACTTACCTGTTTAAAAACGTGTCCATTTCTGTTTCATTTAAATTATACAACTTACTCAAAACCAACACGAAATTTTATTCTTCAATACAAAATTTTGCTATCAAGAATTTTAACCGTTACCGTTATTTGACATTTACTTAATAGAATTTTTATTTGAAAATAGCCAGATGTGCAAAAAAGTAAGGAGTTTTTTCTTTGCCAACAACAAAACAATGTTGTAGGTTACAGTAGTATTATAAACAGGGATTAAATTACATTGAAAAATGTACTGAACGGTTTGAAGTAATTTTCTTTCTTGTTTATATTAATTTCAGAGGTATCTTAATACTTTCCTTCACAACTTTTGACTAATGGAACCGATTTAGCCTATTTTTGATGTGTAAACATCTATACGCTCAGGGGGGGTAAAATTTTATTTTACAATGCAATCACAAAAACAGAGTAAAACAAAAACGGTGTGAGGTACGATTTTATTGGTGAAAAGAATAAGAACTGTTTGGAGATAAAATGAAGGCACGATTTCATTTGGAAGTGTTTGGAGAAAAAATGAGAAATGAAAAATGAAAAACGAAGAATTAAAAATTAAAAATTAACCAGTTGTAATAATAAATACTAATAATTATTTATATATTAGCAGAGCCCTTGCAATTGTTTGCTATAACTGATAAACATATGACGCTTTCTGTTTGAATTTAAAAAAGTGCCATAAAAAAATCTTTAACCACTAGATGTTAACACATCTCCCCTGTGACCGGGCTCACATGATTTTTTTAAAATCAAATTTACCAGCATAACAACAAATATTTTGACAAAAAAAAACAATTACTATCCTCAACTTATACAGGCGTGTTTTCAACGGACAGTTTGGCGGGCATCAGTAGATCGATACAATGGAAATTTTTAACAAAATTTATT
The DNA here is from genome assembly GCA_963682025.1 of Cordilura impudica. Lineage (NCBI taxonomy): Eukaryota > Metazoa > Arthropoda > Insecta > Diptera > Scathophagidae > Cordilura > Cordilura impudica. The sequence continues at coordinate 22,067,884 of OY821519.1, read as the reverse complement.
TTTGACGCCTTGAACATCCAATACCAAATAGAACCTCAAAAATAAAAACTATTTTATTAACTTAACAATTTGTATGTTTTATTTATTTAATAATCTAACCCATAAAAACAAAGTTTTTTTTAAACTCTTTCTTTCCTTATGCATATGAGTTTTCAATCTCTCCGTGACTGTTCGTGACTTTGCGTGATTATTTTAAAATTAATCTTTGGGCACAACAAGTATATGGACAAAGTTTCAGATCGATTGGATGAGGGGAAATGGGTTTTTGTATCTTTGTGACTATGCGTGACCATGCCAAAGTTAATCTTTTTTCACAGCAAGTCTATCGACCAAGTTTCAGATTGATTGGATGATGGTAAATGGTTTTTAAGCCTCTCTGCGTGACCATGCGTGACTATGCGTGACTATGTCAAAAATAATTTTTCTTCAGAGCAAGTCTATCGACCAAGTTTCAGATCGATCGGATGAAGGAAAATGACATTTAGATCACTCCGTGACTGTGCGTGACTATGCGTGACTATACGTGACTGTGCGTGACTACCCCAAAATTAATCTATAGCCACAACAATACTATGGACCAAGTTTCAGATCGATCGGATGAAGGAAAATGACATTTAGATCACTCCGTGACTGTGCGTGACTATGCGTGACTGTGCATAACTGTGCGCGACTATGTCAAAGTTAATCATTTTTCACAGCAAGTCTATCAACTAAGTTTGAGATCGATCGGATAAGGGGAAATTGATTTTAGATCACTACGTGACTGTGCGTGACTATGGGTGACTGTGCGTGACTATGTCAAAGTTAATCTTTTTTCACAGCAAGCATATGGACCAAGTTTCAGATCGATCGGATGATGGAAAATGAAATTTAGATCACTCCGTGACTGTGAGTGACTATGCGTGACTGTGCATGACTGTGCGCGACTAAGTCGAAGTTAATCTTTTTTTTACAGCAAGTGTATGGTACTAAGTTTTAGATCGATCGGATGAGGGGAAATGATATTTAGATCACCCCGTGACTGTGCGTGACTATGCGTGACTACCACAAAAATAATCTGTAGTCACAACAAGACTATGGGCCAAGTTTCAGATCAATTGGATGAGGGGGAAGGAATGGGGTCCACTCACGACAGACAGACAGAGAGTATGAGTTAAAAGAAAGAGTTTAAAAATAAAAAAAAATTTTAACAAAAATATTAGCTTAACTGCAGAAAAAAAATAACAAAACTTAAAAGTATTAATTTTTATGCTGTTGACAAAATATTGGCAACAATAATTGAAAACTTTCCCTCTATTTTTGGTTTCAATACTTTGCTGCTATTTTTTAGTTGTTCTTCACAACGCCGGGGCATGGAAGTCAGTTAAATAGTTGATGATATCCATTGAAATCTGAAATATGTCTTGTTTGTATAATATCGTGCCCGTATTTTTCGATCTATAATTTCCCATAGATTTTCCATGAAATTGAGATCTGATGATTAGGTTGGCCATCCCAAAGCACTAACTGCATTAGATTGTAGCCATTCGGTTACATCTTTTGAGTAGTGTTTTGGGTCATTGTCATCATTTAGAATTTGCCTGTATCCAATTCCAGTTAAAGTACAACCTGTTTTTGTTCAGTCTCTCTTTGTGCGAATTTTTATTTCTGCGTTTTTTTTTTTGTGCGATATATGAAAATTTTCAAATTACATATACCGCACAAAACAAATCGCACAAATAAAAATTCGCACAAATAGAGACCGCACAAAAACAGGTTGGAGTGTATCTTTTACTACATGAATTGGATCCATTCCTCGGCCCAAAAAGTAAGCCCATACCATACTATTGCCACCGCCAAACTCAACAGTTTTATATTTTGGGCATAGTCTTTTTCCTTTGTAAATTAAACTTGGACTCATCAGAAAACTGAACAGTATTCCAATTCCGTCTTGACCAGTTAATGAGTTCTTTAGCATAATTTATGCAAGCCAGACATTTTTTCTCTGATATCACATAGGGAAACAGTTTGGGTACATATTTTGAGTTTCGGATTATTAACGACTTCTTTGGGTGACATTTTTGGATATTTTCCATTTCTTCTGCTAAATTTCTAAATGTTGAGTCGACACTGTACCTCTTTCACGATATTTCTTGATCATTTTTGAAATTATAGATTTATTCATACTAGCAGATTCCAGCGCTCGAAATTTGAGTACAATTTCTAGACAACTTTATTTTTCAACTTAGTCAATTCACAAACCAACACTTTTTTGGTTTATTATTATTGTGAATGAAGATAACAAACTCATTAACAAACGCATTAAAAAATTTAATAAGCACACACATAGCTTTTTTTTATTTTTATGTATGTGTTAGTAGCAACTTTAAACGCAATTTACTCGAAATCAAGAACGTTTGGTCAAAATCGGGATAAAACGGTAGAACAAAACATCGGTAACAAGAAATCGCCTAGCCTATTAATATTATAGATAAATATTTCTTTAGACCGGCAGTAAAATCATCTATTATTCTGGTTTTTAACTCTTAACAAAACTATATTCTTGCCGTTATTTTATAACAATTAGTTATAAGATTAAAATATTAAAAACAAGTAACATAATTATAGTCGGTCTAGACCGACCGACCTCATCTCTTAGGCCCAACTAATTGGATATACAAAATAAGCATAAACAAAATTTAAGTAGCGTTTTTATTAATTTTTTTTTCCTTTGAATATGAAAAAGTTCATATCGGATGATATATTTATATGGAGACTATGGGATCAAAGGGATCATTTTTGGACTACTCATTAATGGATGTAATGAACGTATACAAACCCAATTTGAGTAAGATCTATATGACAATTTGGATCTTATGGCAATTTATGTCGATTTCATATGGGTAATTTGTATGGGGGCTAGGTCTGAACATGGACCGATTCTCACCAATTTCAATAGCGTTAATCCTATGGCCAATAAAAGCTTATGTGCCAAATTTCATCAAAATATATTCATATCTGCTACCTGTTTGATTACAAGGTTTACATGGACACACAGACGGACGGACGGACATCGCTAAATCGACTCAGAAAGTGATTCTGAGTGATTCTATTTTGGACTCAGAAAGTGATTCTGAGTCGATCGGTATAATATATAATAAAGATAGGTCTAGGTCAAATATTTTTGGTTGTTACAAACAGCAGCACAAAGTCATTATACCCAAACCACATAGTGGTATAGGGTATAATAATTTTAAGAATTGACGCGAAATAGTTGAAAACAAAATTGGCAAATATAGAGCAATGTACAAGTTTCCAATGTATTGTCACCGACTGTACATATTGCAGCCATCGCTAAAAACAAGTCTTTTTTCACTAAAAGTATTCATTTAAAAGTCATAAAATTATTACAGATAGAATTTTTCATTCATGATTGAGTAAATCTATAATAGTAGTAGGCTAGGCAATTTCTTGTGACCGATGTTTTGTTCTGCCTTTTTATCCCGATTTTGGCCAACCTTATATTATCTGAAAGGTATTTCTTTTTAGCCGTTTTGCTGGTTTACAGATTTTTAAATTTTTTCCTTTATTTTGAGTAAATTGCATTTAAAGTTGCTACTAACACATACATAAAATTATACAATGCTATGTGTGTGTTTATTAAATTTGTTAATGTGTTTGTAATAAAAATGAGTTCGTTTTTTATGTTGATTTGTGAATTAGCTATAATTGATTAGCATACTTTTAGGGTTTTTATTTAATGAAAAAATAAAATTTCCTAGAATTTGCGCTCGAATTTCGAGGGCTGGAATCTGCTAGTATTTTATTAATATGCCATAAAAACATTGTTTTTCTTTTAACAGGTAACAGAAATTAGCAACTTTGGTGGAAATGGGTTTTCTAAAATTGAACCACACATTTTTCTCAGTCCAAACAAACTCCAATGCGTAAAATATTAGTTCACTATAGTGATGCAAAATGTGGCACAATTGGGCCTTTTGTGGCACTTTTGAGTGTTTCATGGCCCTGTGGTACTTTTTAATCCATTTTGGCCCTTTCAGCTTAAAATTCAAGTAAGTACTTCAAACCGTTCAATAAATTTTTCAATGAAATTTACTCCCTCTTTCGAACACTACTTTTACTTGTAACATTGTTAACATTGTTTTGTTTGTCAAAAGGAAAAACTCCTTATTTTATTTGTGCACCTGTCTTGTTTCAAATTAAAATTCTTTTAAGTAATTACCAAAAAAAAAAAAAAAAAACAAAGTAGGCTAACAAATAACGGTCACGGTAAAAATTCTTGATGAATAAAATTTTATATCGAAAAATAAAATTTCGTGTTGGCTTTCAGTAATGGTATTTGTGATAATTTAAATGCAACAGAAATGGACACGTTTTTAAACAGGTAAGTTTAGATATATACGGGTACTTTTATATGTCAAAGTAATTATAAATTCATTTATATTTTTTATTTCCGATTAACGCTATTCAAAAAAAAAATCCAACAAAAAAATTAAAACAGTTCGGATTAAATCTTAGTCATGGCTGAAATGATTGGAAAATTGTAAGAAATTTATATTGTGTAAGATAAGCATTTCTGGAAGTCAGTATCACATACAACGACATGCTAAGTCTGAGGGCAACAACAAAAACGAAAGCTATGCTAAAAGCCATCCGAAAGTTTATAACTCCATTTCGAAGACAACATCTGCAGATCCTTTAAGCAACAAAGCCAAAGATTAAGAAATAATGATTACACTTTTTGGAGCCGAACATAATTTTCTATTTACAATATTAGACCATCAAAAATTGATTCAAATTTGTAAAAAAATTTGGTCACAAAGATAATGAAGGACTTTTTTTGGACACTCCCATTCCACGAGTGCATATTATAATATTAATAGGCTAGGCGATTTCTTGTGACCGATGTTTTGTTCTACCGTTTTATCCCGATTTTAACCAAACGTATATCATTTGAAAGGTATTTCTTTTTAGCTGTTCACCAGATTTACAGATTTTTAAATTTTATACTTCATTTTTTGTAAATTGCATTTAAAGTTCCTACTAACACATACATAAAATTATACAATGCTATGTGTGTGTATTGAATTTGTTAATGTGTTTGTAATAAAAATGAGTTTATTTTTTGTATTAATTTGTAAATTGGCTATAATTGATACCTAAAAATAAAATTTCCTAGAATTTGAGCTCGAATTTCGAGGGCTGAAATCTGCTAATTATAATGAATAGTTTATTTCGCCATTTGGCTAAAAAAAAAATTTTGAACTAGAAAATGTTTATTTGAACATAAATCATCTACGAACCATGGAAATTTATAGTCGAGTATCCGTAGAAATATTCATCACCTCAAAGTGTATATCAGAGCATAATACTTTTATACATAACATTTTTGGAATATAAGAATAATATATGATTTTTGAGATTTTTGTTGAAACTGCTTTCCAAAAATTTACGCCACATCATGTTTGAAGTGGGGAAACCACACCAATATCGTACCACTTGTTATTAAATTTTTCCCAATTAGTTACTAAGTTATTAATATATTAATGATTTTATAATTTTCCACATAATCAGCTCCATACCGCAATATAAGACCTTTAGTCTTGTGTATGGAGCTGTTCTAATAAATAACTAAATAAAATAAAAATATATAAAATCTAACTCGCGTAATTGTTGTGATAAAGATATTTTAAAACTTATAACACAAAAAGCTGTTACAAACAGTAATATCACAACTGAGGAATTTTTGGATTTAAAACTTTGGGATTATTTATGTATATACAATAAAATTAGAAATACATATAAAATATGTTTATAATTTTATAATTTTATAATTTTAATTTTATAATTTTATTTTTTTAAACTATATATAAAATTTGCATTTACTTAACTTTAACAAAAATACCCTCCAACAATGTGAATTTTTATTGTTAATTTGTTTTTCTAAAGAAAATAAAAAGCATTGTGCTACATTACTGTTACTATTGTTTTTATTTAAATAAAAAACCAAAAAAAAAATTTTTTGGCCATATCAAAGGTATTTTGGCTTTTTTAAATCGTCAATTTGGCCCAAAAAAAAACTGGTTCAACAGCAAAAGAAAAGTTAAATAATAACTAAAATATGTTAAAATGTTAATAAATTTTTTTACAACATTTATCATCACAGTCAAAATGTATCTTACAGACAGAACCTTAAAGTGTTCAAATTTAACATATTCGAAATATTTCATCTACTGTTTTATAGTTAACATCAGTAAATACCTGTATATCAAATTTTTTTTTTTTTTAACAAAACAAAAACAAAATTCAAACCATTTTATTTTATATTAACACTTTAGAAAAAAAAAACTAAAAAAAAAAAATAGCAAAAACAACAATCTGCCATTGATCTACATTAGCGATTTAATACAATATGTTTGTTGCATTAGCAAATGTTGCTATCCTTGTATGAATGAAATTGTTAAATAAATAGAAACACAATGACTGAATGTTACAACACAGTCTAATAAGTTTTAACTGCAATCGACCGATAACCGACAATCGTCTCTGTTTATACAAACACATGTCCGTCCTTCTGTCCACCCATCCATCGATCCATCCATCCATCAATCTAAGTAAATGTCCATTGAAAAAAAAAAAAATTGTATAAGCGCGGAATATTTTGTTGTTCTTTTAGCAAACACAATCTTAAAAAGTTAACTGCACAATAGAAGTTGTATACTAATGTCTATTTAATTTATAATTAATTATATTTATACATAAACTAATCTGACTAATTCAAAGATCTGTGAACAAATTCAAATTAAATATAATTTTTTAATGAAAAACTGCATAAGTTCAACTCATTCTATTATGTGTTAATTGGTTCACTTAATTGTGTTAACTTAAATATGTCAACAGTGATTAAAATAGAGTTGAAGACATTATTCTAAGTAGTGACTAACTATTGACTTTTGAAAAAAAAAAAAAAAATTGCTCAATTATGATAATTCGACAAGTGAATGAATGGAAGGATTTTTATCTCGTATTTTTTTGAGATACAAATATTAGCGGTCATGAAAATAGTAGTAGCAACCTATATAACCTCAAAAAAAAGAAGAAAAAAAATATCAAATTTAGAACAAAATAAGAAAATTTTATTTTTTAGTGACATATTTAGAACAAAACGAATATATGCTAAGCAAAATATATCTATCTTCTTATAATATTGATAAGCTAGGCGATTTTTTGAGACCGATGTTTTGTTCTACCGTTTTATCCCGATTTTGACCAAGCGTATATTATTTGAAAGGTATTTCTTTTTAGTCGTTTTGCAGATTTACAGATTTTTAAATTTTATCCTTTATTTTGAGTAAATTGCATTTAAAGTTGCTAATAACACATACATAAAATTATACATATGCTTGTGTGTTTTAATAAATTTGTTAATGTGTTTGTTATCTTCATTCACAATAATAATAAAAGATATAAGAGTTGGTTTGTGAATTGGCTAAGTTGAGAAAATAAAGCTGCCTAGAAATTGCACTCGAATTTCGAGGGCTGGAATCTGCTAGTTTTAATGAAGCTTATAACAATATTTATGCTGCTGATATCTGCCCAGCAGTTAGTCAAATTTGAAACTTAAATCTGCAGAAGGCCGATTACTCTTTATTTAAAAACAACGTCCCTGCATATGAGATGTCAAAAAAAGAAACAAACAAATTTTCACCTGCAAAATTCCATTTCCAATCAACGAAGAAAATACGCTTGCTAGAAAATGTATCCGTACACCTAAAATTAAAGCTGTCATACTAAAATAAGAAAACAAGCAAGAAAACTATACGATAGCCTATCCCATGCAATTAATGAAAGGGTCTAAGGTCCAACCAATTAGATATAGAAAATAAGCATAACCCAAATTTGAGTGTCACTGTTATTAATTTTTTACCTGCACATCTGAAAAAGTTTTTAGCGAATGCTATATTTGTATGGGATCTAGGTGAAAAATGGACCGATCTTGACTATATTTGATAGTCACTTTTTTTCGTATAACTTATACAAACGAAATTTGAGAAAAATCTATGAAATATTTCTGTTTTATTATAGGTTTAAATTAAGATCGGGGGCTATGACTAAGCATTGGCCTACAAGGTTTATTTTTAAACTAATGATTAATGGTTGTAATAAATACACACAAACTAAATTTTAACGAGATCTATAAGAAAATTTAGGTATTTGGGCAATTAAAGTCGATCTCTAAAGGTTTTGATCATGCACCAATTTACAGCAGTACAGTATTCCATGATCGATAAAAGCTTATTATCTAGTTTCATCAAAATAGATTAATATTTACGATCTGTCGTTCGATTACAAGGTTTATATGGACACACAGAGATACGGACAAACAGACAGATGAACGGACGGACGGATGGACATCGCAAAATCGACTCAGAAATTGATTCTGAGTCGATCGGTATAATAAAAGATGGGTCTAGGTCAAATATTTTTGGTAGTTACAAACATCAGCACAAAGTCATAAAAATATTGCACAAATTTATCTAAAATTTAGATTGTATATGGTTTCGCAAAATATATGGTCAGGATTGGTCCATTTTTCGACCTAGTCCCCATATAAAAAAAGCATCCAATGTGAACTTTTTCATATCTGCAACCAAAAAAAAAATAATAGCAATGCCACTCAAATTTGGTTTATGCTTATTTTCTATATCGAATTATTGGACCGAAGAATTAGGGTCTCTAAATCATTGTATAGGGTATCGTATAGTCGGTCTAGATCGACTATAATTTTCTAACTTGTTTTTTATACCCTATACCACTATGTGGTTTGGGTATAATGACTTTGTGCTGCTGTTTGTAACAACCAAAAATATTTGACCTAGACCCATCTTTAATTATACCGATCGAATCAGAATCACTTTCTGAGTTGATTTAACAATGTCCGTCCGTCCGTCCGTCCGTCCGTCCGTCCGTCCGTCTGTGTGTCCATGTAAACCTTGTAATCAAACTGCAGGTCGCAAATATGAATATATTTTGATGAAATTTGGTATATAAGCCTTTATCGGCCATGGGATGAACGCTATTAAAATTGGTGAGAATCGGTCCATGTTCAGACCTAGCCCCCATACAAATTACCCCTATGAAATCGACATAAATTGCCATAAGATCCAAATTGTCATATAGATCTTACTCAAATTGGGTTTGTATGCGTTCATTACATCCATCCATGAGTAGTCCAAAAATGATCCCTTTGGCCCCATATAGAGCTGCTTCCCGATCTTCATTTAAATCTATTAAAAAACAAAAATATTGCAATGATTCTTCTCAAATTTTGTTTGTATATATTTTTGCAAAATCCAATAGACTTTACCAAATATGATCAGGATCGGTCCATTTTTGGACCTAGTCCCCATATGAATCTAGCATCCGATATGAACTTTTTCATATCTGCAGCCAAAAAAATTAATAAAAATCCCACTCAAATTTGGTTTTTGCTTATTTTCTATGTCCAGTTAGTTGGGCCTAAGAGATAGGGTTCCTAAACGCATGGTATAGGGTATCATATACTTGTTTTTTTTTAGTTTAGTTAAATGGAACATGTTTTTTATATTTCCATTATATTTCTATTATATTTCTGGTTTTAATTCCTAATCTGTCACTTTCTCGTCGATATTAACTTCTTTCATTAAATTGTGGATATTTGGCTTAATTACAGTATATAAAATACTTTAATTAATTCTGATTGGTCAAGTAAACCCGTTCGGTGATTATAAATCGAAGTAACCACCTGTTATATTTTTTGGTTTACTTCTTGTTTTGAAATATCTCCTGATACCATAGATAAACTAATTTTTGAGGAGTGAACGATTTTTTGATGTGTAAACATTTATACTCGCAGAGGGGTAAATTTCTATTTTACAATACAATCACAAAAACAGAGTAACATGTAACGCGTAAGACAAAATCGGTGTGACCTATGATGATATTGGTGAATAAATTATTATATGTAAAAAATGTAAAATGAAAAACGAAAATTAAAAAGTGAAAAACGAAAAATTAAAAATTAAAAATGAAAAGTAAAAAATGAAAAAAGAAAAATGAAAAATAGGAAATGAAAAATGAAAAATGAAAAATGAAAAATAAAAAATAGAAAATGAAAAACGAAAAATAAAATTTGAAAAATAAAAAATGAAAAATAAAATATGAAAAATGAAAATTGAAAAATGAAAAATGAAAAATAAAAAATGAAAAATGAAAAATTAAAAATGAAAAATGAAAAATGAAAAATGAAAAATAAAAAATTAAAAATGAAATATGAAATATGAAATATGAAAAATGAAAAATGAAATATGAAAAATGAAAAATGAAAAACGAAAAATTAAAAATAAAAATAAAAAGTGAAAAATGAAAAATAAAAAAATTAAAAATAGAAATGAAAAATGAAAATTGAAAATTGAAAAATGAAAAATGAAAAGTGAAAAATGAAAAATTAACCAGTTGAAATAACAAACGCTAATATATAATTTTATATTAGCAGAGCCTATGCAGTTGATTGTTATAAGTGATACATAGATGACGCTATCTGTTTCATTTTCAAAAAGCGCCACAAAAAAAATCTTATGCCGTTTTATTTTCTGACAAAAAATGTCGCCCATTTTTTGCCCTTTTTTAGAAAAGTGTATTTTTTAAATATTCTGAATTAAGAGCACCCTTATATTATATATCAATCGAAAGGTCTCAAAGTGCTGTTTTCATAAATTTTGGTTATAATCCTCTTGGAAGTCATAGGGTGAAAATATTCAAAAAAGGGGAACAATGGGGCATATTCTCACACTATGACCTGAAAGAAGGCAATGGCTGAAATTTTTTGTGATTTACGAGGGCTCGACTTTGATACCTTTCGATTGATGTATAAGATAAGGTTACTCTTAATTCGGAATATATAAAAAAAAAATACACTTTTCGAAAAAAGGGCAAAAAAGGGCGACATTTTTTTGTCAGAAAAGAAAACGGCATTAAATTACTAGATTTTAACACATCTCTCCCGTGATCGGACTCACATGATTTATTTTTTTTTGTTTTTGGAGTGAAATCAATTTTTATGTTTGAAATTTCTTTTTCACCCGATTTAACTATTCTAATATGTTTTCAGGGAATGAGTTTGTCCCGATGTACCAAATACTTCACAAACACCGATCTTTTAATTAATTGATTACTACAGAATCATTTTCTGAGTTACTTTAACGTTGTCTGTCCGTCTGATATCAAACTACACTTTTAGCCAAGAAAATTCGATATTGAAATTGTTGAAAATGCCAGTTCCAAGTTCGCTATGCCTTCGACTTTAATTTAAACATTTTTTAAAAGTCCGGCATATTTCCCAATTTATTGTAGTATGAACTTGGGAATGCTGAGTTTATAATTTTAACAAATAATGAACAAATAATGTTTACCACGAATATATTTCTCTTGTAGGCCAGTACTCTTCAGAAATGATTTATCTGCTTTTGTGAAAATAAGAAAAGCATCCTAATCTCATTTTTGAATAAATTTTTGGACTATAAGAACCCCCCAAAAAAAAAACGTGTTTGGATTGTACATACAATATAATTAAATTTTTTGAAATATTTTGTTGTTTTTTTTAAACAAGATTTTCTGCTCTATAAACCGTTCAAATATAGAAACTTTAGCCATCTGGCTTCAGTCATATAACTTTTAAACAAGACTGAATTTGATTAATATGCAAATGTTATTCTGAAATATTTATTTTAAGAATTTTAGATTCTTTTTATAAATTATAAGAACTTTTGGGACAATGGAAATTAAAAATAAATATAAGAATTAGTAATATAGCAAACTTGTTTACGAACTTCTTTTTTTGGAATTTAAAATTAATGATAAAAAACAATAATAATTTTACAAAAATGTCAATCAGAAAGTATTAGAAAATATTTTTATTACTTATGTAGAAATTATTGAATTCCTTCGATTATGTGTTATGAATATGACATAAATTATAGATATAATTGATTTTATTTAAATTAGTTTAACAAGATTAATTAATATGTATAGATATATCGTACTTTTTTTAAAAATCAATTAAAATTACACGAACACAAACACGCAGAAAAATGGTAGATTGAATTAAATTTCATACAAATTGGATGTTTGGATAATTATCTCAATCAGATCTTATTAACACAATTATTATATATAAATTTGATAAAATTTAATACAATTTTATGTAACGGTAAAAATTGGTTTATGGCTCTCGCACTACAACCCATCAAAAAGGACATTTGAATTACGGATTTATATTCTTATTTATACTTGGAATCGGATTGTGGTGAAAAGTTCGATCATCACCAATGAGTTAGGAACAGAACTTATCTTTAATTAGTTAATTAAATGCCACTATTAATCACTTCTTCTGAATAAGTATATTTTAATAGCACTTTTGTACGTTCATTGTGCATTCATTTTCCTTTTTTATTATCAATTATTCTTTTCCCAATATTATTAAAATAGAAAAAATACAAAATTAAAAAAAATTCAACAAATTACATAATTGCAGAAATGCAAAATCAACAAAAAAAAAAAACGCTGAAATGGCTAAATGAAAAATTGAACACCTAAACAAATCCCAAAATACAAAAATGTAAAAAATTCAAAATTTTAAATTTAAAAGTATGCATGTAAAAATGCAAAAACGGAAAATAGAAAAAACTTCAAAATCCATAGAAAAATACAAAAATGTAAAAGACACATAATTGCAAAAATGCGAAATTAAAAAAAAACCAAACATACAAAAACGCAAAAATTAAAAAATTTTAAAAATTAAGAAATCCAGAAACACAAACTCGCACAACGACAAAAACGGAAAATAGAAAAAACTCTAAATCGCAACAGTCAAAAAACCCAAAAATGCAAAATTGAAAAAACACAAATATCTAAAAACGCAACAATCCAAAAAAGTAAAAAAACACATTGCAAAAATTTTAAAATAAAACAACCCCAAAATGCAAATAGCAAAAATGCAAAAACGGAAGAATCCAAAAATTCAAAAATACAAAAAATAAATCAAATAAAGCAAAATCGTAAAGACAAAAAAAAAATGCAAAATTTCAAATTAACAAAAATGCAAATATGTAAGAACGAAAAATAGAAAAAACTCAAAATCTCGAAAAACCAAAAGCGCAAACTTACAAAAATGCAAAATATAAAAAACGCAAAAATGCAAAAACGAAAAAATGTGAAAATTTAAAAAACACATAATTGCAAAAATGCAAAAATAATAAACCCCAAATATACATAAACAAAAAAATGCAAAAATCCAAAATGCAAATTTACAAAAATGCATAGTAGAAAAAACAATACACAATTATTTATTTAATATAAATATATTTATGTATTTTTTATTTGTTTGTGTTTTAACAATGAAAGATTTGAATGAAGTGAACTAAAATTTTTCTACATTTTTATAAATGAAAATCGAAAATACCAAAACATACTTTGAATAAAATTTAAGGTGTATACATATATATAAATGAGTAAATAAGTAAATGAGTAAATAAGTAATGGATAAATAAACGAAAAAATGCAAAAACGCAAAAAACACATAATTGCAAAAATTTGAAACGAAAAAAAAACCAAAAATACATAAGTCAAAAAAATACAAAAAACAAATCAAAATTGAAATAATGCAAAGAAAGCAAAATCGCAAAACTACGAAATATACAAAACTTTGAGCAAACTCAAAATACCGAATAAGCAATAGCGCAAAATTAACAAAATTCAAAATATAACAGATGCAAAAACGGAAAGCTGCAAAATTTAAAAAAAAAACACATAATTGCAAAAATGGCAAAATAGAATACCCAAACCAAAAAAAAAAACGAAAAAATTCAAAAATCCTGAAAGTCAAAATCGCAAAAAGAAAAAAAATTTCAAGTTTGCAAAAATGTAAAAATGTAAAACCGGAAATATAAGAAAAAATTTAAAATAACAAAAAACCAAAAACGCAAAAATGCCAAATTTCAAACACGCAGAATAGAAAGAACGAAAAAACGCAAAAATTTAAAAAAAAAATGATTATTGCAAAAATGCACAAATAAAATGGCCCAAAATGCAAATAGCACAAATGCAAAAATCCAAAAAAAAAAAAAATTCAAAAAGTACAACAAATTCAATAATTAAAAATTGAAATAATGCAAATAAAGCAAAATCGTAAAAAGAAAATAAATGCAAAATTTAAAGTTAGCAAAAATTTAGAAATGCAAAAACGCAAAATTAAAAAAAAAAAAAAAGCTGAAAATGCAAAGATCCAAAACCGAAAAAACTAAAATTGCAAAATGCAAAATATAATATATAATAATATATATAATAATATAATATAATATATGTATAATATATATAATATAATTTTAAAAACACAATTGCAAAAATGCTAAAATGAAAAAACAAAAATGCAAAGATGCAAAAACGCAAAAATCCAAAACCACATAAATGCTAAAAATACAAAAAATTCAAAAATTCAAAATAATCCAAATTAAGCAAGTAGCAAAATGGCAAAGAATCAAAATTTCAAATCTGAAAAAAACCAAAAATGCAAAAAACTCAAGGTGCCAAAAAATTAACAATTTCTGAATTGCAACAATGCAAAATAAAAACAACGCAAAAATGCAAAACACAAAATATAAAAAATTGCAAAAAGGCTATGAAGTTAATCCGTACAAGCACAAAAAATTCAAAAATTTTAAATTGATGTTGCAATAAAATATAAATTGGTGTTGCAATATTTTCGAATTTTTTGTGCTTGTACGGATAGAATTAATCACAAAATTCTTAAAATCCAAAAAAGCAAAAATGTAAAATTGCAAAAACAAAAAAACCCAAAATCTCAAAAGTCAAAAACGGGCAAAAAAAAACAATCAAATTATAAAAACGCAATATAGTGCCAAAAAATCCCCAATTTCTAAATTGAAAAAATGCAAAATAGAAACAACGCAAAAATGCAAAACACAAAATATAAAAAAATTGAAAAAGGCTATGAAGTAGATCCGTACAAGCACAAAATATTCAAAAATTTTAAATTGGTGTTGTAATATAATATAAACTGGTGTTGCAATTTAAAATTTTCGAATTAATTGTGCTTGTAGGATAGAAAAAACTCACAAAATCTTTAAAATCCAAAAAATCAAAAATGTAAAATTGCAAAAACAAAAAAACGCAAAATCTCAAAAACCAAAAACGGGCAAAAAACAAATTATAAAAACGCAATATAGTTCCAAAAATTAAATTGGTGTTGCAATATAATATAAATTGGTGTTGCAATTTAAAATCTTCGAATTTTTTGTGCTTGTACGGATGGAAAAAAATCACAAAATCCTTAAAATCCAAATTGCAAAAATGTAAAATTGCAAAAACGAAAAAACTCAAAATCGCAAAAATCAATTACATGCAAAAATAAAATAAAAAGCTAATTACAAAAACGCAATATAGCAAATCGCAAAAATGTCTAAAAACAAATAAGTAAAATTGCAAAATTAGAAAACCCAAACAAAAACTATCGCAAACTGCCCACCTATTTTATCAAATGTTCGGAAATTTAATAAAACACTTTTAGTTTCTTACAGATAATCGTGCATAGGAACCCTCTAGTTACCACAAAACCACTCAAAAATAAGCATTTGCCCAGAAAACTATAAACATGTTATAGAAAATTATTATTTCGCAGTATTATTTTGTATTATTTTCCTATCAGAAACATATGTCTTTTGTTTACAAAATTATTATTCATCACAAGAAAAAAAAAAATTGTCAACTCTAGGGAGAGCATGTGAGTTGAAAATGGCAATATGAGAAACTCTGCATATAAATATATATAAATAAATATATCAAATAAAAAATTTTTTTCCTTTAAAAAATGTTTCAATTATTCCAACAACTAATATCTATGTACATATATAATATTGATCAAGCAGAATCAGTTAAAAGAAGACTAAATTTTTCGAATGTGTAGTGGCTGTAGGGACCCTGAAAATGAGCTCCGATTGGCCTTAAATTTCTCTTATGATATTGTTTAATCCATTTATAGAGATTCTATATTTTTTCCATTTGAAGTACAAATTCGCAGGGCTGTTTTTTGATTTGCAACTAATGTCAAGGTGTTATTCAACAATATCCTGAAGTTAAAGTCAACTTTGTTCCTAAGTGTTCCAGCATTTTTTTAAGTATCATTGGACTCTCCTTTAGAAAATATATTTGAACTTATTTTTGGCTTATTAATGTATATAATTTTGCCTCTTTAATTCGTTTAATGAAATCATATATTTTTAGATGTAGCATTTTGACTATGAGTCACTCTTTATACAAAAGTACCACAATTTTAATTTAAACGTTTTATCAAATTTTCTAAAATATATGTTTAACTTAAATTTAAATAGCAAAAAAAAAAACAAACATAAATAAATACAATTTCAATAAATACACAGAACCAGTTCCGGTTTTCAAACACAGTTACATAACAACTGAAAATAAATTGGAATTAAAATACATTAAATGTTTAAAAAAAAATGTATATAAATTCCCTTCTAATTTTTTAAGAATATATTTTTTTTTTTTTTGTATTTGTGTTTTAAGGTTTTCTTCAATTCAAGTAAATTTTAATATTTAAATTAAAATAAAAAAACGATAATATTCATAATGATAATTAGAATGTAAATTATTAGTTAATAGTGAAATATCTGGTTAAATTCTAAGGAATTAATAATTTATTGATTGATTGTTATTTTCTCAATTTGATTTTTTTCGCTTTTGAAATTTAGTTAATTCCGTCTTATGTAATAGTGTTGAAATATTGCCACACTTGGACATTAAACAGAGATTTCTAAACAACTCATCTTAAAATTTATGAAACATTTTCTTTTTATTTAAATTATTCTTTTCTCATCAAGAATTTTAAAACAAACGATCACGTAAAGTTGACATTTACGTACTTCTACGTATCTATTCGTATGTACTCTGGTAATAATTGCAATTAGATTTAGTTTAAGCAGTTTGAAATGTTATTGAAACGTCAATATCGTGAATTTATTAATATCATGTTTTTATTTTACTATTTTATTCACCATTTTTTTTAGTTATGCATTGTTTGGATTAACCTCTCCTCTAACCATCCGTAAAGTTCAAGACCAAGGACATGTAAAATATGTATTGCATTTGTAGCGCGCTGATGTAGAATTGTGGCATGAAAACCTACAATTGCACATTGTGTGTTTAAAGTTACAGTCATTTTTAGTTAAAATTCAATAGAAACCAGTTTTATGTTTCCCTATGCAAGTAAATACATAATTTACGGGGGCTGTTTGATAAGTCCATAAATTGTGACTGTTAACAGACAACCGCTATGTGGTCAGGGTAAAATGAGTTTGTGCTGCTGTTTGTAACTGACACAAATATTTGATGTAGAGACATTTTGATGTGTGAACATATATACGCGCCGGGGGGTAAATTTCTATTTTACAATACAATCACAAAAACAGCGTAACATGTGAGACGTAAGACAAAATCGGTGTGACTTTTGATTGTATTGGTGAAAAATTATGATATGTAATAACCTGTTTGAAAATGAGAAATAAAAAATGAAAAATAAAAAATTAAAAATTAAAAATTAAAAATTAAAAATTAAAAATTAAAAATTAAAAATTAAAAATTAAAAATTAAAAATTAAAAATTAAAAATTAAAAATTAAAAATTAAAAATTAAAAATTAAAAATTAAAAATTAAAAATTAAAAATTAAAAATTAAAAATTAAAAATTAAAAATTAAAAATTAAAAATTAAAAATTAAAAATTAAAAATTAAAAATTAAAAATTAAAAATTAAAAATTAAAAATTAAAAATTAAAAATTAAAAATTAAAAATTAAAAATTAAAAATTAAAAATTAAAAATTAAAAATTAAAAATTAAAAATTAAAAATTAAAAATTAAAAATTAAAAATTAAAAATTAAAAATTAAAAATTAAAAATTAAAAATTAAAAATTAAAAATTAAAAATTAAAAATTAAAAATTAAAAATTAAAAATTAAAAATTAAAAATTAAAAATTAAAAATTAAAAATTAAAAATTAAAAATTAAAAATTAAAAATTAAAAATTAAAAATTAAAAATTAAAAATTAAAAATTAAAAATTAAAAATTAAAAATTAAAAATTAAAAATTAAAAATTAAAAATTAAAAATTAAAAATTAAAAATTAAAAATTAAAAATTAAAAATTAAAAATTAAAAATTAAAAATTAAAAATTAAAAATTAAAAATTAAAAATTAAAAATTAAAAATTAAAAATTAAAAATTAAAAATTAAAAATTAAAAATTAAAAATTAAAAATTAAAAATTAAAAATTAAAAATTAAAAATTAAAAATTAAAAATTAAAAATTAAAAATTAAAAATTAAAAATTAAAAATTAAAAATTAAAAATTAAAAATTAAAAATTAAAAATTAAAAATTAAAAATTAAAAATTAAAAATTAAAAATTAAAAATTAAAAATTAAAAATTAAAAATTAAAAATTAAAAATTAAAAATTAAAAATTAAAAATTAAAAATTAAAAATTAAAAATTAAAAATTAAAAATTAAAAATTAAAAATTAAAAATTAAAAATTAAAAATTAAAAATTAAAAATTAAAAATTAAAAATTAAAAATTAAAAATTAAAAATTAAAAATTAAAAATTAAAAATTAAAAATTAAAAATTAAAAATTAAAAATTAAAAATTAAAAATTAAAAATTAAAAATTAAAAATTAAAAATTAAAAATTAAAAATTAAAAATTAAAAATTAAAAATTAAAAATTAAAAATTAAAAATTAAAAATTAAAAATTAAAAATTAAAAATTAAAAATTAAAAATTAAAAATTAAAAATTAAAAATTAAAAATTAAAAATTAAAAATTAAAAATTAAAAATTAAAAATTAAAAATTAAAAATTAAAAATTAAAAATTAAAAATTAAAAATTAAAAATTAAAAATTAAAAATTAAAAATTAAAAATTAAAAATTAAAAATTACAAATTACAAATTAAATATTAAATATTAAAAACTAAAAATAAAAATAAAAAATTAAAAATAAAAAATGAAAAACGAAAAACGAAAAATGAAAAATAAAAATGAAAACTGAAAAATAAGAAATGAAAAATGAAAAATAAAAAACGAAAAATTAAAAATTAACCGGTTGAAATAATAATATTAGCAGAGCCCCTGCAGATGTTAACACATCTCCTCTGTATTCGGACTCACATGGGGCTATGACTAAGAATTGTTCTACAGGGTTTATTATTGTACTACAGACCAATTTTTCCCTATATCTATATTATAATTTGGATGTTAAGTCGATCTCATATGGCACTGGCTTGTTGTTCGTTGGCGTTGGTGTTCGTTATATAGCCGATAAAAGCTTAAATAGCAAATCTAATTAAAACATATTCATATTTGCAACCTGTATTTAGATTATAAAGTTTACATGTACACACAGACGGACAGGCGGACGGACAACACTAAATCGACTCCGAAAGTGATTCTGAGTCAATCGGTATAATAAGAAAAAATCATGTGAGTCCGATCACATGGGAGATGTGTAAACATCTAGTAATTAAAAATTTTTTATGGCAGTTTTTTAAAATCAAACAGAAAGCGTCATCTATGTATTACTTATAGCAATCAACTACAGGGGCTCTGCTAATACAAAAATATTTATTATTATTTATTATTTCAACTGGTTAATTTTTAATTTTTAATTTTTCATTTTCTATTTTTCATTTTTTATTTTTCATTGTTTATTTGTAATTTTAAATTTTTTATTTTCCACTTTTTTTCATTTCTCATTTTTCATTTTTAATTTTTAATTTATCACTTTTTATTTTTAATTTTTATTTTTTTTTATTTTTCATTTTTATAACCTCCACTCCAGTGTGCAGAGGGTATATATAAGTTTTCATTCCGTTTGTAATAATTAGAAAAAAAATTTTGGATCCCATAAAATATATATATTTGTGATCCTTATAACAATGGAGTTGATATAGCGATGTCCGTCTGTCCGTCTGTGGAAATCACGATGACAGCATCAATCGGGCAGCTAGGGTGCTCGTTGACTTAAAAAATGATTCACTAACATCCTGAGAAGTTTGCTATTTAAAATCGTCCAAATCCGTTGATTAGGGCCCGAGATTTGAATAAAGAACTAAAAAAGTCTTGAAAAAATATAATTTTCTATGTTGTTATTGTCACGATCACGCCCTCAATAGGACAGCTAGGGTGATCATTTTTCAAAAATCAATTAAACCGGTGGAACACGTCCAGGGAAATCTCTGAAAAATTAAAAAAAAATTAAAACATGATGTTTCTTTATTGTTCTTGTTGTTATTCTAAATGTTCCATTGTTGTCATAGCTGGACTTAATGTTTTTGTGGTCGTTGTGGAAATAATATAATAAAAACAAACCCTTTGTAAATTTTTTTATCAACTCTGGTAGAAAAATTTAAAAGTTTCCATTGTTTTGGCATCATTAAAAAAATTTCTCAGATCATATATGTTATTGCCACGATTCTGCCTGCAAATTTTCAGATCGATTGGGTCACGGGCCAAAATTTTCGACAAGCAGACACTTGATATAAAGGGATAAAAGTTCACCAACATCTAAAGCAAATAATGCTAAAATACCTACTTGTTAATAAAAAAAAACAATGTAAATTTAGCAAAAAAAAAAAATATGTATTAATTTATTTAAAGAGAAAAACACAAAAATAACGTTTGATGTTGTATTTTTTGTGTGTAATATTTACATATACATACATACACATATTAAATAATACAAATAATATACATATATTCTATATATTCTATATTCTATATTATATATATGTATATCCATAATAACTGTATGTTAGAAATAAATCGGTATATTATTTTATTTACATAAAATTTTGCAATATTTTGTTGTGGGGAAAATACAATTATTTTGCATTAACAGAGGAACTATGCCACAGTAGATGGCGCCACAATTTTTGTTCTAATTAGTTTTGCAATAGTTATTTCTATTTTAACATGAATGTCAATATTTTCAAATAGATATCATACAGCACAATGTTAAGAGTATACACGGACTGGTCTTTTATTTCATACGTTTTTTCATTATTCTTTTACAAATATGAACATAAGTTTGGCATATTAACTTTTTGTTGTCTTTACAAAATAGAGTTACCGAGTTATCAATGAGTTTTTTGCTTTCAAAACAGTTCTACATAGTTATATAGAATTATTATTCTGCTTTATCTACAAAATATCTGATTGCGATTACATCTAATTTTTAAAAATTGTTTATAATTACTAAAGCATTATTATTCACATAAATACAAAATTGCACTTTTTAAATTTTCCATTTAAATTTAAGAAAATATCAATTCTAAAAACTGGAATTAAAATGTCCAATTATAAATTAGAAAATATTAACTGAATTTCAGAAAATCATATCAAAATGTCGGAAATAATAATTTTAAATTTAGAAGACATCAATTGCATCTTTAATATATAAATTTTATTCGTTAAACACAAATTGAAATTCCACAAAAACACCAAATATGTTTACATTTAAAAAATGTTTACATTTAAAAAAAATATTGGCATTGGCATAATAGCTTTTCAGTAACTTCTTTTAACGATAGTCGGATCGTTAAAAAAAGAAAATTGCAAAATTATCAGTAAAATTTTTAAACAATATTCGCTATTGTTAAAGTCAGCTGTTGTTATCTAAACGACAACCATTTTTGTGTTGTTTATTCAATCGATAAAAACTTAAATTTTTAGGTTGAAATGTCGTCATACATAAATAAAAATCATAAAATAGTGAAAAAACTTTTTTATATAAATAAAAAAATTAAATAGCATACTCATTTCGTTATTTCATTTTCAAATAAATAAACAGAAATATTAGTAAAAAATAGAGATATTAAACATAACCATAAAATCATCCTGTCAAACACGAAGAAATTTGTTTTTTTCTATTCTTTGTGTTTTTCGCTTATTTTGACAGAGATGCCACTAGTTTACAATTTAAATAAATAGAAAACAAGTAAGAAAATTACAGTCGGTCTACCCTATACCATGCGTTTAGAGACCCTATCTCTTAGGCCCAACTAACTGGACATAGAAAATAAGCAAAAACCAAATTTGAGTGGGATTTTTATTAATTTTTTTGGCTAAAGATAGGGACTTGGTCCTAAAATGGACCGATCCTGATCATGTTTGGTAAAGTCTCTTGTATTTTGCAAAAATATGTACAAACAAAATTTGAGAAGAATCAGTGCAATATTTTTGTTTTTTATTAGATTTAAGTGAAGATCGGGAAGCAGCTCTATATGGGGACAAAGGGATCATTTTTGGACTACTCATTAGTGGATGTAATGAACGCATACAAACCCAATTTGAGTAAGATCTATATGACAATTTGGATCTTATGGCAATTTATGTCGATTTCATATGGGTAATTTGTATGGGGGCTAGGTCTGAACACGGACCGATTCTCACCAATTTCAATAGCGTTCATCCCATAGCCGATAAAAGCTTACATACCAAATTTCATCAAAATATATTCATATTTGCGACCTGCAGTTTGATTACAAGCTTTACATGGACACACAGACGGACGGACGGACGGACGGACGGACATTGTTAAATCAACTCAGAAAGTGATTCTGATTCGATCGGTATAATTAAAGATGGGTCTAGGTCAAATATTTTTGGTTGTTACAAACAGCAGCACAAAGTCATTATACCCAAACCACATAGTGGTATAGGGTATAAATAGATTTGTCGACTGTTGATAAGATGTATGTACTTAGTGAATCACTAAATCCTTAGTGCAAACAACAACAGCTGTCTATATATTTTGCGATTGTCGGATCGTTGAAATTTACAGAATCACACTACAGAAAACATTGATTTAAATCCAATGAATTTTAGAAAACCTCAAATGATATTTAAGAATTGCTAACACAGAAATTGTTACATAAATAAACGCAATTTGATGAGAATGTTATTTATGAAAATTTTAAGTTTTTCAGAAAATAAAGATAACAAATAATTTTATTTAAAATGTTTGGGACATTTGGTTTTTTGCGTTTGGCATCCCTAATTTGATTATTTTTATTATTATGGTTTCCAAATAAGGCAATATTTTAATAAAAAAATTGAGAGAGTTTTTTTTGGTTATTATTTTGTTACTCCATCCGACCTATATGACCGCAATGAAGAAATATTTGGCCAGTTAAAAGAAACTATACAGCCATCTCCAATTAGCAGGATTTAATGCATATAGCCACCCTACACAACCATTACCTTTGCAATGGAGGTTAGGGCGAGCTATTTAATTAGCAAAAACTAAATTAAACGAGAAATTATGTCATATAACCGGAAACGCATGCATATAGGTATATAACCTAAATGCATGCCGATCAGCAACCACAATGACAAAAAGCAAACACCGAAATAAATCCGAAATAATAGAAAAGACGAAAACCAACCCAAAGAATTTGCTGAAATAATCTGGTATTAAGTTTAACAAATTGTTTACTTTTTCCAATATTTTGTTTACATTTATTATCATTACTCAAACCGAGGTGGAGGGTATCAAAGATTCGGCACAGCCGAATTTAACACTCTTACTTGTTATACCCTATACCACTATGTGGTTTGGGTATAATGACTTTGTGCTGCTGTTTGTAACAACCAAAAATATTTGACCTAGACCCATCTTTAATTATACCGATCGAATCAGAATCACTTTCTGAGTTGATTTAACGATGTCCGTCCGTCCGTCCGTCCGTCCGTCTGTGTGTCCATGTAAAGCTTGTAATCAAACTGCAGGTCGCAAATATGAATATGTTTTGATGAAATTTGGTATATAAGCTTTTATCGGCCATGGGATGAACGCTATTGAAATTGGTGAGAATCGGTCCATGTTCAGACCTAGCCCCCATACAAATTACCCATATGAAATCGACATAAATTGCCATAAGATCCAAATTTTTATATAGATCTTACTCAAATTGGGTTTGTATGCGTTCATTACATCCACTAATGAGTAGTCCAAAAATGATCCCTTTGACCCCATATAGAGCTGCTTCCCGATCTTCACTTAAATCTATTAAAAAACAAAAATATTGCACTGATTCTTCTCAAATTTTGTTTGTATAAATTTTTGCAAAATACAAGAGATTTTACCAAACATGATCAGTATCGGTCCATTTTTGGACCTAGTCCCTTTATAGATATAGAATCCGATATGAACTTTTTCATATCTGCAGCCAAAAAAATTAATAAAAATCCCACTCAAATTTGGTTTTTGCTTATTTTCAATGTCCAGTTAGTTGGGCCTAAGAGATAGGGTTTCTAAACGCATGGTATAGGGTATCGTATAGTCGGTCTAGAGCGACTATAATTTTCTTACTTGTTTTTAATCTTTTTTTTATTGAAGGGGTGAGATGCAGTCAGATGCGTCAAAAAGGGAGTATATTTAACCCTTTCATTAACAATGGGACACATATGTCCCATTTTTATTTTTCCTTATATTTTCCACATTTTCGAACCGATTTTTTTAAAGCTGACTTGAGTCGTGAGAGGATAGTTTAAGCTTGCAGAACATAGCAAAAAAATGGACCCAAATGGTGACCCAAAAGTCTGAAAATTGTTTTTTTTAATGATATTTATATGTCATTAATTTGGACGTTATTGAACCGAAAACATAAAAGATGTTTTATAGTTTTATATTTTTATTAAATTGAAAAAATTTATAATATCAAATCAACTATAAATAAAAAGACTTAGAAAAAGATTAATTCTAAATATCTCAAATATATAAAATCAGTTATGGTAATCTTCCAAACAATTACAGTTTTTTGTGAAACAAAAAGATTTTTTACAAAAGGAACGATTTACCTTTCCATTTTTAGTACAAACTAAAAAAAGTAGTAATCGATTATCTGTGATCAATATTTAAAAATTTACAAAAAAAAGGGCAAAACCAAAGCTACAGTTATTTATGTAAAAAACAAAAACACAAATCACTGACTTGCTTTGAGCGTTGACGACCAATGGGTTATATATGGCCCATGGATTTTTTCCTTGAAGGATTTAAAAAAAAAATATTTTTGACGACACATTTATTTAGAAATGCTGGGTCTTTAAGTACGAATCCACAAAAAAAAATTTTAAATTTTCCAGCAGTTTAGGTTTGGTCGTGAAAGGGTTAATATATATATTTTTTCATAATAACAAAGTTTATTTTATAAAACTGAATATACAGTTTTTAAATCATGCATAAACTTGACTTCCACAAATTAAAAAAAAAAATTATATTCAATATATCGCACCTTTACCTCTAAAATGAGTCAACTCAAAATTTTCCAATTTTGACTTTTTGCAAGAAAACGATACACAGTGATCAAATCTATCCACTGTAGAAATCATACATCGATTTTTCTAGTCTTTCGCAAAAAAAAATACAGTTATAACCCTCTTTGTAAGAGTGGCTTCTTTAGAATCCACTAAAATGGCATATTTAGAGTTGCACCCAAAAAACTTGTTAGTTTAGATGATCACTAAAAAAATCGCAAAAGCAACTACTGTTCTATACTTATTATTCGCAATTCTTTACAACTAAACAACTGTTTTTAAATTTTATATTAAATATTAAAAAAAAAACCGCAAACTCTACTGAAAATTTGTAAATTGAGTTGACTCACTGTAGAGGTACAGGTGCAATATATAAAAAATATAAAAAATATCGCCATCTTTGTACGCCCCCTTCCGCATGTGGTGCTTCGCGGTAACCATCAGAACATCTCACTGAATCATCTTAAATCAATAAACCAGAAAAATCATTAGTTATTAATAAATCTATTCTTTAATCGAAGCTTTTTATTTTCGAAAATTAACAAAATGACGGCTTTTTATTGTTAAATATAATCGAAATTTTGAACAAAAAATAAAATCTCTTGATCAATAATGGTATTAATACTTTTAATAAGCTTTAAAAATTTCATAAAAATTTCACCGACTTGAAAAAAATTGTTTCGGGAAAACACGATATTAAAGTTTTTCGATGTAGATACGGTGCTATATTTTCGGTAAATTTCTAGCTCGATGGATGAAGTTAAAGTTTTAATGTGTTTGTAACTACCAAAAATATTTGACCAAGACCAGTGTTGCCAATTGTAGGGATTTTTCCCTTTTCGTAGGGATTTTTTGCAAAAATTTTATCTGTAGGGAAAAAAGGACAGTTTTTGTTTTTTCAGTCAAATTGTAGGGATTTTTTTTAAATTAAAAAATTGTTCTATTATAATGTAAAATAAACTATGAAAAATATAACCGTTTATTTTTTTTAGTGTAATAGAATATAACCCTAAAATCTGGCGGCACTGCAAAAATGAGAAATAACTTTAAACATGTGGCAGCATTAACGACAATTTTATTAAAGTGTTTGTGAATTCTTGTGAATTGTGAACAATTTTTATACGCGTTTAACAGTCAAAAAAGTTTAGAAAATATATACATCAATACATTTTTATAATTTAAAATTAAGAACATTATTCCTTGAAATGTGTAAGTTTGAAAATGATCATCGAAAACTTAATTTTAAATGTGTCTAACTTCATTAAATTTTTAGAAATATGCCATCTTCCGATTCATCTTTTTCTGATACTGATTGTTCTGCTAACACTAGAAGTAAATTCAGGAAACAACGGTTTTGCCCAAATTGGCTGAAAGATGAACAATTCAAGGGATGGCTGAAAGAAGTAAAAGACGATGAATTCAAATGCAGATGCAATGCATGTGGTAAATTGTTAAATTGCGGAAAATCTGATTTAATTAAACATGCTGGCACACAATTGCATAAAAAGAATGTACTGGCCATAAAAAATACGAATACAATGCAATCATTTTTTCAAAAACAAATACCAAACAAAACCAATGATTTAGATAATTTTGAAATACGCTTAAGCCTCTTTTTCGCAGAACACAATGTCGCTATTCATGTGGTGGACCATTTAATACCCCTGTTAAAAGATATTGTTCCAGATTCCTCTATAATAAAAAATTCTCAACTGGGAAGAACAAAATGTACCCAAATAATCCGGAACGTTTTGGCCAAAGAAGAAAAAGAAATTATAATTTCAAAGCTTAAACAATTTAAATTTTCTGTCCTTATTGACGAAAGTACGGATATTGCGTCAAAGAAAACGATGTGCCTTCTAGTTAGATACTTTGACGAAGCGGAAGGAAAGACTTTTGTACATCTATTGGATTTAATACACGTGGGAGTAGATTGCACTGCTGAAGCACTTTATGAACAATTTAAAACATGTATTTTAGGATACAATATTCCTTATAATAATATTATAGGACTTTGTTGTGATGGTGCAAACGTAATGGTGGGCCAAAATAACTCATTTGCATCGAGATCATTGACAGACAATCCTGAAGTTGTAACAATAAAATGTATATGCCACTCCGCCGCGATTATTGCAAACAAAGCATGTTTAACATTACCACGAGCTCCCGAAGATTTAATTAGACAAATTGGGACTTACATCTCTGGAAGCTCAAAAAGATGTAGTATGTTGGAGCAATTTCAAGAAATGATGAATGAGGAGAAAAGAAACATATTGAGAACGTCAAATACCAGGTGGTTATCACATCAAAAGTGTATAGAGAGAATTTTGGAGAATTGGCAAGTTCTTATAGAATACTTTAAATTTGCATCCCAACAAGATAAATTAAAGTCAGCAGATATAATTCTGTCCGAACTTACAAACGAGTGTAACAAGGCTTATTTGCTTTTCTTAAAATACGTATTAAATTATTTTAACTCTTTAAATGCACTTTTTCAGTCCAAAAAACCATTAATCCACGTTCTACACTCAGAGTCAAAAAAAAATTTTTTTTAAACGCCCAAAATTGTATTAAAAAAGAATCTTTAAAGATTGATTGTTTTATAAGGTCTCCCCATAATTCATTGCCTATAGAAAATATTTATGTTGGCAACGAATGCGAAGAGTTGCTTCAAACGTTACCAAAATCAAATTCCTACCAGATAAAATCGGATTGTCTACAATTTTATTTAACTGCTCTTGAGGAAACACAACGTAGACTGGCATTAAAAGATAATTCCATTTTCAAAGAAATGGAATTTCTTAATCCGGTAGTGGCCATTGGTGGTGGTAATAAAAGTGTTAATCAATTTAAACTACTATGCCAAAAGTATAAAATAGATGTTAACCTTCTTACACAAGAGTGGTTAACGTTGGAGTATAATTTTTCCGATAACGAAAAAAAATCTTTGTCAAAATTAGATGTTGACGAATTTTGGTCCAATATAGTCAAATTTAAAAATTTTAACGATAATTTAGTATTTCCAAATTTTGCAAAACTAATAAAAATTTTATTAAGCCTCCCACATGCAAATGCAGACGCGGAACGAATTTTTTCCATTGTTACTGACGTACGTACAAAAAAAGGAATAAATTAAGTCATGAAGATCTAAACTTAATATGTATTATAAGATCTAATTTACAAGCTAATGCAATTAATTGTGTTAGTTTTAGCTGTACGTCTAGTCATTTTAAAAAGTTGAACTATAAGGAACTGTATGCCTAAATACTTTAAGTGTTTATATTTTTTAAAAATTAATATTTTTATCTGTTTACTGTTTACTGTTATTTTTAGTTTTTATGTTATCTTTTACTTTCTGTTATTTTTTGTTTAATGAAAATCTTTTGTACCTGAATGAATTACTGTACAAATTTCTAATAAAAGTATATTATATATACTGTTAAAAAACGATTTTTTTTTCATTTAGTAAAAAAAATGTGTAGGGAAAAATGTAGGGAATATTTGTTTTGTTTGTAGGGAAAAAAAGGGATTTCTATCCATTAATGTAGGGATTTAAAAAAAATGTCCTGGCAACACTGCCAAGACTCATCTTTTATTATACCGAACGAATCAGTATCGCTTCTGAATCGATATAGCGATGTCCTTCCGTCCGTCCGTCCATTTGTCTGTCATTGTAAACCTTGTAATCAAACTGCAGGTTGCAAATGGAAATATATTTTAATTAAATTTGGTATGTAAGCTTCTATCGGCTATAGCAAGAACGCTATTGAAATTTCTGCAAATCGGTTCGTGTGCAGACCTAAACCCCATACAAATGACCCCTATGAAATCGACTTAAATTGCCATAATATCAACATTTATCAGTAGTCCAAAAATAAATTCTTAGTCATAGCCCTCATATGAAGCTGATTCTCAATATTCACTTACATCTATCAAAAATCGAAAATATTGCATAGTTTTTTTCAAATTTGGTTTGTATATGTTTCTGCGAAACATAAGTGGCATTACCAAATATGGTCAGGATTGGTCCTTTTTTCGACCTAGTCCCCATATAAATATAGCAGCCGCTTTGAAATTTCTCATATTCGACGGCAAAAAAAAACCTGCCACTCAAACTTGGTTTACGCTTATTTTCTATATCCAATTAGTTGGACCAAAGAGATAGGGTCTTTAAACGAATGGTATAGGGTGCCGTCTTGAATGACTATAATTTTCTCACTTGTTTTTTTATAATTTTTTTTTAACGATAGATTTTTCAATATTACCAAAAAATATATATTTTTTTAATCAACTGAATAATTCCAAAAACTTTTAACGTTTTCTTTCTTAACTACGAGTACTAATTAAATATAAATAGTGGAGAATAAAATTATAAATTAAAATAATTATTCTGCAGAATTCCTTTAAAATTATTTAATGTAAAGAAATATGTACAAACATTCAAAACCAACAAAACTCATTAAAAACATTCTAGAATAAAACGATTTATAGAAACTGTCAACTTAACTATGCGTCAGAGTAATTTTTCTTGGTAACTCAATCAACAATCACCAGTTTTGTATTTAATTAGCCTACATAAGTATAACAAACTTACACAAAAATTTACACGATACATGGTGGGATTCCCAATAAATTGCTTTAATGCACGTAAGTTATGCATACGCTTTCAAATTGGATGTACATTTGTGCGCATGTGCAAACTTGTTTTTCGGAAAAACCCCCAAAAGAATCATGTCAAACTTTATCTCTGGCCATGCTTAATGGCAAATGAGTGGTGGCATAGAGTAATTTGTTAAAACTAAAAAAATTTTTTCTCTTCAATTCACTGTAGACAATTTGTGAAGGAAACCCCCTGAAAGAAACATTTAATTTCTTTTTTATCAACGCACAACTTGCAATTTTTTTTTTAATCTTGAAATAAATTGGTTTTGAAAAACCCCACAAAAAGTTATAAAAAATGGTTTTGTCCCATACACAGCACAGCAAATTAAAAAAAAATAATTTTGAAGATTAAATAGTAAAGTTGAAAAAAAAAACATTTTTAACCCTTTGTAATCTTTATTATAATTTAAATCATCATTTTAGTATAAAGGGTGCTGTAATGTTCTTTTGAAGAAGGATTATATTTATATTTCGTGAGTTCCCTCTCAAAAGCCCAAAAATCAAGTAATAATAGAAGTAAGAAAATTATAGTTGCTCTAGATTATACGATACCTTATTCCGGGCGTTTAGAGGCCCTTTCTCTTAAGGCCAACTAATTGGATATAAAAAATAAGCATAAACCAAATTTGAGTAGTATTGTCATTTATTTTTTTGTCTTCGGATATAAAAAGGTATCCCAGACTTATATAAGGCCTAGGTCGAAAAAATGGACTAATCCTGACCATATTTGTTAACGTTACTTATTTTTTTCAAAAACATATACAAACCAAATTTGAGAATAATCTTAAATTTGTTTTTTTTTTTTTTGTTTTTTTGATAGATTTAAGTGAAGATCGGGAAGCAGCTATGACTATTGTCCTACCAACTAATTTTTGGTTTACTGATTGATAGATGTAATAAACACAAACTAAAATCTATATGATAATTTGCATTATGTGGTAATTTAAGTCGATCACATAGGGGTCATTTGTAAGGGGAATAGGACTGAACATGCACCGAATTTCACCAATTATAATAGCGTTCATCGTATGGTCGTAAAGTTTACATTTCATCAAATATATTCATATATTTCACCTGTAGTTGAATAATCATTGTAACATGGACACAAAGACACACGGACAGTTGGACAGACGGGAAGATGGAAGGTCAGACGGACATCGTTAAATCGCTTTAGAAAATTATTCTGTGTCGATCGGTAAAAAAAATATTTTTGGTAGTTACAAACATCGGCACGAACTCATTATACCCTGATCAAATAGTGGTATATGGTATAATTATAGTCGGTCTAAATCGACTGCACAACGCCCTATACCACGCCTTTCGGGAAAGGGTCTTGGATTTAACTTCGCTGATGCAATAACATGATAAAAATAAAGCAAAAAGCAAAATTTTAGTACTATTATTATTAACTAGTATAGCCCAGCACTCGAAATTCGAGTGCAAATTCTAGGAAATATTATTTTTTTCATTCAATTTCTGTCTTCCAATGTTTTTTTGATCTTTATATATAAAAAAATTAATGAATATTTAAATGAGCCTAAAGGTATGCTAATCAATTTTAGCAATTCACAATTCAACACAGAGTGTCTGATATATAATTTAAATTATTCGCATTAACAGGGTGTAACCAATTATTATAAATATTTTATTTTATTTTATTTATTATAATATATTTTTAAGACAGATTAAGCATAAATTTTATCATTCTCAGCTTCTCCTCCATATGAACTATAACTGTGCAAATTTTGACACTCCTCCGTGCCCGCATATTGCTTAAAACGGAAACTTAAAATTTACCTTTACGTATTAATATATGGGGGATTTTGAAACCGATGTCTTCCGATCGGGATGAAATTTGCACCAAGGTTAGTCCTATTGGATTGTAGTTTAGACACAATTTTTCAATAAGATCGGTCCAGATCTCTCTGAGTTAGAGGGGATCAAAATTTGACATTTTGGCCAAACAGGTGTTTCTTCTCATCCATGTAACTTATTACCTATTGTTCTTAGAAAATTTTCTCCTAAAGAGTTTAGATAGCTATTTTTTCAATATTTCGGAAAAAAATACTTAAAAAAAAAAAAAAATTTTAGACTTTTTTTTTGCTAATTAAAGCATTTTTTGCCTTTTTTCAAAAAGGGCATTTTTTTTTTTTTTTTTTTTCATAAGAAATCTTAGGATTTTTCCTTTAAGAGCTTTTTGGTCGCTTAGTGGGATGGGAGTGGGATATCTATCAAAATAAATGTTTTGTAACTCAAGACAACGGTTTTTCAATTTTTCACAAATGCACTATTTTGAATTTTTTCCTATTTGTGTGTAAAACCTTACAAATAAAACTTATACTGAGAAACTAGACAAATTAACCTTTCCGAAGGTATGTAACATACCTTCATAACATAACAGAAGAGAATGGTTATCTGTAACCTGATAGAGTTATTTGCACATTTCAATCTGAACACGAGGATGTTAGAATTGGCTTCACGAAATTAACCCAAATGAGGCCAAAACATTGCGTTTTGGCAGAAAGCAGCGGAACTCATACAGTATGCGTTTGCATTTACCATAAAAATCTTAAACTGATGTTGAACGAAATCTACTTAAAGTATTTAATAGATGATTCGGCAGAAGATTTACACGATTACCGCGATTGCCTTAAATTGACTATGTGTCTTAATGCAACAACTTCTTGCCACTTAGTTGAATGTACCAATTGCCCGAAAACCACATTCATCAAAGAAAATTTAATCAACTCTTTAGATCGTGAATATATAGAGGAGGTCAAATTTGATTCTTGGATTCAGACTGACAGATGCACATTGAAAACAATCATTTTAAATGTGGATGATTTTGTGGAAGAAATGTGTACAGGATTGCTAAACTTGAGAAACCATGACTTTTTAGTCAAAGAGCAATGGTCATTCTTCAAGGATTTGAAGATACATTTGAAGTCTGGTGAATTCTATAAATATGAAAACTATAAATATGTTTTTCAGGATGCCATACAAGCATTCCACTTCAATAACAACCAAGCAACTCTACTCACAGTAGTTATTTACTACATGAAAGATGAAAAACTGGAACACAAAAGTATGGTAATCATATCCGACGATTTAAAACATGATACCGTTGCAGTTTATGAGTACCAGAAGAGAATACTAAAATATCTAAAATCTAAATTTACAGTAAAGAAGGTATACTACGTTTCGGACGGAGCTCGTCAACATTTTAAAAACAAAAGTAGCTTGGCAAATCTTATGGCCCATGAAAAAGATTTTGGAATGCCAGCTGAGTGGCATTTTCATCCTACTGTTCATGGTAAAGGAGCATGTGATGGTATTGGAGCAAACCTTAAAAGAAATGCAGCGAAGTATAGCCTCCAGTGCTCTCATCAAGATCGCATCTTAGATGAGACTGCTTTATTCCATTGGGCAAAGAGTTATTGTAAAGAAACTAAAATAGTTTTTATTAGCAAGGAGGATCATCAGGAAACATAGAAAACACTGAAGAGCAGATTCGATGCTGCGGTAACAATCGATGGCACCGCTCAATACCATGCTTTTATACCGCTTGTCGATGGAAGACCCAAGTTGAAAAAGTTTTCTGCCTCTATTCAATGCGATTTCTTTCCAAAGACAACCAATAAACCAGCAGCGAAATTAACAGCTGAACCTAGTAACGCCAAGAAAGGATTGACAAAAAAAACGCAGTAAATAAAGGCGACAAAAAAGCTGGATGAAAGACTGGGTATTTAAAAATTTACAAGACTTAAATACTTCATCAGCTACAATAAATTAAGGTTAAAAATAGTTATGCTATAAATGGATCTAATGCAATTAAGATTAAATTTTAATAAATTATTTATCATTTTATTTTTAATATTATTATTAATATACATTAATTTAATTATTATTAAAAATAAATAAAAAATAATAATTTTTCAACATTTCTATAGAAAAAAAGCGATTTTTTTCCTGAGGTTAACATATTCTGGGTATTACAGTATCGAGGGTATAAAATTTTAGTTAGGTATATTATATACCTTCGGAAAGGTTAATTTGTCTAGTTTCTCAGTATAAGTTTTATTTGTAGGGTTTTACACACAAATAGGAAAAAATTCAAAATAGTGCATTTTTGAAAAATTGCAAAACCGTTGTCTTGAGTTACAAAACATTTATTTTGATAGATATCCCACTCCCATCCCACTAAGCGACCAAAAAGCTCTTAAAGGAAAAATCCTAAGCTTTCTTATGAAAAAAAAAAAAAAAATGCCCTTTTTGAAAAAAAAGGCAAAAAATGCTTTAATTTAGCAAAAAAAAAAAAGTCTACAAATTTTTTTTTTTTAAGTATTTTTTTCCGAAATATTGAATAAATAGCTATCTAAACTCTTTAGGAGAAAATTTTCTAAGAACAATAGGTAATGAGTTACATGGATGAGAAGAAACACCTGTTTGGCCAATATGTCAAATTTTGATCCCCTCTAACTCAGAGAGATCTGGACCGATCTTGTTGAAAAATTGTGTCTGAGCTACTATCCAATAGGACTAACCTTGGTGCAAATTTCATCCCGATCGGAAGACATCGGTTTCAAAAGTTGGTGCACTTGACATGAAATTTCCGATCTTATCCATTTCTTTGAATGCATATTTGAGCATACGATTATTTGGTATGGCAAAGAAGGTGCCCGTTGAAAAGTGATGAAAATAATAATTAGTTATTTATAGTTCGATTCGAGATCATGTATACATTTTCTAATACTAGAAAAGATAATACTTTTATGCAATGTAAGAGAAATTTGGAAAAAATTGAAGACAGCGCTAGATGGAGTAGCTACTTTCGAACAAAGCGACTTGTTCATCTTCAGCATCCTTCTGCCTATTCCTTCAAATCATGCTTAATCAACTATTTAACTCAACATTAGAAAGAAAAGAACATGAGAAATGTTTTTTTCTTTCTTTTCATACGAGAGTTAGAACGAACAAGCAGAGTTTTTTTTCCAATTTATAGCTTTCTCTACATTAACATCGCTTTGATCAATTACAAATCTCGTAATGTGAAAAAAGCTCTTTTTTGTTTTGCCAAACGTCCCATAGATGGGAACTGTAATGACATGTGAAATCTTTCTCTTACATTGCATAAAAGTATTATCTTTTCTAGTATTGGAAAATGTATACATGATCTCGAACCGAACTATAAATAACTAATTATTATTACAACAGAAGATCGACAATACATAAAAACTGACAGTGATGAAAATATTTTTTTAGTTTTCGAGATATAAGAGCTTTTAAGTTCCCCGCCAAAATTTTCGTGTTTCGATATGGAAACCTCCCAATTCATTAAAAGTGATATAGCTGGGGCTCAAATTGTCAACAATTTGCTCTACGTATCTGTGTAATCGAAATATATGCTCCGCCAAAAAGTTGTCTTTCTTCGATCTGGCCAGTCCAAAAATAGTTAAATAGTTAAATCGGATGGGGCATTCGAAATAATAGCAAAATTTCAATTATTTTGTTCAACGATGCTGAATTAGCGATTTTGTTAAAGTTCCAAAATTAATACGTGGACATTCTGTTCGGGGGGGTTGAGAAATTCCAAATAAGGGTTAAAGTACTAGGCCACTATAGTAACACCTCCAAATGATTTGGCTTTCTCAGGCCAAACTGTTTTTATGACCTTCCATATTTTTTTTCCTTATGTTTGTTTTACTAGTTTAAGGGCCATTATTACAACTTGCCAATAGCTAAAGGTAGGATGTTATCGGACAGATTATAAGTTTTTCGTTATTACAAGTATACTTTAAGCTAAAAGTAACCGATAAGCTAAAGGGAAGATAATGTTGCCTTTAACTTTTAACGTGAGGTTTATGAATTTAATGTTGCCACATTTTCTGATCTATGAAGAAGAACAAGAATAGAAGAAAAATATAGTTTTGGAAATAAAAAAATTAAAAATGGAAAGCAGACAACGTTTGTTTTATTTAATCGAGCTAGAGGATATTTTTGAAAACTCGCAGCCTAAGAGAAGATCATCTAGAAAATATCGCAAGCAAGTGGACTATCTGGAATATTATGATGAAATTGAATTTGTGCAGCCGCTTAAAATTCCGTATGGAAGACGGTCATTTTCAAAACTACGTAATTTTAGGTGATTCTGGGTATAAGCAATGCAACTATATGATGACTCCTTTGCTGAATCCACGTACAAGACCGGAAACCCTTTATAATGAATCTCAAATCCGTACTCGTAATACGATAGAGAGATGTTTCGGAGCTTGGAAGAGACGTTTCCCAGTATTATCAATGGGTTTGTGGTTGACTAACGAAACTAAAATGGCTGTGATTGTGGCATGTGCTGTTCCTCACAATATTGCTATTATTGCAAAAGACCCACTTCCATCAACAGAAGAAACATTAACAGAATCTCCAGAAGAATTTGACTCAGATGAACAAAACCACATTTTGAGCAATTCGAATTCAATGGCAAGAACTATTTTAATAGAAAACTACTTTGCAGAGTAAGTTTATAACTTTTTATTTGAACTTAAACATATTAACACATTTTTTTCTCTTTTCAGTCTTTTACAAAATTCATAGACTACATAACAATTAAAACATCTAAAATTATCATTAAAACAAAAAAGTAAACAATAAAAAATTAATAAAATAGACAATAAAAAACAACTAAAATCAATATTAAAGCAACAAAATTTACATTAAAAAATTAATAAAATAAACAATAAAAAACAACTAAAGAAAATTCACTATTAAAAACAACTAAAATCAACGTTAAAACAAAATTAACATTAAAAAAATTAATTAAATTTACAATAAAAATAATTCACATTTTTGCTTTTTTTTCTGCCAATTCCAGCTGCAGTAGCTCATTTTTATACTTCTGGGACATAAGTTCTTGCTCATGCTTCTCCTGTGCAC
This sequence comes from Cordilura impudica, assembly GCA_963682025.1. NCBI lineage: Eukaryota > Metazoa > Arthropoda > Insecta > Diptera > Scathophagidae > Cordilura > Cordilura impudica. Next base: position 22,030,859 of record OY821519.1, on the reverse strand, counting down.
GAGTATTTTCGTCCCTATAAAAATTCTGTTGCAGAATAATGAGCACCATTTTTTCATCCTCTAAACTGCGCTTTCTTTTTGCACCCACTACCAGCTCTTTCGATTTTTTCTCTTTTAAAGCCGATGGCTTCCAACTTGACCAGTCATTTCTCTCCGGCGTTGAATTATTTGGATAACCAACCTGAAAAAAGATTATATAAAAGTGTAAATAATATGTATTAAAAAAATAGTAATAATTATATTAGTCAAACATACTTTTTCGTTGGTCATCTGCGTTTGGTTAACGCTTTCAATAGAGCTGCCAAAATCCATGCAGTTTTCAGCATCTACTTCAAATACTGCCAAAAAAAAAAAATGTATTCTTAATAACACAACAGCAAAACAATAATTTCTTTATAAATATGTATGTACTTACTAGAGTCACTGTCATATATATTTTTTAAGCCAGTGACTGAATCTCCCAGCATGGAAGCAATTTTTGCAGACACTGTGCTTACTTTGTAGACGCCACTCCGCCGCCCGTGCGGTATATTTCCAATTTTAGGTCAGCCATTTCTACCTTGGACTTACGTTTAATTGCTTCGTACTTGTCCCGCAATGCCTTCCAGTGACGGCTTGAGCCACTTGTTGCTGCAAACTGTGCTTCTATTTTTCTCCAAGCTTCCTCTTTTTGTTTCCATGTTACGGCGTCTGATTTTTTGCATTCTATGCAGTTTTTCTGCGCCTCCACCAGATCTACCAACAAAGCCTCTTCCTCTGCCGAGTAATTTTTGGCTCGTTTTCTTATTATCTCACTGTTTGGCGTCGTCATTTTAAATTTTTTGCTTTGCACAACTATCAAAAATTTTACACTTTAAATTTTTCACTTAGTTTATTTGTTTGTTTGTAAACAAATAAAAGAACGTTGCCACTACGTACTTTTATAAAGCAATTCATTTGGTCAAAAGTAATCGGTGTTTCCTTTCGTGTTGCCACAATATCAAAAATATTAATTTTATTTTAATGGGAGGCTGTAATAACGAAAAGAAGTTAAAGGTAACTTTATTGCTCACTTTAGCTAAAGTTAACTTTAACAAACATTTACTTGAAGGCAAGTTGTAATAATGGCCCTAAAACTTTTACTCACAAACCATTGATGATTTCAAAATTGTAGCTGAGGCTTAAATAAATAATTTTTATGAATATACATATCCAAACCCTTTAAAGGTACCCAGTACTTTCACCCTGACAATGACCACATAGATTAACCACAGTATAATTAATGATACATAATCGAACAGCGTCACATATTCATCGGATCAGCGAGCCAGTGATGAGCTATCTATAAATGTACGTAGATACAAATTAACGCTGATACAAATCTACGCTGCACAGTGGCTAAAAATCGTTTTACATTGGCCAAAATTCTGTAACTTTTGAACCGATCAAAATATTTAAGTAATTTTTTTTAACGGATAGATATTTAGTTCAGCTTGACTCAGTTTTAATTACATTAAAATTGATTGAGGACTTTTTAAGGACTTTTAGGTCAAAATTGAACTTTTGATTTTTTTTTAACTTTTAGAGTGAAATATGTGTTTATTATTTTTTTATTTATTAAAAAATTTAATATTTGGATTTTAATAATAATTATAAACATTTTTTGTAATAATGGGATTTTTTTAATGTTATACTAAAAAAAATTTTTCACTCAAAAAAAAAAATAGTAAAATCAACTGGAGATTTTGCTATTATTACTGAAAAATTAAAAAAATTTTGTTGTCAAATTTGCAAATTTGTTGACAATCAAAGAATATTTCCACTTAAAAAAAAAACGTTAATAATATTATCTAAAAATCTTGCTATTACTACAGAAAAATTTATTATTTTTTGCTGTCCAATTTGAAAATATTCCATATTTTGTTCAGTGTTATTTCTGTTCTTTAGTAGTTCTTTGACTTCTTCATCTAAATCTCGATGTTTCATTTTCATTGATTTCGAATACTGGAGATGAACGGTTCTGACGTTGTCAATAATATATTAAATAGATCTTCATTTGTGGAATTTCGTGAAATTTTTCTAGTATTGTGATATTTAATGACATCTTCTCCATGATAAAAGATTTTGTGATTTGTTGCAGACATATTTCTCCATGGGTAGTTGGTTGTATATATTTTTGCAGTTTCGTTAGCATAATCTCCAAATTTTCTAGAGTCAATTTCTTCATTGCACGCAAGTATTTCTAGGATTATTTTAAATTATTATTATTATTTTAAAAAAGGTATGATAATAAAAAAAAACCCAGGTTACTAATGAATTACATCCTCTGTGTATTGACATTCTTACTTACAAATATATTATGGTAATAGAACAAATAATGACTATTAAAAGCTATAAAATACCAAAAGCACAAATTTAATACACCATTGCACTATGGCCGGAAATGCATTTTTGTTTTGGCATAAAGTCTAATAAAGATGCTACAGAGCTGTAAATTGGTACATATACTAATAATGATATTCTTAAGAAATGTTAAAAGTTTCAGATCGATACGACCACGCCTACTCTTACCGTCCGTATAAAGCTAAGTTGCAGGTAGATGTTCTAATTTGCTAAATAACGTTTCTTATTTAACGTCTGGAATGTAAGCATGCGTTATATTTCCCCAAATCTGTAAGGTAAGAAAAAAGATATTACCATAATATGTATAAAAAATAATAACAATTTATTCACATAAATATTTTTCAGACTTAGAACTAAGAATTTATTTAATCATCATCGACATCTAACTCAACCGCAAATTCATATAAATTTTCGTTATCAGAATCATAATCTAATTCGATGTCCTGCTCATCAGAATCATTATCGGTAACATAATTTGCTTGGTCAGTATCAAAAGTCGGGAGCTCAAGTAGCGCAATGACTTCCTTTGGCAATATATTTTTTTTTTTTTGATATGGCTAATCTTCTGTTAATAAAAATACTGGAAAGTAAAGGGTCCGAAGAATCCATTGACCTATTGAAAACATCTGCCATAGTATTAACTCGATTATTTTTTCGTGCATGAGATCTCCTATCTTCTTTATAAATCTTATTGCGCCCTTCTGAAGCATTTTCGCCAAGGCATCCGACAGGAACAGGAGATACAGCTATAATTTGGGAACCATGAACCAAAATCTTATGAACTGTTGGCGACATCGGATACCATGGATACTTAGAATATATAATGTCATAGTTTTCTCGCAGAACTGGTGGAATTTAAGGGCATTAATTTTATATTCACAGGAAATTGCTATTAAAATTGTACGAAAGTGTTCAAGAACACCTAAATCAAATTCCAAAATGGATGCAAATAACTTTTTAGTTGAAAATGCCTTCCTTGCAGTATTACCATCATTAGTGCTTCCGCTGCCGTTTTGTTTTGGCATACCCACAAGTAGTCCCATTTTTTTTCCTTCATTTTTTCTGTATTGATTGTTTGCGAGTCTTCATCACCTCCTGTTCATTTTTGTCCCTTATCTGCCATTTATTTAATCCAATCCTGTAAGAAATTTTTAATACGAACTCCAGTATGCGTATCAAAGCATGAAGTGGACTGACACCGAAATTCAGGGTATCAGACTTTGGCTAGTTTTCACAAAATGCTTTGCGGTAGCGCCACAGATTGGACACGATTGACACGAGTTAGTTCCCGTTAAAATATTCAAAACTTTGCCATCTATAAGGGTCATATTCAGAATATAAGAAATCGTAATATTTATTTCATTTAAAATATGTCCAGATTGTTTTTTCTGAAATAATATGTTGTTTGCTTTCTTTAGCAAATTCCACTTTAAGGGGTCTACAAAATCGTACAGACTGAGGTGTACGATTCATCCATAAAACCTTTCCCAATTTGTCTATTATTTTTAGTGAGATAACTGTTGTTACAAATAGTGATTGATCCATTGATGAATGTTCATTCCCTTGAAATCGCTGTTTGTATATGGCCTGTCCAGTTGATCCGCCAAATCCATAACTTAGGACTAGCATGACATCAGTTATTTCTGGATATTGTGCAAATACTTCCTCTTGCATAAGTAGTATTCAACTGGCAGTGTGATTTAGCAAATCTTGCAAAGAAACTTGCGCAGCGGTTTCTGTTACAATTATTCCAGCTAGTCTACATTTAAATTTAGCTTGCACTACTTTTTCATAGCTTGGGTATATTACTAGAATGCAATTTATTTATTTCTCTCATATTAATATATTGTCTTTTACTTAATGAATTTTCCAGAAAAAATGAAAGAGCTTCATTTGATGTAAGAGAGATCGGTTCATTCAAAAATAATTCTTTTTTTATTTCAGCTGGTCTATTTGAAGTAAGCCGAGATTCCTTTAAAATAAATGCTGTATCTTTTTCATTGGATTTTTTTGCTGATACCGTGGCAGCATGAACAAGCTGAATTGTGTCATGTTCGTGGGTTTCTGCTAGTTCGGATGCCAACTTTCTCTTAAGCCGTGGTCCCGCATCATTATATGCCAGGCCTGGATGTCCTATTAGTTGATTTCGCTGTTCTGTTTCTGCGTTTTTGTTATCAAGTTTGACCATCAAAGTCGATGAGAGCCATTTGGCATATTTAGTTTTAAAAGTAGATATAGTTCTATTACATTTTGGTAATTTTTTCTTGATATAAAGTTCAAAACTCCTAATTTTTTTCAAAACATCTCTTTTTTTTAGCAATACTAATACCATTAGTGCCAAGTTGTTCAAATATCCAGTTTGCAACAGCGTTTGCATTTCGCTTGTTATCCAGCCAAACCTGTAGCAAGTTTGAACGGCTAAAAGCTAAATTCACTGGGAAATCCAAAATATTTGGAGAATGGGCAAAATTGGGCAAAAAACGTTAATAACATATTAAAATAGGCAGACTCTAATTTAGTCGTAAACAAATACATTTTGGCACAAGTTGGCAGAAAGTTAGTTTTCGATCTACGAGGCATTGTCAAGTTGGTTAGGTTTTCTCTATTATAACACTTAACAGATATAATTCACATAATTACCACATGACAAACACTGACATTAAATTACATATAATTTACAGTCTACATACCTTGACCTTAATTTTCCATATTTTTTAAAATTTTTTTGTTCACTTGTATCAATTTCGTAGTACCACGAAGTTTAGAAAAAGTTTCCTCTATTTTTGATAAAAAAAAAACAGCTGTTAATTAAACATTGCAGTTTGCAGCCGTGGTAAAGTAACAGGGTTGCCATCAGATTATTTTTAATTTTGAAATAAGTATATTAAGACAATGTACTTTAAGAATATCTAGCAAAAATTAGAAAATACATTTGTAACGATTCTTCTTTTTCGCGAACTATGGTTTGTTATCGGCACGTACCGGCAAAGGTTTAGCTCGCCGGCAACCGGGGTGAGTTTTTTTTTTACAAACCCGTTATTCACAGTCGTTACCAAAAAAATCTACGTGCCAAAAAAAAATTTGAAATTTATTTCTAATCATGTCAAAACTATTGTAATCGATAGTACCCCAATCTAATTAACGGAAACTACTGACTAACTCCTAATGTGAATGTACGATGTTCCAAGGGCCAGATGTTGTAAGCCCTGTCAATATCGGGCCACCCTACCTTAGGTTTTCATAATCCAAAGAAAACAATATTTGAGAGAAAACCCCTTTTATTTTCAAGGATCGACGGTTAGGTCAAGAAAAAAAACTTAGTTATTCATATTAATGACAAAACTTTTTGTTTTAGAATATTAATTTAAATGCTTTCTTGAAAAGCATAAATAATGTTCATAACATGTACGTACATACATACGTTATGACTACATAACATTACAAAAAAAATACAATTATAAATTTAGTGACGAACTAATCTTCGTTAACACAAATTACACATTATAAGCTCGAGAAAAAAAAGTAAAAAGATAAAGGGGGGACACTTATGTTTGGGAATAACAAAAAAAAAATCACTTTACCGTAGTAGTCGAAAAAAAAAAATTTTTTTTTAAATTTGGCTATTTAAAACAATGAAATTTAAACTCCATATGTACAAAAGTAAATTTATTATTACTCACCTATTTCTTCCTCCAGCTGGCCAGTCCTTCGGATGTTGGGTGTAGGAAATTAAATTTGTTTCCAGTTATTGACTCTAATCTTAAAAAAAAACCTCAATATTATTAAATAACCAAAAAAAAATTACTTAGAGATACTATGATTATCGGAAAAAATATAAATGCCCGATTCTGTTTGTACTTTTCCTTGCGCCACATGTGTATAACTTCAAAAAAAAAAATGTGTAATTATAAGGGATATGTAGTCCACCCGACCGAGGATGATTTATAGATATTGCAGGCTACTGATGATGGGGTTCTCCTTAATTCTTCCCCCCCGTATAAGAAAGCAATAGGCTGTGGTGGAAATGGCTGCAAAGCTCCAAAATAAACAGGTTTCGTTCGGCGTTAGAAACAATTTAGCCGGAAAAGATGTTGGCCGTGTCAGGAATACTGGAAGCACTGAACCCACTGGTCCTCAGGGGCTCCCTGACCACTGTTTACCCACTCACTTTATGTGATGTCGAGTCAAAAAAAAATATGTATATATATATATATTTTTTTCTGCTTAAGTTAACCTTTAAAAATAATAGTTTAATTTACTAAAGTCATATTTTTTTTTTTTTTTCTGAATAAACTAGTTACCCTTTATAGGATTTTCTTGCACTTGGTCCACTGAAAGGTGGCTAAGCGGGACTGTACCAAAAGGTAATAATTTATTATTTTCTTTTGTTCCGCAAGTAATGTTGAACCGCTATGAACACAGCTTTTTTTCACTTTGATGACTGACACGAAAAATGTTTATTTTACGATTTAAATTAGTCCCCAAAAAAAAATGAGTGAAACAAGTTTTATACTTTTCTCCTCTTTCTATAGATATATTTATATATATAAATATATGTGCACTTGTTCTATGGATTTTTTTTTTCTTTTGTAATAGCTCAGCAGAAATAAGTGAAAAAAACAACTTATTGAACTAACTTAATAATTACTCATTGGTTAAAATCCAATTTAGTCGATTTAGTGCGGTCTCAAATTATACATATCTTTTCACATATTAGTGAAGACACCAACCACTTATACGGCGTGTAGAGGACAAAACCATTATTATGGCCAAATATTTGTATCATGCGACTAGAATGTTCTGTCTTCAAAATTATTCTTGCATGACAAACAATTTCGTTAATACACATCCGCTACACATTCATGAAAATTTTTACTTTATGCCAAAAATATGGCAAATCCGGCCACAATGCATTGTAGTTATACGAGTACTTATAGGACTGTTTAAATTATCGTAATTTGAATTTTTTTAGAGTAATTTCATTAAAATGAAAAAGTGTTCTACCCACGGGCCGTAACGGATGCAAAAGTATATATAGGGTAAAAGAGGAGACTTTCACCTTTCTCCAGGTGGTATACGTTTCTTGTTCCCTTTTGTTCCCTAGAAGTTCTATTCCACTAAAGTTGAAATTCGAGAGAAATATAGTAGTAACATAAATATTTCATAACGCCCCTAATATTAAACGGTAGAGCTGTGACCACTTACAACTACTAAAGATTACAATCCTACCAATATTATAAAAAAGACCGCAGGTCATTATCGATGATAGCTTGCGAGTAGTAACCATTTTTTTTTTTTGATAGAAACCAAAAAAAAATCACCTTTTTCTGAAATTAAAAAAACAGTTGAGTTTGACAGCATGCCACGCCCACAATTAGCAATAGTTTAACCTAATTTTTTGGCTACCTTAATCTAGATATATTAGCTACAAAAAGGTGTTAAAATTTTAAAAATCGGCGACAAAAAAAATTAGACTTTTGGCTAATGAAATCAAAATTTCAGCCACAGTGCGCTGTTTGACCGCAGAACATTCGAACTTCCATTTCGAAGTAACTTTTTATAAACGAATATATTCGTTTTTTTTTTTTTTTTTTAATTTCAATCACAAAATATAATCGAATGTCAATTTTTGACACTATTGTTCATTAAATGGTTAATATTTAATCATCATTAAAAATTACACAAAAACCTGTGTTGACAAATCGCTTTTGAAGGGAATTTCCAGAACATTTTTTAATTGATTGCTACTACGAATAAGATCGTTTAAAATTTGTTAGTAACAAAAGTTCTGGTTTAGAACTGAATGCGTCGATGTAATTTTTAACGTCTTTCAACCAGTTAACAGTCACTTGTTCTGGATTTCAATAAAACTAAATTGTGGTTAAAAATTAATGATTGTTTTTGCGGTTAAGACCAAAATGATTTGCAATATATTATCTACAAGACAAAGTTTCAGTAAATATCATGAATTTTCCAATTTCTATAGGCACAAAATATTAATTTTCAAAACTTGTTAAATACACTACCGATTGTTGTTGTTGTTGTTGTTGCTGTTGTTGTTGTTGTTGTTATTGTTATTGTTATTGTTATTGTTATTGTTGTATATAAGATCAACAAACCCAACTTCAATTTATGTGTGAATGTTCTATTTTTGGTTATTTCCTGTCACCACCGCACAAGTTGCTCGGCTCTCGTACTCGTTAAACCATTCCAGGAAGTAAATTCAAATAACATTACGGGAAAAAGTTTTAATGATTTAAAAATAATTTCAAACAATAATCATAATTTAAAACCTTGTATTTTAGTCAGCCTCAGACACACACAAAAAAAAAAGTGCATTAAATCCAATACAGTATAAAACAAAAATAATTAAAAAGGTTTTCTGGTGGTTTTGTTTCATACAACTAACAGACAGACATACAAAATATTCTTGCTTTTTTTATGCTAAAAACAGCAAATGTTTATTTAAAAATAAAAAATAAACACACAATTATCAATGTAAAAGTAACTTTGAAATCCCATGTTAAATTGTTGTTCCAGTAGTTTTGTATAGTTTTTTTTTTTTATTTTTATATTTTTGCTTATATTTATGTTTAACATTCAAACAAACAATAATTGAAATAATTTTAACAATTATACCATCAAGGCCTAATTAGACAAAAAGTATTAATTTGTTTTAAGATTTCTGTTTTTTTTTTTTATAAATGTATTTAATGAGGTATTAGTTGTACTGAGAATAATTTTAGTTATTGTTTTAAATTAGATTTTATTGAGTCACGTGCGATTCTTTTATTAATTTATACTGTTTGTAATGTGTTGTTAATTCTTGTCATTTAATTGGCCAATTTTACTTAGTTAATGATATTTTTTAATCAAGCGAACTTTAAAACTAAAGAATATTTTTGTGTACAAAAGATCAGGGAAGTTCAAAAAAAATTACTTAATATATTTTAAAAAGCATTTAAAATTTGATTAACCAAGTAACTAGGGCAACCAGAAATATTTGCTAAACAAAAACTTCAATTGAAAGGAGATTGAAGGATATATCTTAAGCATTATATCAGATTCCATAACACTTTTGATTTCTTAGATCAATTGATGCTGCAATATTATCTTATCAAATGAAAGCTTGTAAGCCTCAGAGATTAATTTTCCAGGAATACCCTGAAATGCATCGAAAATTTAATAAAAAAAATCTTAATAGAATATCGCGCACATAATTCAAAAATGACTCAACTCAAAATTTTAATTTTTCATAAATCGACAATTGAAACAATTAAATTATAAAGAAAGACATAACATAAAGCAAGACATAAGTGTTTTTTAGCAACAGTTAACAACAACAAAACAGTGTATTTATTGTGCATAGTTTAAGCATATAAACCCGAAAAATGAAAATTTTGAGTTGAGTCACTTTTGAATTATGTGTGCGATATATATTTTCCCTCAGTGTTGTGCTAAAAGAGATTTATATCAATCGATTTACTGGACTATTTTTTTTAAATTTATTCGAATAATTGTAGAACAATTGTAGAAATCTGTAATATTAATAGGCTAGGCGATTTCTTGTGACTGATGTTTTGTTCTACCGTTTTGTCCCGATTTTGACCAAACGTATAATATTTGAAAGGTATTTCCTTTTAGCCGTTTTGCAGATTTACAGATTTTTAAATTTTTTCCTTTATTTTGAATAAATTTCATTTAAAATTGCTACTAACACATACATAAAATTATACAATGCTATGTGTGTGTTTATTCAATTTGTTAATGTGTTTGTAATAAAAATGAGTTTGTTTTTGGTGTTGATTTGTAAACTGAATTGATTAGCATACTTTTAGGGTCTTTATTTAATGAAAAAATAAATTTTCCTAGAATTTGCGCTCGCTTTTCGAGGGCTGGAATCTGCTAGTTATTATTAATCGAGAAAGAAGGACTTATGTAGATAAAATGCATTGAAAATCTACATAAAATATATATTTCTTCTTAATGTTGTGCTAAAAAAGTTTTGAATTTAAATTTATTTATTCGAATAATAGAGTAAGAATTAGACTAAGATAAAATGCATTAAAATCTTACATAAAATATATATTTTTCTTAAAAGTGTGCTAAAAAAAGTTCTAGTTTAATCGATTTCCTGCGGTGTTTTCTTAATTTATTCGAATAATTGTTGAAATTATTCGATTAATCGAGTATGGATTGGACTTACATAAAATGCCATAAAAATCTACATAAAGTATATATATTTTCTGAATGTTGTGCTAGAAAGTTTTAAATATATCGATATATAGGAAATTTTTTTTAATTTATTCGAATAATTGTGGAAATTATTTGATTAGTCTAGTAACAATTGGTTTTGGAAAAATGCATTACAAAACTATATTTATATATATTTAGTTTTAAATTAATCGATTTACTGGAATATTATTTTAATTTATTCGAATAATTGTAGAATTTATTCGGTTAATCGAAAAAAAATTGGACATGGATAAATGAACCAAAAATCTAAAAAATTAGACTAAGATAAAATGCAATAGAAATCTACATAAAATATTTTTGTTTTTTTAATGTTGTGTTAGAAAAGTTTTAAATTAACCGATTTACTGGAAAATTCTTTTAATTTATAATCGTAGAAATTATTCGGTTAATCGATAAAGAATTGGAGTTAGTTAAAATGCATTAAAAATCATATAAAATACATATGTTTTCTTAATGTTGCGCTAAAAAAGTTTAAATTAAGAGTTTTACTCGGAAATTATTGTTGAAATTGTTGAATTATTTATTAAAATGTTATCCAATTTTTTTAATTATCTTCGTATAGTTACCTATTTTGTTCCAACCCACATTGGGTTGAAAAGGGTCAAAAGTGAGGATTAATTTTCAAAAATTGAAATGAGTATTTTGTAATAAATTTTTATACCGGGTAACAGAGTATAAAATGGGTCATCACTAACTGTTAAAATTATTGTTCTATGTTGTTTACTTTTCTTGCTATACTCTCTCAAAGTTCAACAATTTTTTTTAATTTTGCTCGATGTGGTAAAATGTGAAAAACGAGATATTTCAACTTCAGGTATATGACTGTATTATTAAAAAAAAAATTTTTAGATAAATGTTTTAGAAATATTTTTAATAATTTTTTGAAAATTGTCCTAAAAAGAGGGTATTTTTTAAAAAGAGATTTAGTTTCAACGTAATTCTGGATGAGATCGGGTAAAATTATTTACATTGTAGTAAAGTATGGGATTTCTACTTGTGTATTCCAAAAAAACATTTTGCCAATACTTGCCAACGAATGTAATATTCAAGTTTTTATTAAAAGTCCCCAGTATAAAATTAAAAAAAATTCTTGAAAACACAACAGAAAAAATCTTTTTTTAGTTTTTGTTTTGTGTTTATTTTCGTAGCTGTGATTTTTATTGTTGCTGTTGTAAATGTGTAACCTAGTATTACAATAAATAATTTTAATGATCATGCACATTATAGTGGAGCGAAAAATCGAAGCTCTGAAATAACAAAATGTTCTCGGGTAAAAAGTTTTAGAACAATATAAAAAAATTGCAGGAAACTAAAAGTGTTAAGACAGATTGCAAATAAAGTTTTCAAAATGCAGATGTTTCTGCCCAAATCACAAAAGTTGATGCAGAATTGATAGAAAGAATGCATGTGATACTTATTGCGGTATCTTGCGGGCACGAAATTCACGTAGAAAAATTTAGAAAATATTCTCAGAATACAGCCAGACATTTTGTTAAGCTCTATCCGTGATATTATATGCCTCCAACTTTACATAAATTCCTTATTCACGGGCCAGAAATAGTAAGATACGCCTTGTTGCCAATAGGTCAACTATCTGAGGAAGCTTAAGAAGCTAGAAATAATTAATTATTTACCACTAAAAGCAAAAATTATGCCAAAAAAATATATAATATACCACAGATGACACTAGATTTATTAATTTTGCACAAGATTTCTGATGAAGAAGAGATTAATGAAGATATTGATGATGATAATTATGAAGATGCTGATTATATTTATGAAGGTGATGATAATACGGAGGATCCTTGATTTTAATTTTATATATATATATATATATATATATATATATATATATATATATTTAAGTTTCTCTTAAATAAGAACAATATAAAATAAAAAATAAACAATAACAATAAATGCATACAAAATTTTCAATTATAAATGTAGCAATATATTCAATATTAATTGAATTAATTTTTTTAAAAATTTTTTTTTTAATTTTTCTGAAATGGTTGTTTGTTTTGTGCTTATAATTATTCATCAATAAAAACATAATATTATTTTATAATGTGAATTTTTTGAGTTAAATTTGTGGAATTGTGGAATTTGGAAAATAAAATCTGATTTTAAAATTCAATTTTTATAATATAAATACATATTAAATATTTATTCCTTTTTTATTTAAAAAAAAATTTTTATTTTTTCTAAAAGCACATTAACTAAGTTCTAACTTGCAATTTCATTTACTAATTTATCGCTTTTTATTCCAAAGTTACAGCGAAAATTGTAAGAAAAGATCATTTTTTCCAAAACACAAAAAAGCTCCTAACGGGTTAAAACAAATTTTTTTTCCACTTTTTTTTTTAATTGTGGTTTTTTATGCATTAATGAATATCCATTAAAAAAAATTAACAATATTTTGAAATTTCGTCTTCCCTGAATTAATCCTCACTTTTCATGCTTTTCAACCCACTGTGCGACCTAATAAAAATTATTTCCGATATCATAATTGGTCAATAAAATTATATAATTTTTTGTTTCCAGAAAAATTATTCCACATCACTTCTATAAATTCTAAAAAACGTCCTAAGCACTACTATTTTATACCTTACCGAAATGTTTTGAAACAAAGATACTCTTTTAATAAAAGGTACTTTTTTAATAAAATTTACTTTTTGAATAAAAAGTACTTTTTAATAAAATATACTTTTTTAATACAAGGTACATTTTATTTTATTACTTTTTAATAAAAAAGTACTTTTTCATAAAAGGTACTTTCTCATAAAGTGTACTTTTTAAGGAAAGGTACTTTATTAATAAAAGGTTCTTCTTCAATCAAAGGTATTTTTTTAATAAAACGTACTATTTTAATGTAAAGTCCTTTTTAAAACTATGTGTTTTGTAATAATACAAGGAACTTTTTAATAATATGTACTTTTTTAATCAAAGGTACTTTTTTAATAAAAAACACTTTTTTTAATAAGTTATATTTTCTTAATAAAAGGAACTTTTTTAATGATATGTACTTTTTTAATAAAAGATGATTTTTTAATAAAAAATACTTTTTTAATAACAGGTGATTTTTTAATTAAAAAATACTCTTTTAATAAAAGTTGTTTTTTTTTTAATAAAAGCAAAATTTTTTATTAAAATATACTTTTTAATAATTGGTACTTTTTTAATTAAAGGTACTTTTTTAATAAAGAGGTACTTTTTTAATAAAAGGTATTTTTTTAATAAAAAGTAATTTAAAAAAAAGGTAATTTTTATTAAAGGTACTTTTTAATAAAAGGTACTTTTTAATAAAATGTATTTTTTAAAAAAGGTACTTTTTAATAAAATGTATTTTTTTAAAAAAGGTACTTTTTAATAAAAGGTACTTTTTAATAAAAGGTACTTTTTAATAAAAGGTACTTTTTAATAAAAGGTACTTTTTAATAAAAGGTACTTTTTAATAAAAGGTACTTTTTAATAAAAGGTACTTTTTAATAAAAGATACTTTTTAATAAAAGGTACTTTTTAATAAAAGGTACTTTTTTAATAAGAGCTACTTTGTACTAAATGGTACTCTTTTAATAAAATGTACTTTTCTAATAAAAGGTATTTTTTAATAAAAGGTACTTTTATAATACAAGGTACTTTTCAATAAAATGTACTTTTTTAATAAAAGGTATATTTTTAATAAAGAGAACTTTTTTAATAAAAGGTACTTTTTAATAAAAGGTGCTTTTTTTAATAATGAGGTACTTATTTAATAAAAGGTACTTTTTTAATGAAAAGTAATTTTTAATAAAAGGTACTTTTTAATGAAAAGTAATTTTTAATAAAAGGTACTTTTTAATAAAAGGTACTTTTGAATAAAAGGTACTTTTTAATAAAAGGTACTTTTTAATAAAAGGTACTTTTTAATAAAAGGTACTTTTTAATAAAGGTATATTTTTTATAAAGGGAACTTTTTTAATTAAAAGGTACTTTTTAATAAATGGTACTTTTTAATAAAAGGTACTTTTTAATAAAAGGTACTTTTTAATAAAAGGTACTTCTTAATAAAAGGTAGTTTTTAATAAAAGGTAGTTTTTAATAAAAGGTACTTTTTAATAAAAGGTCCTTTTTAATAAAAGGTCCTTTTTAATAAAAGGTAGTTTTTAATAAAAGGTAGTTTTTAATAAAAGGTACTTTTCAATAAAAGATACTTTTCTAATAAAAGGTATTTTTTAATAAAAGGTACTTTTATAATACAAGGTACTTTTCAATAAAATGTACTTTTTTAATAAAAGGTATATTTTTAATAAAGAGAACTTTTTTAATAAAAGGTACTTTTTAATAAAAGGTGCTTTTTTAATAATGAGGTACTTATTTAATAAAAGGTACTTTTTTAATGAAAAGTAATTTTTAATAAAAGGTACTTTTTAATGAAAAGTAATTTTTAATAAAAGGTACTTTTTAATAAAAGGTACTTTTTAATAAAAGGTACTTTTTAATAAAAGGTACTTTTTAATAAAAGGTACTTTTTAATAAAAGGTACTTTTTAATAAAAGGTACTTTTTAATAAAAGGTACTTTTTACTAAAGGTATATTTTTTATAAAGGGAACTTTTTTAATTAAAAGGTACTTTTTAATAAATGGTACTTTTTAATAAAAGGTACTTTTTAATAAAAGCTACTTTTTAATAAAAGGTACTTTTTAATAAAAGGTACTTTTTAATAAAAGGTACTTTTTAATAAAAGGTACTTTTTAATAAAAGGTACTTTTTAATAAAAGGTACTTTTTAATAAAAGATGCTTTTTTAATAAAAAAATACTTTTTTAATAAAAGATGCTTTTTTAATAAAAAATACTTTTTTAATAATAGGTGATTTTTTAACAAAGAAAAAATACTCTCTTAATAAAAGTTGTTTTTTTAATAAAAGCTACATATTTTTATTAAAATTTACTTTTTAATAAATGGTACTTTTTTAATTAAAGGTACTTTTTAATAAAGAGGTACTTATTTTAATAAAAGGCATTTTTTTGATAAAAAGTTATTATTAATAAAAGGTACTTTTTAATAAAGGTACTTTTTAACAAAAGGTAATTTTTAATAAAAGGTACAGTTTAATAAAAGGTACTTTTAATAAAAGGTACTTTTTAATAAAAGGTACTTTTTAATAAAAGGTACTTTTTAATAAAAGGTACTTTTTAATAAAATGTACTTTTTAATGAAAGGTACTTTTTAATAAAAGGTACTTTTTAATAAAAGGTACTTTTTAATAAAAGGTACTTTTTAATAAAAGGTACTTTTTAATAAAAGGTACTTTTAATGAAAGTACTTTTTAATAAAAGGTACTTTTTTATAAAAGGTACTTTTTAATAAAGGGGACTTTTTAATAAAAGACACTTTTTAATAAAATGTACTTTTTAATAAAAGGTACTGTTTAATAAAAGGTACTATTTTATAAAAGGTACTTTTTAATAAAAGGTACTTTTTTAATAAGAGCTACTTTTTAATAAATGGTACTTTTTTAATAAAATGTACTTTTCTAATAAAAGGTAATTTTAATAAAATGTACTTTTTAATAAAAGGTTCCTTTTTAATAAAAGGTACTTTTTTAATATGAGCTACTTTTTAATAAATGATACTTTATTAATAAAAAGTACTTTTCTAATAAAAGATGATTCTCAATAAAAAAAAATACTTTTTTAAAAACAGGTGATTTTTCAATAAAAAAATACTCTTTTAATAAAAGTTATTTTTTTAATAAAAGCTAAATTTTTTATTAAAATTTACTTGTTAATAAATGGTACTTTTTTAATTAAAGGTACTTTTTTAATAAAGAGGTACTTTTTTAATAAAAGGAACTTTTTTAATAAAAGATACTTTTTAATAAAAGGTACTTTTTTAATAAAAGGTACTTTTTTATAAAAGGTACTTTTTAATAAAAAGTACTTTTTTAATGAGAGCTACTTTTTTAATAATTAATTTTTAATTAAAGGTACTTTTTTAATAAAAAGGTACTTTTTTAATAAAAGGTATTATTTTAATATATGGTACTTTTTTAATTAAAGGTACTTTTTTCATAAAAGGTATTTTTTTAATAAAATGTACTTTTCTAATAAAAGGTATTTTTTAATAAAAGGTACTTTTATAATACAAGGTGCTTTTCAATAAAATGTACATTTTTAATAAAAGGTGGTATATTTTTAATAGAGGGAACTTTTTTAATAAAATGTACTTTTTAATAAAATTTACTTTTTTAATAAATGATATTTTTGTATAACAGGTAATTTTTTAATATAAGGTGATTTTTTTTAAGAAAAGTCCTTTTTTTAATATAAGCTAGTTTTTCAATAAAAGGTACTTTTTTAAAGAAGTATTTTTTTTATAACACAAACTAATGTAATAAAAGGTACCATTTTAATAAAATGCAATTTTTAATAAATTGTACTTTTTTAGAAAATGTGATTTTCAAGAAAATATACTTTGTAATAAAAGTTACCTTTTTAATAAAATGTCCTTTTTTCGGAAAATTTACTTTTTTAAGAAAAGGTATTTTCTTAAGAAAATTTACTTTTTTTAAAAAAAGTACTTTTTAGTTTTCTAAGAAAATTTACTTTTTTAAGAAAAGTTTTTTTTCGTTTTAAGTATACAATTAGACAGTGAAGAGAAAGTTAGAAAACATCATAATCATAATTAAGAATGATCGAAAAAAAATAACTAAAATTATTATCATTAATTTGATGATATTAGACAATTTGCGACATATCCAGTAAAGTTGTAAACAGGTTTAAAATATTTATTTATTTAATTTTATTATTAATTAATAAAATCATCAGCTCGATAGCTATGTGAAAAGCACTCTAAAACGATAATAGTACTTTGTGACAACAACACTCCACCTTAACTTCATACAAAAAACTAGGTTTTTTTTTAATACGAATGGTAAAGGTGAAATTTTATTATCATGATTTCAAATTGATTTTATTTAACAAAAAAAAAACACTTCAACAAATACTATTAAACTCACACAACACACACTTCACTTCTGTTGCCATCCTTGTGATGACCACAACAGCAGATAGAAGTGTTAAGTCCTGTTTTTGACATCTGTTGACATACATTTGCCATTGAATAAAAGTAAAACAAAAGATAATTTTTGGCCTTAAAAATCACATTCAAATATCGACATTAAAATTTATATAAATACTAATTTAAATTTTCCATACCAAATCAGTTAAAGTCGGTATTGTAAAAGATAAGAAACTTTATAAAATTATAAGTTTTTATGACTTAAAGACACGTTTCATAAAACTAAATATAATGCAGTGTTTGAAACAAGTAGCGAAAAATGTAAGCTGCAGTTCAGAAAAAAAAAATTATTACTTTTTTTTATAAAAATTATTAACGTTTATTGCTTTGCATTTTATAAAATACGTTCATTATTAGCAACACACCTATTCATTTAAAAAAATCGTTAACATAAAAATTATTATGATCATCATCATTATCAAATTAAAACAAAGATTATTGATTAATAATTTAATTTTATCTTCATTTATTTGAATAAAAAAAAAATAAAATTTAGATAGAAATAGAATATTAATTTTATTGTAGAGGTCAACCTTTTTTTCATGTAAGTAGTTATTAAGATGTTCAGATGACTTTATAATGGTATAAATTAGTTTAAAGCTTTTTCTTTGTTTTCATTTCGACTTTCCTTTGAAATGACATAAAATGAAAAAATGTTTAGAAATAAGTTAGAGTATAAAATTTTGCTGTGTTGAATCTTTAACACCTTTCATTATTGTCTTAAACTTAATATTTTAACCATTTTAATGCAGCTTCCGATACTTAACCTTTAAGCTCTAATCTATATATCTGTGGTTTTCTAGAATAACCGCGTATGTCATAAAATCAAAATGTTCAGGAGAGCCAAAAACAATATATTTAAAATTATGGGCTCGATATAAAGTTTTTAGGACTTTTTATTTAACAGTCCTGTAAATACTTTATAAAAAATTTTGAGTCAAAAATCTTCAGAGGAATGGATCCTGGAGAAGGACGAAAAAAAAATATGTAAATTACACTTAAAGTGTGTGCAGATAAAACAACTTATGTTGACAAATGTCTCTTTCTTTGAAAAAGAAAACTACCAGTGCAACTACACATTTAGACTTAAGTTTTTTTGCTTGAAAAATTGATTTTTTTTTTCAACAGAAAGTTAACGGGACTTAGGGTGAGAATATAACAACGAATCAAGAATAATAGTGACAACAAATAACAGAAATAAACACATCAGATTTTATAAGTGGTTATAAGCTGAAAAATAATCCATGTGTCGTTTTCTGAGAAAATAATTTGTCAGCGATCAAACGTAGGTTGACATACGTCGATAGTGCTGCAAATTAATTTAATAAACATTTAATTTACGTCGTTATTTTAAGAAAAAACTCAGAAATGGTCAATATTTAAAAAAAAAATTAAACACATGTAAAGAGCGTTAAAAATTAATATATTTGGCATCGTTAACTCAAAACTGACAAAAATGGACATACGCGGTTATTCCAGAAAACCACAGATATATAAAATTCATTTTCTGTTTGTTTGTTTGACCGCTATACAAATATTTATTTTTTAACGGATTTCTCTGAAATTTGATGCACACGCTCTCTGTACCCCAGGAAAGGTCGCCATATGCTTTTTATCGGCCACGCCTCTTTTTACGCCCACTTTTTATATACAATTCATTTTCTGTTTTTTGGTATACTTTTTATATATGCTTTTTAAGAAAAAATACCTTTTTTATCAAAAGTAATTTAAGAAAAAAAGTGGTCTCCTTAAACTCTTTCTTTTAACTCATATTCTCTGTCTGTCTGTCTGCCATGTGGCAACCTCATTCCCCCTCATCCAATTGCTCTGAAACTTGGCCCATAGTCTTGTGGTGACTACAGATTAATTTTGAGGTAGTCACGAACAGTCACGCGTGGTCACGCACAAGCACGGAGTGATCTAAATATCATTTCCTCTCATCCGATCGACCTCAAACTTGGTCCATACACTTGCTGCGAAAAAAATATTAACTTTGAGTTAGTCACGCGCAGTCACACATGGTCACGCACAGTCACGGAGTGATCTAAATGTCATTTCCCCTCTTCCGATTGATCTGAAACTTGGTCCATACACTTGCTGTGAAAAAACGTTTAACTTTGAGTTAGACAAGCACAGTCACGCATGGTCACGCACAGTCACGGAGTGATCTAAATGTCATATACCCTCATCCACTCGATCTCAAACTTGGTCCATACACTTTCTGTGAAAAAAGATTAACTTTGACTTAGTCACGCGCAGTCACGCATGGTCACGCATAGTCACGGAGTGATCTAAATGTCATTTCCCTCTTCCGATTGATCTGAAACTTGATCGATATACCTGCTGTAAAGAAATATCAACTTCTACATAGTCACGCGCAGTCACGCATAGTCACGCACAGTCACGGAGTGATTTAAAACCCATTTTCCCCTATCCGATCGATCTAGAATTTGGTCGATAGACTTGCTGTGAAAAAGGATTAACTTTGACATAGACACGCACAGTCACGGAGAGATTAAAACCCCACTTCCCCTCATCCGATGGATCTTAAACTTTGTCCATAGACTTATTGTGTCCAAAGATTAATTTTAAGGTAGTCACACACAGTCACGCTTAGTCGCAGAGATATTCAAAACTCATAAGCATAAGGAAAGAAAGAGTTTTAATAACTTTGTTTTTATGGGGAAGATTATTAAAGCAAAATTTTTTTAAAAAAAGATAGCATTTTTTAAAGTACCTTTTTAAAGAAGCATCTACTTTTTAAAAAAATTATCCTTTTTCAAAAGTACTCTTTTTCAATAGAGTACTTCATTTTTTAAATTACCATTACCTCTTGAAATAATTACCATTTTTCCGAAGATAATAGATTAAAATAGAAAGTGCCCTTTCTTAAAGGAAATTTTTTAAAGTACGCATTTTTATTTTTAATATCATTAAATTTCTGTATAATTCCCAGTGTAAATCCCAGTCTGGAATACATTTAGGAAAAAAACGTCCAATCATCGTTCATGGATTTGTATTTATTCTACAGAATAAGTAATATACACCTGTTAAATAATAACACAAAGCAACTGACACATTTACTTATATTTAAATGTTGGTTGGGTAGGGGGGGGGGGGGGGGTGAAAACGAGTAATTAATAACAATCACATAATAACACATCTGCATATTTTCAGATTAAAAGCCACAATTCAACTCTACACAGAATTTAACGCTTTTTCCGTGATATGTTATCATATGACAGACAAAGAAGAAGAAAAGACAAACCCCCTTTCGTGAGTTATTCGTTGGCGAGACGTCATAAATATCAGAAGACGCAACAAACACACCCACACATACTTACTTATTGGAAATCACCTAGTTAGAATCATGTGTTAGAAAATAATAAAGATGCTAACGTCAACTGGTAAAATATATTATAACTTTTGATATAAATAGTATAACAAACAAAACAAAATATGATAAACAAATGTTAACAAATTATTAACATAGTTTTGATTATTGTTATTTATTTGGATGAGTGTTGATAAAAGAATTATGCAAATTGTTTGGTAGATTTTTTTAAATATATTTACTAAAATTTATTAATTTATTTCAGAAATTTTTAAAATCACTTGACATTATTACGTGCTTTAAAACATGTTTTTTGGGTTAATTTTATTTAAACAAATTTTAAAAAAAGTACAATATTGAATTTATGACAAACACAACGTTCGAAAAAATGTTCATTGACGTCAATTTTTCAGCCCCTTTTTTTCTGGCTAAATTTAGTACATTTAACAAACTGAAATATTAATTAATTAATGAAGAATATTACAATGGAATGTTTTGAATTTTTATGGATTTTATAATTAGTTGCCTTAAAACAGAGATATCTTAACCCATTCGTCAGCAACCCCCTTTAAATTTAATAAATTATTTGACAACAGTGTCTTGTGAGAATTAAAGTGAGGAGGAAAAAAGTTTTTAAGACAATAAGGGGTTAAGAAATATTAATATTAATTTTGTTTCATGTTATTATACCCTCTACACCAGCGTTTAGATGGTTTATCTATATACCTATATAAAACAAAGTCGGCTCGATCGATTTTTGATTTGTTGGATTTCCCTCTGCTCTGATATCAGAATATTAAAATATTTATAAAATTAACTGAAAAAATAAGTGGGCGACTCACCTCCCACATAAAGTGAATTTTCGAGAACTTGACAAGTCTGCGAAGTTAGCCCACCATTTTTGGAAATAAAATTTTTTGAAGATTGTTCCGAATTGTTCTAGGATTGTTCTACAATGTTCCAAAAGGATGAGTTTCTAAAATATAATTTGTATCGGCAAATCGAAAAAAATGAATTTTAAACTTTCATTTCCGTACGTTACGGTTGGCGACATATCTATTTTGGAGCAATGTTTAGAACAACTAGAACAAGCTAGAACAACCGCCAATTTTTTTTTGTTCCAAAAGTGGGGGGGCAAAGCTTAAAATTATTTTTTTTTTCGATTTACCGGTATATATTATATTTTAGAAACTCATCGCTTTGGAATATTGTAGAACAATTCAGAACAATCTTCAAAAAATGTTATTTCCAAAAATGGTGGGCTAACTTCGCACACTTTAACTTGACTTTAAAAAAATAATAATAAACACATTTATTATTTGTCAGATTATTTTTGGGTCAATCATTGTTACTCTATGGGCTCATCGCGATTCTGTAACTATGGGCCATAACAAGTGTATTTTTGTGAATTTTTCGGCCCCCTACAATTTGACCCACTCTAATGTTTATAGTCTGAATTTATTTAATAAAATATATAGATATTCGCTTTTACTTAAATAAAAAATTTTCTTTGCTCATGTCAACTACTTAACATAAAATGTTAACATTAACCTTCTCTGTTAAAATATTTACATGTTATTTAAATCGATATTTAACTTCACACCCTTAAAGATTTATGGTAATTTGTTGGTATATTTGTACCAACATATCTTAATTTATTTTAGGCATTTCTAAAATCACTTGATATTACCACGTGCTTTAAAACAAAAGGTTTGGTCCAATTTTATTTAAACATGTTTAAAAAAAGCGAAAAATTTTTACTTTATGGCAAACATAACTTTTGAACAATATCAATTAACGTCAATTTTGCATCCTTTTTTTATGGCTGCCGTTGATTTTGCAAAACTGAAACATTAATTAATTAAGTACAAGTATTATATTGGAATTTTATGCAGTTTTATGGATTTTGTATTAAGTGTTTTCTTAACCCTTTCGACACCAAGCCTTTTAAAACTAAAAAAATATTTGCAACTTTGTCGTCAGAACAAAACAAGTAAGAAAATTATAGTTGGTCTAGACCAACTATATGTTACCCTTTAACAAGCGTGTAGAGAAAGGGTGTTAGCTCCAACTAACTGGATATATAAAGTAAGGATAAACCAATTTGTGAGGCATTGTTAATAATATGTTTGCCTGCAGATATAAAATAGTTCATATCGAACATAACGAGACCGACCGAGTCGGGACGATCCTGATTATAATTTCAATAAATATTGTAAAAGACAAAATCGATATGACTTATAATTCTATTGGAGAAAAAATTATAATATGTAATAACCTTTTTGTCGATGTTTAAAAATGAAAAATGATAAATGAAAAATAAAAAATGAAAAATAAAAAATTAAAAACGAAAACTGAAGAATAAAAAATGAAAAATAAAAAAATTAAGAATGAAAAACGAAAAATGAAAAATTAATAACGAAACATGAAAAATTAAAAGTGAAAAGTGAAAAATAAAAAATTAAAAATAAAAAATTTTAAATGAAAAATAAACACTAAAAAATTAAATATGAAAAATAAAGATAAAATGAAAAATCAAAAATGAAAAATAAAAAATGAAAATTGAAAAAAGAAAAATGAAAGATGGAAAATGAAAAATGGAAAACGAAAAACGAAAAATTAAAAATGAAAAATGGAAAATGAAAACTGATAAATTAAAAATGGAAAATGGTTACTGAAAAATGAATAATGAAAAATGAAAAATTAAAATGGAAAATTGAAAAATTAAAGATTAAAGATTAAAAATAAAAGTTGGAAAAAAGGAAAATGAAAAATGAAAACTGAAAAACGAGAAATGAAAAATGGAAAATGAAATATAAAAATTGGAAGAAGAAAAATGAAAAATCAAAAACAAAAAATGAAAAATGGAAAATGAAAAATTAAAAATGAAAAATTAAAAATTAAAAATGAAATGAAATGGAAACTGAAAAATTAAAAATTCAAATGGAAAATTGAAAAATTAAAGATTAAAATTTAAAAATGAAATGAATAAAAGGAAAATGAAAACTGAAAAACGAAAAATTAAAAATTAAAAATTAAAAATTAAAAATTAAAAATTAAAAATTAAAAATTAAAAATTAAAAATTAAAAATTAAAAATTAGAAATTAAAAATTAAAAATTAAAAATTGAAAATTAAAAATTAAAAATTAAAAATTAAAAATTAAAAATTAAAAATTAAAAATTAAAAATTAAAAATTAAAAATTAAAAATTAAAAATTAAAAATTAAAAATTAAAAATTAAAAATTAAAAATTAAAAATTAAAAATTAAAAATTAAAAATTAAAAATTAAAAATTAAAAATTAAAAATTAAAAATTAAAAATTAAAAATTAAAAATTAAAAATTAAAAATTAAAAATTAAAAATTAAAAATTAAAAATTAAAAATTAAAAATTAAAAATTAAAAATTAAAAATTAAAAATTAAAAATTAAAAATTAAAAATTAAAAATTAAAAATTAAAAATTAAAAATTAAAAATTAAAAATTAAAAATTAAAAATTAAAAATTAAAAATTAAAAATTAAAAATTAAAAATTAAAAATTAAAAATTAAAAATTAAAAATTAAAAATTAAAAATTAAAAATTAAAAATTAAAAATTAAAAATTAAAAATTAAAAATTAAAAATTAAAAATTAAAAATTAAAAATTAAAAATTAAAAATTAAAAATTAAAAATTAAAAATTAAAAATTAAAAATTAAAAATTAAAAATTAAAAATTAAAAATTAAAAATTAAAAATTAAAAATTAAAAATTAAAAATTAAAAATTAAAAATTAAAAATTAAAAATTAAAAATTAAAAATTAAAAATTAAAAATTAAAAATTAAAAATTAAAAATTAAAAATTAAAAATTAAAAATTAAAAATTAAAAATTAAAAATTAAAAATTAAAAATTAAAAATTAAAAATTAAAAATTAAAAATTAAAAATTAAAAATTAAAAATTAAAAATTAAAAATTAAAAATTAAAAATTAAAAATTAAAAATTAAAAATTAAAAATTAAAAATTGAAAATTAAAAATTAAAAATTAAAAATTAAAAATTAAAAATTAAAAATTAAAAATTAAAAATTAAAAATTAAAAATTAAAAATTAAAAATTAAAAATTAAAAATTAAAATTTAAAAATTAAAATTTAAAAATTAAAAATTAAAAATTAAAAATTAAAAATTAAAAATTATAAATTAAAAATTAAAAATTAAAAATTTAAAATTAAAAATTAAAAATTAAAAATTAAAAATTAAAAATTAAAAATTAAAAATTAAAAATTAAAAATTAAAAATTAAAAATTAAAAATTAAAAATTAAAAATTAAAAATTAAAAATTAAAAATTAAAAATTAAAAATTAAAAATTAAAAATTAAAAATTAAAAATTAAAAATTAAAAATTAAAAATTAAAAATTAAAAATTAAAAATTAAAAATTAAAAATTAAAAATTAAAAATTAAAAATTAAAAATTAAAAATTAAAAATTAAAAATTAAAAATTAAAAATTAAAAATTAAAAATTAAAAATTAAAAATTAAAAATTAAAAATTAAAAATTAAAAATTAAAAATTAAAAATTAAAAATTAAAAATTAAAAATTGAAAAATTAAAAATTAAAAATTAAAAATTAAAAATTAAAAATTAAAAATTAAAAATTAAAATGGAAAATTGAAAAATTAAAGATTAAAGATTAAAAATGAAAGTTGAAAAAAAGGAAAATGAAAAATGAAAAATGGAAAATGAAAAATGAAAAATGAAAAATAAAAAATGAAAAATGAAGAATTAAAAATGGAAAATGAAAACTGAAAAATGAGAAATGAAAATTGCAAAATGGAAACTGAAAAATGAAAAATGGAAAATGAAAACTGAAAAATGAAAATGGAAAATTGAAAAATTAAAGATTAAAGATTAAAGATTAAAAATTAAAAATTTAAATTTTAATTTCAATTAACTTTAAATTTAATTGGTATTCGCAGTTAAAATTTAGGTTGAAATATTGAGTTTAAGATACAGGTGGAGGGTATAAAAGATTCGACCTAACCGAATTTAACACTCTTACTTATTTTTAATTAGATTTTATCATATATTCTACGGCAGTCAACAATTTGTAAAAAACGTAGAGCTCAAAGAAGAGACGAAAAACGCAGCGTTACAAACCTTATTAAAACTACGAAATAATACAACCTTGGTTTGCAAATGAAAACTTTTCGGAACGAGCAGAGATAAGATAAGTATACTTAGAGTAATTATGGTTCGCTGACTCTGAATCCGTGGTCCGTTTTCGATTTTTGACAGATATTTTCAGTCAATCAATTATTTAACTTTATTTTTTTAAATATATATATTTTTCCGTTTTGGTTTGTGGTCTTCTGTACAGAACTATAAAATTTCTGGAGGGCTACTTCGTATACTAGCAGGTACCAGCCCTCGAAATTCGAGTGCAAATTCTAGGAAATTTGATTTTTTTCATTAAAGAAAGACCCTAAAAGTATGCTAATAAATTATAGCCAATTCACAAATGAACACAAAAAACAAACTCATTTTTATTACAAACACACAAACACATATTTAATAAACACACACATAGCATTGTATAATTTTATGTATGTGTTAGTAGCAATTTTAAATGCAATTTACTCAAAATAAAGGAAAAATTTAAAAATCTTTAAATCTAAAAAACGGTTAAAAATATACATTTGGTCAAAATCGGGATGAAACGGTGGAACAAAACATCGGCCACAAGAAATTACCTTGCCTATTAATATTATAGATATTATATTTCAGCAAAAGAAACACCCAAAACTAGAACAAAACGATGAAAAATTCACCAAAATATAATTATTAGAAAAAATAATTTTAAATAAAATTAGTTAAAAAATAAAACAAAAAATTAAACTGCATTTTTAGTCCATTAAATCTTCTTGCCAATAAAAAAAAATTAAGACATAGCAGAGCAAAATGGATCATGGATTCAGATATACCGACCCGCCCTTATTCACAGTATGGTTGTCTAGTCTCTGCTCATTGTTGGCTGTTAAATGAAATAATTGAAAAAAATGTTTCAAGGGAAATAGCGGCATCGAAAGGGTTAAGAAAAAGAAAGAACGAACCCACAGGTGTTCGAAAATTCCACGTCTTAGCCGTTGGCACAATTTCAAAAAAAAAAAAAAAAAACAAGACATAAATGAGCCGTTTTTTGTTGAGGAAAAATAAGTCTGTTGGTATATTAGTACGTGTATTTCTGAATATTACCATCTTTTTAAATACACCGCTAACATATAAAAATATCATACTAAAAATATTGTTGTCTTTCGAGAGCGATTTATATGGATTAACGATATATTCATATATCACATGCTATAAAGACTTTACTTTTAAGCTTAATATTCTTTATGAGTGAAACATAAATGAATTTTCCGACACCTTTCGAGTCATAAAAGAATGTAGAATAAAGGGAAAATCTTGAAACGAGTATTTATTTATTAAAATAGAAGACTAAATTATGGTTACTAGTTAAGAGGCCACGGTTGTTTTATAATAGCTTTAAAATGCTTTTGTAGAACATATATTTTCATAAGTCTTTTTAGTCCTTTTGTAAGAAGTTACAAGAAAAAGATCCAATTAAATTAGAGTTTAAAGATGAAATGGTCTAATCATGGTCGATTACCAAGTATAATAGTTGGAGATTCCAATGTTGATTTCTTGAATAATTCAGTATCAGCAGATTTGATGAATATTTTATCAAGCTTTAATTATAAAAACTGTCATTCATTAATAACACGTCCTGAATCAGGAACATGTATTGATAATGTGTTCAGTAACATTTCTGATGAACTTCTTATAGATACCATTGAGTGTAGTTTAACAGATCATAACTTAGTATCTTGTAAACTCAAAACTAATGTTACATATTCAGAATATATGGAAACTTTTTATCGAGTTTGTAATTATGATTGTGCAAAGGAAAGACTTAGGTATTATTTACAAGCATTTCAGGAAACTGGTGATCCTTCTTTGGATATGTCGAAAATAATAACATATATTTCAAATGCTACTCGTGATGCAACAGTGGAAAAACGTGATAAAATACTTATTAAGGGCGAGCTAACTCCTTGGATCAATAAAAACTTACAAGCACTTATAATTTATAAAAACAAGTTGTTAAAAATTAGAAAAAAACGTAACTCGGATATTGAAAGTAGATTAAAAAGAATCAGTAATATAATTAGGAAAGCTTGCAGGGAATCCAGAAACAACTATTATTATGATAATTTAAGCCAAATTCAACAGGAACCAAAGAAATGTTGGAAATTTTTAAATGAAAATCTTGGTAGGAAAAACAAAAGTCAAATTAATGTTAGAGATGGTAATGGAATGTTTATTTTAGGTGACCAACATAAAAGTGATATGTTTAATAAGTACTTTATTGAGATTCCTAAAACGTTGAAACAAAGAATTGATTGCTTGCCAGGTGACTCGTTTAATAATTTAAGAACTTTACTACAATGCCATAGCTCATTTAATTTTTCATACACAACGGAATTGGAAATAGGTGATATATTTTCAGAACTTGATGCAACGAAAAGTTGTGGACATGATGGAATTTCACCTAAAATGATGATAGTATGTAAGGAGGTCATTTCTTCATATTTATCAAAACTTTTTAACCAAATGATTGATACTTCAACGTATCCTGATAATCTGAAAATGGCAAAAATTGTTCCAGTACCGAAAGAATCCAATGCTACACTTATAGAAAAATCATGTGAGTTCGATCACAAGGGAGATGTGTAAACATCTAATAATTAAAGAAAACATCAACATCATATTTTCCAGTGCATAAAAAATAGGTCGATTATGCTGTTTTCTGAAATTCAATTGATGTTTTCTGAAATGCAATCGATGTTTTCTGAAATTCAATTGATGTTTTCTGATACACAATTAATGTTTTCAGCAATTCAAATGATGCTTTTTGAAATTCTATTGACGTTTTCTGAAATACAATTAATGTTCTCAGCAATTCAAATAATGCTTTTTGAAATTCAATTGATGTTTTCTGAAATTCTATTTATGTTTTCTGAAATTCAAATGATGTTTTCTGAAATACAATTGCTGTTTTCTGAAATACAATTGATGTTTTCTGAAATTCTATTGATGTTTTCTGAAATTTAATTGATGTTTTCTGAAACTCGAATGATGTTTTCTGAAATTATATTGATGTTTTCTGAAATTCTGTTTATGTTTTCTGAAATTCAAGTGATGTTTTCTGAAATTCTATTTATGTTTTCTGAAATTCAATTGATGTTTTCTGAAATACAATTGATGTTTTCTGAAATACAATTGATTTTTTCTGAAATTCTATTGATGTTTTCTAAAATTCTATTTATGTTTTCTGAAATTCAAATGATGTTTTCTGAAATACAATTGATGTTTTCTGAAATACAATTGATGTTTTCTGAAATTCTATTGATGTTTTCTGAAATTTAATTGATGTTTTCTGAAACTCGAATGATGTTTTTTGAAATTATATTGATGTTTTCTGAAATTCTATTTATGTTTTCTGAAATTCAAATTATGTTTTCTGAAACTCGAATGATGTTTTCTGAAATTCTATTTATGTTTTCTGAAATTCAATTGATGTTTTCTGAAATACAATTGATGTTTTCTGAAATACAATTGATGTTTTCTGAAATTATATTGATGGTTTCTGAAATACAATTGATGTTTTCTGAAATTCTATTGATGTTTTCTGAAATTCAATTGATGTTTTCTGAAACTCAAATGATGTTTTCTGAAATTATATTGATGTTTTCTGAAATTCTGTTTATGTTTTCTGAAATTCAAGTGATGTTTTCTGAAATTCTATTGATGTTTTCTGAAATTCAATTGATGTTTTCTGAAATTATATTGATGGTTTCTGAAATACAATTGATGTTTTCTGAAATACAATTGATGTTTTTTGAAAGACAATTGGAAAATGTTTAGAAAAGAACATATCATAATTTTTTCACAAATATAATCAGATAAAGTCACACCGATTTACACTTCAGCTCACACCGATGTGTTACGCTGTTTTTGCGATTGTATTGTGAAATACAAATTTACCCCCCTGCGCGTATAGATGTTTACACATCAAAAGTATTCAAAGGCTAGAGTTCTTATTAAATGATGAACTCATCTATAATATTAATAGGCTAGGCGATTTCTTGTGACCGATGTTTTGTTCCACCGTTTTAGCCCCATTTTGATCAAACTATATTATTTGAAAGGTATTTCTTTTTAGCCGTTTTGTAGATTTACAGATTTTTAAATTTTTTCCTTTATTTTGAGTAAATTGCATTTATATTTGCTACTAACACATACATAAAATTATACAATGCTATGTGTGTGTTTATTAAATTTGTTAACGTGTTTGTAATAAAAATGAATTTGTTTTTTTTTTTTTGTGTTGATTTGTGAATTGGCTTTAATTGATTAGCATACCTTTAGGGTCTTCATTTAATGAAAAAATAAAATTTCCTAGAATTTGCATTCGAATTTCGAGGGCTGGAATCTGCTTGTTTAAATTATTAGAAGAAATCTAAACTATTCAATTTTCTATATGAAGAAAAAATAGTTTTTAAATAAAACACAATATAATCATATAGGCATAATTAATTTTTGCAAACATTAACCAGAATCTAAAATATTATAAAAAAAATTTAATTTAAATTTACGAATTGTTCTATACTATTTTCAGCAGTTCACTTCATTTGAAAGCTCTGGTATCCCTGGTTTAACAATCTGGCTACAAAGTTAACATCTGTTTTATTTTTTGAAGTTGGCAACTCGAAATCAGATGTTTGTATAAATTTGTATGATTTTGTGAGATTTGTGAGATTTTTTGAGTGGTAGCAAGCGATAGTTATTGTGTTTATTAATTAAATATAAAAATAATAAAAGTGAAATTTATTAAAATAGAATGTTACAAACAATAAAAAAAAGTGTTAAAAACACGAGTTACTTAGGTTTGTCTGTCCTACCACAATTCCAATTTCGAATGCATTGGGTAATTGCCCATGAACAGTTACTCTTAAAAATATTTTTTCACCAATACAATCATAAGTCACACAGCGTTATCTCCTTCAGCTCACACCGATATAAGTTACGCTGTTTTTGTGATTGTATTGTGAAATAGAAATTTACCCCCCTGCGCGTATAGATGTTTACACATCAAAAATTTAGGCCAATAGCTTTATTACCAATAATTGACAAGATATTTGAAAAAATACTATACAAGCAATTGTCCACATATTTGGATACAAACAATTTGCTATATGATTGCCAATATGGCTTTAAAAAGGGATGTGGCACAGAAGAAGCTGTAATAAACGTAGTAAATAGTATATGCAAAGGTTTGGATGATGGTTTTAGTGGTGTAGCTGGCATATTTTATGATTTCTCCAAAGCGTTTGATCTTGTTGATCATGATATATTGATTCAGAAATTAAAATATTATGGTGTAAATGGAGAAAGCTTAGTTTTATTAAAGAGCTACTTGACCAATAGGAAACAGTATGTTGAGCTTAACTGCAAAAGAAGTTTTATAGGTTATGTTGAATATGGAGTTCCACAAGGAAGTGTGTTGGGCCCATTGTTATTTAAAATTTATCTTAACGATATAATAAATCTCAATTTATTTGGAAACATAGTTATGTATGCTGATGACTTAAGTCTTTTTTATCCTTATAAACACGAAGTTGCCTTAAGAGCTCACATGGAGTACGATGCTGCGATCATTATGGAGTAAGCAGGGTTAAATAAATTGGTATTAAATGCAGAAAAAACAAAGTTATTGCGATTCAGGCCGTACTTAATCCACAACCAAGAATTTAGCATTTGGGTAGATGGAAAGCAAGTACTTGAAAGTGATTCTATAAAATATCTTGGTATACACCTACAAAGTAATCTTTCATGGGATATTCATATTGAAAACCTAAGGTTAAAAGTATTATCTGTTGTTGGAATTTTATACAAATTTAAAAATAAGTTTAACATAAGAACCAAGTTAGTTATTTATCAAGCCTTAATACATAGTCACCTTAACTATTTGCCAATTATATATGGTCACAAAAAAACAAATGCGTTTAAATCGCTGCAAAAAGCTCAAAACAAAAGCTGCAAAAAGCTGAAAACGGTTTTTAATCTGCCTTTGACTTACTCGACGGTATCTCTGTATAAAAATGTATCGTTGACAATTCTTCCAATATATGGCTTATATAGAATGCAACTTATGCTCTACGTTTTTAAATCGCTAAATAATATTGGCCATTATACAATTTGCTTTACAAGGAATCAAACAGTTTTTAACACAAGAAATAATATGAACTTGAGAATTGCTAGGTGTAGATTGGAAAAAACAAAGCAAAGAGTTGAATACACTGGTAGTTTGGAATATAATAATCTTCCCAAATATCTTAGAAATATTGAGCGAATTTCTGAGTTTAAGACTAACTTAAAAAAACATTTATTTCAAGATTTGGAAATGCTTCTACTGTAATACATATTTGTATGTGCATAGTTATTTTTTTTTTCTCTCTTTTCCTTTTAAATATAATATAAAATGAGCATTTATATTTTTTTTTTTATTTTATTGTTTTTATTATTTTTGAAGTATGTATATCTATACTATAATATAATAAAGAGGTAATGTGTGTTTGTTTGTTTGTTTGTTTGTTTGTAGGAGGTAATCTCCGCAACTACTGATCTGATCTTCCTGAAATTTTCACAGAGTCGTACTGCGGATATGGGAAGTGCTATAGGCTATAATTTTTCAAATATTTTTGGTGGGCGTGGCACCTCCCACACAAAGTAAATTTTTAATATCATATACATATATTGAGTACCATGATAGGGAGAGCTTTGAAAATTAGTGTGAGGTCACCTATTGTTAATATTCTATTGTTAATATTAGTAGCTACGCCGGAAATGGGCGGGATCGGACAAGTGGGCGTGGTACCTCCCATACAAGTAATTGTATCAATATTATATATCTCGAGTAATGTGACAGAGAGATCTTTTAAAATTTTTCTGATGCCACCTATTATTAATGTCAGTAGTCGGATGCAAAATGGGCAGTATCGGACCAATAGGCGTGGCACCTGCCATACAAAGTAAATATAAAATGCCATATATCTGGAGTACTGTAATAGTGAGAGTCTTGGGACTTTGTGTGAGCCCATAAGTTATTCATTTGATTAGTTAGACAAAAAATGGGCGTGATCGGGGCAGCGGGCGTGGCATCGCCCATACAAAGTAAACATATGATATCATATAACTGGTGTGTTAAAAAAGGAAGCTTTGACACTTTGCATGAGCCAATCAGATCTTAGTATGTGTAGTCGAACAAAAAATTGGCGGGTTCACACCAATGGGCGTGGCACTCCCCATGCAAAGTAACTATTTAATGTCATATATCTGGAGTACTGTAAAAGAGAGAGCTTTGTGGCTTTACGTGAACCCATAGGTTCTTTGTGTGGTTAGTCGAACAAAAAAATGGTCGTGATCGGAGCAGTGGGCGTAGCACCGCCCATGCAAAGCAGATATCTAATATCATATAACTGGTGTACTATAAAAGGGAAAGACTCGATATTTTACATGAGTCCATCAGATATTAATGTGAGTAGTCCAATAAAAATTGGGCGGGATGGGATCAGTGGGCGTGGCACCTCCTATGTAAAAAATATGAAGCACTACGAAAGCGACAGTCTTTTGACAAGTTCATTAGTTATCAATGTGATTTGTCGTGGAAAATATATCGCCATAATCAAAAATCGCCATACCTAAAAATCGCGAAAAATAAAAATCGCCCAAAAAATAAAAGTCTTCAAAATCAAAAATGAGCAAAATCAAAAATCGCTAAAAAGAAAAATTGCCAAATGATATTCTAAGTTCAAGGCCAATAGTTAAGTGTTGGCAGATCTAATATAGATAATCCATCTTCTTCTCATGGGCAGCTACATGTACCTTGCTCCAGAGTAGGAACGCCGAAAAATCTGATAATTGTTGTACCGAATGAAAAAAAAAAAAACATTGTATATCAGCATCAACAAGCATTGAAATAAAAAATCTACACTAATAATCTATAGTAACATAATAAATAGGTAATATTTGTTTGTTTGTTTGTTTGTAGGAGGTACTTTTCGTAACTACTCATCTGATCTTCCTGAAATTTTCACATAGTCTTACTGCGCATATGGGAGTGCTACAAGCTTTAATCTTTTTAGTATTTTTAGTGGGCGTGGCACCTCCCATACAAGGTAAATTAGTAATATCATATATATTGAGTACTATGATAGAGAGAGCTTTGCAAATTTGTCTCAGGTCATTTATTATTAACGTGAGTAGTCAGACAAAAAAATGGGCGGGATTAGACAAATGCGCGTGGTACCCCCACACAAACTTAATATTAACTGTGATATATCTTAATTACTGTATTATTATAACGATTCGGAAGGGGGGGAGGGGGAGGATGTAGCGAAGCACACCGGGTTACATCTAGTATATTATATTGTTAAAGTTGTATATGGGCATTTCCATGGTGTCGCACGGGACAGTCGTACGCATTTAAAGTGAAAAAAAAGGCCTAATAAAACGGATTTGTATTTTGATAATGGTCTTAACTTATAACTCTTAATAAGCCGTATAAGTCGTGCTAAGGTTGTTTTTGGGTAATTTTTAATTTTCAAAATAAACGCAAAAAACAACGGGTGTCGCACGGGACAAAAAACGGAAGTGGTTTTCGGGGCCAACAACTGAAACTGCGAAATCAGCGAATCCTGAGGGAATATTTCAAAGAGTTTAATTTATGAATGTTGTGCATTAATGTTTCTTACAAATTGTTTTTGTTTTACCCAAAAATAATTAACGCTTTTTTTTTAATTTAATATTAAGCTTGGTCGCACGGGACATGTCGCACGGGACATTGTTTTCCATGATGACATTTATATAGTTTTTGTGTTTATTTTGGCTAATATAAAAAAGGCTTTGTATAAATGTTTTAAAAGCAATAGGAAAATTCAATGTATTTATTTTGGTATTTAAAAAAAAAAAACAAATTAAAAATATTTACATGGATATTGTTCAGTATCAAATATAATGAATAAAAAAAAGTAAATTTAAATAAAAATCAAACTGTTTCTTTTTCGGAATATGCAGTTCTAGCTGCTGTTACTTCTTGATCATTACAACAAAAGTAGTGCAACTTGGATATACCTGGAATGCTTTCTACATCTTTCCATTTTTCGTCTAAATTATACAATACGGAATGCTTGTTAACCTCATCAGATGACATAAAATATATTTTAACCGCATTTACGTTATTTTGTGCACAATTATAAAATGACAATGCATCGGGTATAAGAAGGTTTTTCGATTTCGTTAGCTGCCAAACTTTCCTTTTGAGAACTGCTCCGACTCCATCGACGGCCCCCTTTCCATGTGAGCTTGCAAAAAAATTCCATTCCACTGAGGTACAGCCCAATTGTTTTCTAAAGTCAACTAGGCTTCGTAGTATAAATTTATTTTTAAATTGAGCAGAGCTGCCATCAGAAAAAATAAATATTTTTGAAAAACATCCATTCGATTTGTTCATTTCACGTAATAGATTTAACAAAAATATAAAAACGTCATGCTTGTTATGCGTTAACTTATCACTTATAAGAGCAAAAGACTTTGTAGCTCCTGCCAACCAAGCTACACAAGTGAAAATAGATACCTGGCTATAGCTAAAATGAGCACTTTGGACCTCATTTTGGTTTGTTAGCCTATAGTTCTCTGCAAAATCTATTTGAATGGCTAATTCAGTAGGCTGTAAGTTGTTTTTGGTTTCCTCAAAATACTGTTGCTGAGCTCTTTTCACAAAAAAATGAGTTTTAAATAACGGTAATTTTCTTTCCACATCGAGTACTAGTTCAGAAAAAGTTGCAACGGTATTGGTAAGAGCTATGCGATTATCTATTTTCCGCCATTGTTTCCAGTTGACTTCATCATCCATATTTGCAAAATATGCCAAAGGAATAAATTGATATTTCAAATCCGTTAAGCACTTCTTGCAATTGCTTGTCATGCAATTTTCATTGTGAATATTGCAGCAAACTGATTTAAGAAAGCTCTCGCAGTTCTTTGGAAATGAAGGTATAATTTTCGCGCAGCTTTCCAAGAAATAGCCAAAATTAGCGTGGTACATGCAGACACACATATTGTGTGGCATTTTAGATACTAATTTCACATGGCGTGGCCGCATACTAAAAAACACTGGTTCGTTTGGATAATCCTCTTTATACAACTCATATGCTTCACCCACTGTCATTATCATAAAGCGTTTAGCAATTAGTTCTCCTTCAAACAAAACTGTGTCCTTCTTTCCCGCTGCTTGCACACTAACGTTATCGGTCATATAAAACTCTTTGATAGCAGTAACTACATTTTCTGGCAGTGTATTGCTGGAATTTTTTTTGTTGCGTTCCGTTGGTAAAGGTAGCTTATATTTTCTATTCAAAACTTCAAGTACCTTTATTTTTTTCTGCAAGTCTTTTGGCAACGCATCCTCTACTTTTTTTGCAGCTTTTGCCAACGTTTGCTTACATGTATACGGCTCGCTGAGGTTTTGTTGTGCATGTCGCATTTCTTTTAGCTTTTCCCGGCTTTGTCTCTTACGTATGCGTTCATACCGCCTTCTCTCTTCAATCAATTCATCACTACCTTCATCTTTCCATTTTTGCCTAGCGTTCCGCATTCTTTCCTTGTTCTTAAATTTATGGTTTTGTAATTTCATTTGATCTTCCCTCAAATTTTCTCTCCATCGTTTGCATTTCTCTTTGTTATTATAAACGTCTTTTTTGCTCATCTACATTAAAATATTTTAAAAATATGTGAGTACATAAATAAATCAAATTTTGATATTTCACACTTACGGTGTCGCACGGGACAAACTTTATATTATGACCAAGATCGCAAATCTTGTAATATTTTGCCAATTTTTTTTTTAATTTAATTGTTTAAATAAACTTTGTTTGGAAACAATTTTTTGTTTACTTGCTGCTTTTGCTTTCGACGCACTAATAAAAACTGTTGTTTTTTTAGTGTCACACGGACCATCAAAATATGCAATATCCCGTTACATTTTTTTTCAATTGCATAGCCTCCTATGATTTCTTATGCATGCTTTTTTAACTCTTTGTACTCTTGGAAGTATTTAAGAGATCAAAAGTCACTGTATAGTGTCTCTATTTAAGAACTTTTATCCAAACAAAACTTGCAATAGAAACATCCCAATGAGAAAAATTGCGCTAGCTCGACTTTGCGTTGGAATATTTCGAAGTGGGTAATGAATATATGTAAAATTCGTTTACATTAGTTAAATTTGGTTGTTATTCTATTAAAATATGATACAACACATTGTTTTCAATAACGTTTTATTTTATGGGGTCGGTGGACCTTCCGATGGAAATGCCCATATTATTATTTATTGCCAACTCGCCTCAATAATGTCTAACGACGCTGGGGCACAACACATTGTTAAACTTAATATTATTATGAATAAATAACTGTGAATATATCCAGTTATCGATTTTGCCAAAGACCAAAAGTTCTTAAGTAAGATGCTTAATCCAGCAAAAAACCAAAAATAAATTTTCTACTTACAAATGTACAGAAGAGTGGTTGCTTTAAGAAATTAAAGAGAGAGAAATTATTTTGTAGACTAGTTTAACATTGGATCTGCCATTAACAGGGTTATTTAAAAAAAAAGTTCAAAAAAACAAATATAAAATATAGAAAATTTCATATCGTATACTATTTTAATAAGGGGACTATGTCCTTTATACAAAAATAAAACTTTTACTTTAAAAAATGTTATTAATTTTTCTCCGGGGGGTGAGAAAATCCAAGTTCTTGGCCAGTA
This sequence comes from Cordilura impudica, assembly GCA_963682025.1. Classification (NCBI taxonomy): domain Eukaryota; kingdom Metazoa; phylum Arthropoda; class Insecta; order Diptera; family Scathophagidae; genus Cordilura; species Cordilura impudica. The sequence continues at coordinate 21,992,903 of OY821519.1, read as the reverse complement.
TAGTAAAACCTCAAAATTATTTCGTGTTCTCAGGGTTATTTATTTAAAAAAAATCCAAAAAAAATATTGCATGGAAAATTTCATAGCGGATGATATTTTTATATGGGGACTATATCCTCTGTGTAAATAAAAAGAAGATTTTACTTTCAAAAATGTTATTCATTTCTCTTCGGGGGGTGGAAAAATCCCAGTCAGGGTGAAAGTACTAGACCAGTATAGTAAAACGTCCAAAGGTTTTGGAGTTCTCAAGCGTTCTTTTATATTTTTCCTTATCTTGATGGTTGTTTGCTTAGTTTGAGGTTATAACTCAAAAACCATTGATAATTTGAATTTCAGCAAATCAAGTAGAACCAATTTTTATCGAATGAAATCTTACAAAATTTTAACTTTTTCCCTTTAAATAATTTTTTTCAATAACATAGCTTATTTAGGGCGTATTATTACTATTTATTAGTAGCGTAAAAGAGATGTATACGTATGAGTGATATCTTTAATATTAAATCGAACATATGTACATCGGTATTTTTATTATATTTTCTATTATTAGAAATTATTTATTTAAGCCTTAGCTCTTCTCACCCCCTGGACAATGATATCGAAAATGTCCCATAGTTTAATTAATCGATTTAAGAAAGCATCTTTAGTGCAAATTTCATCGTAGTTACCGATTCACCAAAAAAAAAATATTATGGAAACTCGCATTTTTATAATTGTTTGTACAGAAACTCATCTTAAATTCTAAAAATTAAAATAATAAACTGCTCAGAATTTATTCAAAATTGGTACAAATAATCCAACTTATTCGCACTTCACTTAGAAGTATACCAAAACTTTGCCCACTGACTTTTGTAAATTTAAAAATTGTTTAATGTTGTTGGAATATATTACAATCGTGTTTAATATTTATGACTAAGGAATTGCTTTTTTTTTTGCCATATGTCGAAGGTCGTAATCGAAAAAAACTGTAAGCCCAGCACTGTTAGATAGGATAGATTTTTGTCTTTTTTCAAACGCATTCATATCTAAAAAGTAGCTAAGAATCCATTGAACAAATTTTATTAACATTACGTGGAAAAAATCATGCTCCTTGTTTTGAAAGAATATAGGAAAAGATTGTTATTTTTATTAATTTTTCATTAACAATATTTAGCAAAATTGTAGCCGTGGTAAAGTAGAATACCTTTTGTGAGCATATCAATACAATCTGAACGTGTTTAGTTACCCCAGATAGCTCATAAAGACCACTTTGTATCTTAAAAATGGTCCTTTTTGACTAGAACATACTTTTATTGCTTTTTTCACATTCTTTTTTAGTTTTGCATATCTTGTGTTGCTGATTTAAATATTAAATATTTTTAGGTTTTGTTGTTATTTTGCCTACTTGTAGTAATTGTTATTTACTAAACTTCTTTCCGTAACATTTTTGCTATTCTTTGCGATTCAATGGCACTGAAACAAATAAAAACTCACTAATGAGGGTTTTCACAAGTGTAGAGTAGACAATTTGCCACAAACAATATTTTTTTTAATTCCCCAAAATATGAGATTTCTCAACAAAAAAAGGAGTCTCCAAATTTCTCCTTCTTAATTAATCACACAAACGAATTTCAGGAAAATTCAAGACACTTCAATGAAGTCCCTCTATCTGTATGTCACCATGCGTTTCCATTATAACTTTGTAAACTATGTATAATTGTTTAACTTTTGATACATAATTAGCTACTCAAAGCTTTTTCAATTGGCACCCATCGGTACAGACATACAACCAACTCTTTCAACAAAAACAAAATTTAGACATTCTCATTAGCAGGAATATAAAAAGCTGTAAATTAAAATATGCAAATTACTTTTTCGTTACTAAAAGTTAAAACAATAATTTAACATTTGAACGTTTAGTTATTTATATAAACAAATCAAAACAGTATAAAGAAATTTTGTCAAAGGAAATTATTTTTTGTTTAATATAAATATATGTAATATATAAATAATAACTGTTATTCTTTTTAAAATGATTCACTTTGAAAGTGGTTTGTTTACAAATTTTTCAAATAAATTACACAATGAAAACAAAACGAATGTTAATTCCTGCATTACATTCCAAAATGAAATATTACAGTTAGTTTTTATTTAATACAGCACTAATTAAATTGTTGACAAAGTAAACATTTTATTTTGGTCGTTTGGTGGAGTGGAATAACTTCCTTAAATATGGAACAGTACAATCATAAGTGCTATACTTGCCAAAGTTGTTGTTATAAAAACAGTTTTACAAAAATTTTATAGCTCTTATTATGATAAGAAATTAAAAAAAAAAGCAAAAATGTAAATGAAAAATTATCTCAGCTATATGAAAAGATTTGGAACGACACACCTGTTAAAATTCCTTTTAATAAAAGAGAAAGACTAAAAAAAGACATAAACAAATAAACTTAAATTTAAGTTTTAAAATGTCATTAAACTGTCTGGATTCATAATTAAAAACTTTAAAAAATTTATATATATATGAAAAAACTACATTCTTAATATAAAATTATTGAAAATATTCCCCTTAATGATGATTACTTATAATACAAATTTATTGAAAATTCAAAATATTTAATTAAACAATTACAAAGATTTTTACAATCATTAAACAATTCCATAGACTAGCTGATATCGTAATTAGAAAATAATCTGTAAAATTACTTAATATGACTAGAAGATATTTTATATTTAGTATGAAATGCTAAAAAAAAATTACGTAATTAAGTCATTCTCAGTCACTTTATATTCAATCATGCAATAACAATAATATTGATGATAAATAAAAATGTAACTGTCTGAAAAAAAAACAAAAGATTTAAGACACAAACGTGTTTCATGTTATGACTCGATGTCGAACCTGGCGTATAATTAACATAAAGTGAAAGTGCGTACACGTCCTATTGAATACAATTTCAATAATTACTAACTACTGTATTTCTAACCTTGTGTTTTGATCTAAATGTCCGCGTAAATTCTAAAACATATACTATTAGTTAGTCAGACACGTTAACTAACATTCCAATTAACTTCCCTTTTAAGTTGAATGTAAACAAAAACAACATTGTTTTTGCAACAGGTGTTCGTTTAGAAAATTATTCATAAATATTAATGTATGTGGAGGATTTGTTTTTCATGTTCTAGATCCATATTTGCAAATGTAAATTATGATTACTTAAGAGTTGCAAGACTTTGAACTTCTTGTTAGAGTTTTTGTCACAGACGTACCAAAACCACTAATAGTTTTTGAATTTAAAATAAAAAAAATAATATAATTTAAATTTAATATATATTTAAATATATTTTTAAAAAAAAAATATTATTTCAAGCTCGAGGTCTGTATTTTAATATATATAAAATTATATTTATTTATTTCATTTTCGATATTTCGCCAACCTCCGGTTGGCATCTTCAGGAAATAAAAATCGAGTGACAATAGTCAAAATACCAATGCGTATTGACGAATTAACATTTTATATTGCAAAGAATTTAAATCACCAGTGTTGTTATCAATTAAGTGCTTTTAATGCTAGATTTTTTTTTTTTTTTTTATAATGAATTCTTTATTCACAATCTATCCGAGGATAATAAGCAAATTTGTTAAATTTAGGATATATCACAGAGGCTATGTAGGTTAGGTTAGGTTAGAAGTGGCTGCTTATCCAAAGGAAAAGCACACTTAGACTCTGGGGTCCATTGTGAAACCATGGGACGAATAGCTGTTCCCCTCAGTCCCCACCGTAGAAACAGTTTGAGCTCTTGATGAAGCCCCTGATATGTGAAATTTCCACATTTAAGAGATCAGAGAGATCGTGAAGAAACGGCGATCCCAATGTTCGAAGTCTCGTTCTGGAGAGCGCCGGGCAATAGCAAAGGAAGTGTTCTATGCTCTCCACCTCCTCCACATCTATGCAGCTACGACAGAAGTCATTTGACGAGACCCTGAGACGTTCAGCGTGTCTCCCTATGAGGTAGTGCTCAGTGATAACAGCAACTACCGTTGAAATCTCCCCACGGGGTAGTGATGATAGCGCACCAGTGCGCTTATGATTCAGAGCCGGCCAGATTTGTCTCGTGATCCTGCACGTTGATTCCATTAGGCCATCTGTTGTCCTTTATGTCAGTGGTGTGAAGCCGAAGTTCCAGCTTGCGCGATTCCAGGGGTGTACCAACACATTCCAAGTCCACTGGAACCCATAAGGTAGTGCCCTGTCTTGCCAGCTCATCAGCTTTACAGTTTCCTGGTATATTCCTGTGCCCTGGGACCCATATGAGAATGATGCCGAACTGCTTGGCCATCTCATTTAAAGATGTGCGGCAGCTAAGGGTAGTTCTTGTTTTCAGGAACATTGATTCCAAGGATTTTACCGCGGCCTGACTATCAGAGTAGATGTTGACTGCGGTTGTAGACAGAATGTTCCGACCCAAGCAGTCAGCAACTTCCTTTATTGCCAGTACCTCTGCCTGATAAATACCGCAGTGGTCTGGCAACCTGCGAGCCAGATTTAGTCCAAGCTCATTTGAATAGACTGCGAAACTAACTTGACCACACAATTTCGATCCGTCAGTGTAGAAATTTATGGAACGCCTGCTACCTGGACTCTTCCCTAACCAAGATTCCCTGATCGGTATTAGAGTGTTGTAGTGTCATTCGAATACACTTCTCGGAGTAGTATAATCCACGTTCAATGGTAAGTTTCTGTCAGTCAGGGTCACTCCATGGCCACAATTATGACCATGCCATTGTATTGTGCTTCTTAGTCAAATGGCCGATGAGGCCGTCGACTGCTTTCCTAATATGTCCAACAGTATTAGGTGTAAGAGGATGTTCAAGGCATCCGTAGGTGTAGTACGAAGGCCACCAGTGATACACATGGAAGCCATTCTCTGTACCCTTGCAAGAAGGTTGGTATTGGAGGTCGTGTCTGGAGCAGGCCACCAAACGATGACCCCGTACAGCAGTATTGGGCGAACCACCGCTGTGTAGATCCAGTGAACAATTTTCGGGCTGAAGCCCCATCGTTTACCAATGGCTTTTTTGGCTTTTTTGCAGGAGTATAAAGCTATAGTCATCTTCTTCGCCCTTTCCTCCAAGTCCTGTCTGAAGTTCAGCTTCCTGTCCAGGAATACGCCAAGATTCATGGCTCCATCAGAAAAGGCGATTTCAGAACCGTCAAGAGAAATAGGGTCGAAGGTAGATATCTTATACTTCCTCGTGAAAAGAACAAGTTCCGTTTTGGTCGGATTTACCCCCAGACCGCAACTACTTGCCCAGCTGGATAGCCCAGTTAGAGCTCTCTGTAGAATATCTCTAAGTGTGGATAGAAACTTCCCATTTACGGCTATGGCCCCATCATCAGTATAGGCGGCAACGTTGCAGCCTTGTCTCTCCAACGAAACTAGCATTGAGTTTAGTTCATCGAAGTGGTAACAGAACGCCTCCTTGTGGCGTTCCCCTGTTCACAAATCGGGATATTAGAGTCGTTCCCAATTAAGACTTTATCCGCCTGTTGGCCGGGAGATTTCCAATCAGTGAGATGATCACGGAGTTCACTCCTAGACTAGATAGTGCCGCTAATATCGAGTCTGGTGTGATATTGTTAAAAGCCCCTTCTACATCCAAAAAAGCTGTCATGGTGTATTCTCCTACCGAGAGCGATTTCTCGATGGTACTTACAAGCTCGTGAAGAGCTGTTTCGGTTAACATTCCCTTGCTGTAAGCGAGTTGTCGTGCCGACAGCAGTTTAGAATCAATAACTCTTCGTAAGTAAGAATCTATCATACCTTCCATTGTCTTCAATAAGAACGATGATAGACTTTTTGATCTGAAATCTTTTGGGACAGTGTGTGAACTTTTTGCAGCTTTTGGAATGAACACCACTTTTGTCTCCCTCCACTTCAGGGGAATATACGCTGAGATGATACAGCAGCTGAAAAACCTACATAGCCAAGGGGAAATGTAGTACGACACGTGCTTCAATTCAGCTGGAATGATACCGTCAGGTCGTGGAGATTTGTAAGGTTTGAAGCTTTTAATCGCCCAGTTCAATGTTGGTAGGTTGACTATCTCCGAAGCAATATCCGTCGTACTAGCGCCTGAGTATTCTGACGCCTGAAGCGACGTAGGGGAGTTGCGCGGAAAATGGATATCCAGTAGCAGGCTAAGTGATTCCGCACTAGAGGTAGTCCACACCCCCAATGGATCTTTCAAATATCCTAATGTGTGAGGGGTAGAAGCCAGAACCTTTCGCAATCTGGATGCTTCGGAAACGTCTTCTATATTATCACAGAATTTTTTCCAAGAATAACATTTTGCCGTTCTAATCTTCTTCTTGTAGGTCCTTAGCTGCAGCTTGTAGGCCAACCAATTCTCGTCCGCTCTTGAAGACTTTGCCTTGTTAAAGAGTTTCCTGCAAGAGTCCCTGCCCTGTTGCAGCTCGCTAGACCACCATGATGTTTTCTTCTTGCCATTTGGCCTTGCCGCCAAAGATTTGTTACAAACCGTCGTAATATGATCCACAAGACCATCAATGTCCTCGGAATTACGCTGTTCGGATAAGGATATTGTCGCCAATAACCTATACTTAACCCAACTTGTCCTCTTCAGATTTCTGGGCACACTTTCAACCGGGTCTTTTGCTCTAAGCAAAAATTCAATGTATCGATGGTCGGAAAAGGAGTGGTCATTGAACACCCGCCAACAATCAATTTTATCAAATAATGTGTCCGATACAAAGGTAACGTCAGGAACCTTTACGAGTATTAGTTACAAAAGTCGGTTCATTTCCCTTGTTACATATATATAGGTTAGTGCTAAATAAAAACTCCAAAAGTAACTCACCTCTTTCGTTCAAATTGGTACTTCCCCAGATCGGATGGTATGCATTGACGTCACAGCACAGCACTAATTGGGGTGTAGTCTTTTCGGCTTCCCGGATCAGTTTTGCCACATTGTCTGGCGGAATAGGCCCAGGATCACAAAAATAGGCGGAGGCGAGCCAGACTGATTTCCCATCTAACTCCAGGCTGGCCGCTATTACATCCCTGTCACTGAAATTAGATAACAAGAAAATATTAATGCTGTTCCTCGCCAAAATGCAGGTCCTTGGTGTACCTTTATCTTTAGCGACGAACAGTTTACAATCAGGACTCTTCAGTCCGCAAACCCTGCCTCCACAAACCCAGAGCTCTTGGATGAAGACTATGTCTACTTCACCTGTCGTCAAGCGAAGTAGAAGTGCTATGTAACTCCAATGAGATACATAACATTAAAAAATAATAAATGAATTACATATATAAAAATTTAATTTAAATTGCTATTAAAATAATAATTATTTACAAAGTTTATTTAAATATAATTTAAATTTTAAAAGGTTAACTATTTACAAATGCACATTGCGGAATGGCAGATCTAAAATATGATTCTGTTTTAGTCTTCTTATTTCGTTGATGCTGTTAGTATGGTCGCTTAGCCTTTGTAGGTACCTCTTACTTGTGGTTCTAATTTCATTTCGAACTGTTGATATATTAAGATCATTTCTGATGGATTTGTTCGTAACATACCATGGCACGTTAGCAATTTGCCTTAACTTTTTTGATTGGTATCTTTCAAGTATACCCCATAACTGGATACCATAAGTCCACACTGGTTTGAGTATGACCTTATATATTCTCAGCTTGTTGTTTACATTTAGCTGAGATTTTGTACCTAACAGCCAGTAAAGTTTTTTTGTTTTAATTTTGAGTTGTTCTCGCCTATTTTTGATGTGGTTTTTCCAGGTAAGTCGCCTGTCGAGAGCTATTAATTTTAGGCTAGGCTAGTCTATTAATTTTTGATACAAAGTATTTACAAAGAGTACATTTACTGAATATTTCACAAAAAATTAATTTTTCTGACAGAGGAATTTACTTCAAGGTTAACACAGTTAATCTCTAACATATATTTAACAAAACTTTGAAGTGCCAGATCCATTTTTCGAAATTTTGTTTAAGAAAATTTTTTAAAAGGAGTTTTCAAAATTTTATCAAAAAAAAATTTCCATCTTTGGTCTCGTTGCGCCATAGGTTAAGAACGTGGTAATAAAACAATACTTCACATCTGATTACATATAAGTATAGAGACAAAAAAAAATTATGGCTTTAATCAATTTCTCAAAGTTGAAAAAAATGCTATCAAATTTCATGACCTATTTTTTTTTTTTTTTTTGACACAAAAGTGGTCTGGGGCATTTGCTATTTCTTGGCGAATTTTTATTCGATTTTGAATTTTTATAGCTTTTTGTCGGAAAAATTTAACTATATAACGAAATTGTCGTAAAATCTCAAAAAAGTCATATTTTCCCCAAAACTTGAAATTTTCAATAGATTTCCGGCGGGGCTGGCAAGAAAAATTCACTTGAAATTTTCCATCGATTTCCGGCGGGCCTGGCAAGAAAAATTCACGTTGCAGCACATTTTGAAACCTCTATCATCTGGAAGCCTTCCCTTAAGTCGATTAAAAATTTATTTACGATCTCATTTTATAAAAAAAAATAAATTGCAACATTTGCTTCGCGGCATTAATTATAGTAAGAAAATCATCAAGATTTACTAAAATCATCAAAATCTAATAGAGGCATTCAAAGATTCGGCAAAGCCGTATAAAATATTCTCATTAGATTTTTTTTGTTGTTGTCAACTTGTTTATGGGCTTATCAATGACATAATTACATATTTATTAAAAATAAAAATATATATTAAACAAGTATTAACCATGTGCGGCATAATTAAGTAAATGAATTCAATATTAAATATGATTTTCATGTTCGACTCTAGTCTCAAGAACAATTTTTGATATTAAGTCCTTGGACTAAATTTTATGGAGATTGCAAAAATATATGAACTTGATACAAATAGCTTAGATTATTATTAAAAAGGTATTAACAAAAAAGTTAAAAAAATTAAATAAATAGCAGCTAAACATAATTCTTCTAAATTAAACTTAATTTAATTTAATTTAATTTAGTTTTCAACTTTATATTATCATAAAAAATTGTCGCACGGCTTAAGTTTAGCTACACTTCCAAATAATAATCTCTTTTGTATGTCAACATTTTAGTTTTTAAATAATTAAGACTTTTAATTGAATATATATTAAAAAAATAGCAACTAACTTTAATTATATTTATTTAAAAAAATTTTTTTTTTAATTAGTTGCTTTTGTTTCAACCTCCCAGAATGAATAAAGTACGAGTACGACTAGAATGAAAAAAAAAATCACAATACAATAATGTGTAATGGAAAAAGTGTTTGACCTTCAATAAAAATAAAAAAAAAATCTATTTAGTATTTTGTATGTTTAAGGCAGTTACTTAACTTATTGGTTAGTCAATTGTAAGATGAAAAGCAGAGTTTTAAAAGAATAATTCATAGCAAAATTACAAAATTACAGTGGTAACCGTTTGAAGTATCTTTCGTTTGAACAATTTTTTCAAACATTTCGATTGGAAACTTTTTTTCCTAGACAATAATGATGATGCTGCGAAAATACTGGAAGAAATAATAGTGCTTGGTATACAATAATTCACTCTTTTAAAATACATTTCGGCTAAACTTAATCAAAAATCTTGCTTTCACCAGACTTGCAGAAATGTAATCAGATCCAAAGAGGAAGCATTCAGATATTGGCGTGAAAATAAAATTTATATTATTGACATGCTACGCAAAAAGGCGAGAATCGAATGTGCCAAATTACTAAGACGACAAAAGTTTCTTTAAGGTCACTATACCATTGTCAAATTCACCATCAAGCATTTGTATATGTGACATTGACGATGTTTGATGGAAAATCAATAATTTAGATTCTGTCGGTGTCACACATACAAAGTTTCACTAATACCACCATGGTACTTAATGGTGAATTTGACAAGTGTATAGTGCCCTTTACGAACAACAACAGCGTAAGCAATGCTATCCCAGAGTAAGTTATGCTATAAGGAATAAGCGAATATTCACTGATCCGGTTGGTAAGGCTAGCCTTTTAGCTGAACCTTTTTCAAAATATTACTTTTTGCCGGAATGGATCAACCACTGCCTGAACTTGAAAGGGTATCTAATACTATGCCGGCTTGGCAGTGGTAGAGGGTATAGAATTTTTTTTTTTTAACTGTCAATTAAAATTTTTTTATTTGGATTTTCGAGTTTAGCAGGCCTCAATGCATACAAAAGAAAAGTCGCACTTCACAAGCTTTTTTGACCACTATTTCTTTAATCGGCGAATTCAGTTTTTATATCTCTGACTGGTGGTACTTTGTTTGCCATTAATAAAAATTGAACAACAACAACAACAAAACAACGAAAAAAATGTTTCTATTGCAACCAACTGTTATTATGTTTGATTAGTAATTACAATTGTGATTATACTAAGTAAGCATTTGAGAGAATGAGAGACTGACTACTCGCACATAGAGCAGTGTGAACTGACTTCAAAAGGAATTCATTGTTAAATGAACAACAAAAACAACAAAAAAAAATCCATAAATAATTAAAACTTTTCAATAATTTATTGTCATAATTATTGTTTTCGATTTTTCTTGTAACTTCTGTTTTATTACTTGAGAAGAAGTGAAAGTAAATATTCTATTTTACTCTTGAATTGCGGAGGGACGGAAGGGCGAGGAGGACGATTTAGCAACAGCAACAGTAAAATGTGCAGTTTGGAATAAAGCATGATCAATCATATGATCTAATTGTTTTCGTATCTGTAAACTAATTACAAAATAATGAATATACATTTTGTTTTTGTTGTTAACCTATTAACTAGTAATTAAAATTATTCTTTGTTGCTGTAATAGATTAAAAGATGTTGGCTTTACATTAATATAGGACAAAATATTCAGATTTTTGATGTGTAAATATCTATACGCGCGGGGGGTAAAAATTTATTTCACAATATAATTACAAAAACAGCGTAACATGTGAAGTGTAAGACAAAATCGATGTGACTTATGATTGTATTGGTGAAAAAATTACGATATGCAAAAACGTTTTTTAAAATGAAAACTAAAAACTAAAAAATGAAAAATGAAAACTGAAAAATAAAAAATGAAAAATGAAAAAAAAAAAATGAAAAATAAAAAATAAGAAATGAAAAATAAAAAATGAAAAATAAAAAATGAAAAATAAAAAATAAGAAATGAAAATTAAAAAATGAAAAATGAAAAATGAAAATTGAAAATTGAAAAATAAAAATTAAAAAATGAAAAATGAAAAATGAAAAATGAAAAATAAAAAATGAAATATTACAAACGGATAATGAAAAATAAAAAAAAAATGATAAATAAAAAATTAAAAATAATAAATAAAAAATTAAAAATTAAAAATAAAAAATGAAAAATGAAAAATGAAAAATGAAAAATAAAAAATGAAAAATAATAAATAAAAAATTAAAAATTAAAATAAAAAAATTAAAAATTAAAAATTAAAAATTAAAAATTAAAAATTAAAAATGAAAAATGAAAAACGAAAAATTAAAAATTAAAAATAAAAAATGAAAAATAACAAATGGAAAATGAAAAATAAAAAAAGAAAAATGAAAAATAAAAAATAAAATATAAAAAATGAAAAATAAAAAATTAAAAATGACAAAAAATGAAAAACATAAAAAAAAACGAAAAATAAGAAATAAAAAATGAAAAAAGAAAAATAAAAAATTAAAAATAAAAATGAAAGAAATGAAAAATGAAAAATAAAAAATAAAAAATGAAAAATGAAAAAGAAAAAATGAAAAATTAAAAGTGGAAAATTAAAAATAAAAAATATGAAATGAAAAATAAAAAATGAAAAATAAAATACCATGGTTTAGAGACCTTATCTCTTCGGTCCAACTAATTCGATATAGAAAATAAGCATAAACCAAATTTGAGTGGCATTGCTATTAATTTTTTTTGGCTCTAGATATGAAAAAGTTCATATCGGATGTTATCTGTGTGGGGACTAAGTCGAAATATGGACCGATCCGATTTGGTAAAGTCACTTATATTTTGAAAACATATATACAAACCAAATTTGAGAAAAATCTGTGCAATGTTTTTGTTTTTTCATATATTTAAGTGAAGACCGGGAAGCAGCTCTATATGGGGCCTATGACTAAAAATTGTCCTACAGGTATTATTTTTGGACTATTGATTAATGGATATAACAAACTTATACAAACCCAATTTGACTGAGATCTATGTGATAATTTGGATCTTATGGCAATTTATGTCGATTTCCTAGGGGTCATTTGTATGGCGACTATGTCTGAACATGGACCGATTTTCACCAATTTCCACAGCTTTTATCCTATTGCCGATAAAAGCACATATACCAAATTTCATCAAAATATATTCATATTTGCGACCTGTAGTTTGATTAAAAGGTTTACATGGACACACAGACGGACGGACGGACGGACATCACTAAAACGACTCAGAAAGTGATTCTGAGTTGATCGGTATAATAGAAGATGGGTCTAGGTCAAATATTTTTCGTAGTTGCCAACAGCAGCACAAAGTCATTATACCCAGAAATACAAAATGAAAAATAAAAAATGAAAAATGGAAAAAAAAAATTAAAAATGAAAAATTAAAAATAAAAAAATCAAAAATCAAAAACGAAAAATGAAAAATAAAAAATTATAAATGAAGAATGAAAAATAAAAAATAAAAAAAAAATTAAAAATAAAAAATCAAAAATCAAAAATAAAAATTGAAAAAGAAAATAAAAAATAAAAAATAGAAAATAAAAATGAAAAACAAAAAATGAAATATGAAAATTAGAAAATTAAAAATGAAATATAAAAAAATAAAAATAAAAAATGAAAAATAAAAAATTCAAAATTAAAACCAACAATGAATAATAAAAAATTAAAAATAAAAAGAGAAAAATAAAATTTGAAAAACAAAAAATGAAAAATAAGAAATAAAAAATGAAAAATTAAAAATAAAAATGAAAAATGAAAATTAAAAAATAAAAAATAAAAATAAAAAAATAAAAATTAGAAATAAAAATAAAAAATTAAAAATTAAAAGTGCAAAATTAAAAATAGAAAATAAACAAGTAAGAAAATTATAGTCGGTCTAGACCGACTATACGATACCCTATACCATGCGTTTAGAAACCCTATCTCTTAGGCCCAACTAACTGGACATAGAAAATAAGCCAAAACCAAATTTGAAAAATTTTTGAAAAAGTTCATATCGGATGCTATATCTATATGGGGACTAGGTCCAAAAATGGACCGATCCTGACCATGATTGGTAACGTCTCTTGTATTTTGCAAAAACATATACAAACAAAATTTGAGAAGAATCAGTGCAATATTTTTGTTTTTAATAGATTTAAGTGAATATAGGGAAGCAGCTCTATATGGGGCCAAAGGGAGCATTTTTGGACTACTCATTAGTGGATGTAATGAATGCATAAAAACCCAATTTGAGTAAGATCTATATGACAATTTGGATCTTATGGCAATTTATATCGATTTCATAAGGGTAATTTGTATGGGGGCTAGGTCTGAGCATGGACCGATTCTCACCAATTTCAACAGTGTTCATCCCCTGGCCGACAAAAGCTTATATACCGAATTTCATCAAAATATATTCATATTTGCGACCTGCAGTTTGATTACAAGGTTTACATGGACACACAGACGGGCGGACGGACGGACGGACGGACGGACATTGTTAAATCAACTCTAAAAGTGATTCTGATTCGATCGGTATAATTAAAGATGGGTCTGGGTCAAATATTTTTGTTTGTTACAAACAGCAGCACAAAGTCATTATACCCAAACCACATAGTGGTATAGGGTATAAAAATTACAAATTAAAATAAAAAATGCAAAAGAAAAATAAAAAATGAAAAATGAAAAATAAAAAAAAATTAAAAAAGGAAAAATTAAAAATAAAAAATGAAAAATTACAAATGGAAAATGGAAAATGAAAAATAAAAAACGAAAAATTACAAAAAAAAAATTAAAAATATAAAATAAAAAACGAAAAATAAGTAATAAAAAATGAACAATGAAAAATTAAAAATAAAAAATGAAAAATGGAAAAGAAAAAATTAAAAATAAGAATTGAAAAAAAATAGAAATAAAAAATTAAAAATGAAAAAAAAATTAAAAATATAAAATTAAAAACGAAACATAAGAAATAAAATGAAAAATAAAAAATAAAAATTTAAAAATGAAAAATAAGAAATGGAAAATGCAAAATGAACAAGTAAGATAATTATAGTCGGCCTAGGCCGACTATACGATACCCTATACCATGCGGTTAGAGACCCTATCTCTTAGGCCCAACTAACTGGACATAGTAAATAAGCATAAACCAAATTTGAGGAGGATTTTTATTTATTTTTTGACTGCAGATATGAAAAAGTTCATACCGGATGCTATATCTATATGGGGACTAGGTCCAAAAATGGACCGATCCTGATCATGTTTGGTAAAGTCTCTTGTATTTTGCAAAAATATGTACAAACAAAATTTGAGAAGAATCAGTGCAATATTTTTGTTTTTTAATAGATTTAAGTGAAGATCGGGAAGCAGCTCTATATGGGGTCACAGGGATCATTTTTGGACTACTCATTAACGGATGTAATGAACGCATATAAACCCAATTTGAGTAAGATCTATATGACAATTTGGATCTTATAACAATTTATGTCGATTTCATAGGGGTAATTTGTATGGGGGCTAGGTCTGAACATGGACCGATTCTCACCAATTTCAATAGCTTTCATTCCATCGCCGACAAAAGCTTATATACCAAATTTCATCAAAATATATTCATATTTGCGACCTGCAGTTTGATTAAAATGTTTACATGGACACACAGACGGTCGGACGGACGGACGGACGGACGGACATTGTTAAATCAACTCAGAAGGTGATTCTGATTCGATCGGTATAATTAAAGATGGGTCTTGGTCAAATATTTTTGGTTGTTACAAACAGCAGCACAAAGTCATTATCTCCAAACCACATAGTGGTATAGGGTATAAAAATGCAAACTGAAAAATTAAAAATGAAAAACGAAAAAAATAATTTTAAATGAAAAATTAAAAATAAAAAAAACAAAAATAAAAAACGAAAAATTAAAAATAAAAAATAAGCAAAGAAAAATTAATAATAAAAAATAAAAATAAAACAAATAAAAAAATAATACATGAAAAATAAAAAATTAAAAATTAAAAATAAAAAAACTGAAAAATAAGAAATAAGAAATGAAAAATAAAAAATAAAAAAATAAAAAGTAAAAATTAAAAATAAGAAATGAAAAATAAAAAATGCAACATAAAAAATAAAAAATAAAAAATGAAAAATAAAAAAAGCAAAATGAAAAATAAAAAATGAAAAATAAAAAATAAATAAAAAATGATAAATAAAACAAGTAAGAGTGTTAAATTCGGCTGTGCCGAATCTTTGATACCCTCCACCTCGGTTTGTGGCAATACTATTAACATAGCTCATGGTAGTTGTGTTCTTGTTATTGTTAATATGTATGAATCACATTTTTTTTGTGGCTTTTTTTATGTTGTTGTATGTTCAACCACTAAACTATTACAAGAAAACACTAGGTTTCATGTTTTTTTTAGAGGTATCTATAAACTTTTGTTCATTTCTCAGCGCAGAGGCTCCCGATTTACTCCGATTTCAATACCAACCTGGTGGGAATTATGGCAAATAATTTTTTCGTAACCTGACCTAAGTAAATGCTTTTTTTTTTGAATGAGCGTGATTTCAACAGACACACGGACAGACGGACAGACGGACAGACGGACAGACGGACAGACGGACATCGCTATATCGACTCGAGCTGTGATAAGGATCAAGAATATATATACTTTATTGGGTCGGAAATTAGTTTTTCGATGCGTTACAAACGGAATGACAAACCTATATATACCCTCTGCCACTGAGATGTGGAGGGTATAAAAATAAAAAATGCAAAATGAAAAATGAAAAATAAAAATTAAAAAATAAAAAATGCAAAATTAAAAATTAAAAAAAAAGTTAAAAATGAAAAATTTTAAATAAAAAATTCAAAAATCAAAAATCAAAAACGAAAAATGAAAAATAAAAATAAGAAATGCAAAATGAAAACGAAAAAATGAAAAATAAAAATAAAAAATGAAATATGAAAAATAAAAAATTAAAAATTATACATAAAAAATTAGAAATTAAAAATGAAATGTAAAAAATTAAAAATAAAAAATTTAAAACCAAAAATGAAAAATGAAATATGAAAAATTAAAAATTAAAAAAGGAAAATGAAAAATAAAAAAATGAAAAACAAAAAATTAAAAATTAACCGGTTGAAATAATAAATAATAATAAAGTATTTACATTAGCAGAGCCCCTGCAGTTGATTGCTATAAGTGATACATAGATGACGTTTTCTGTTTGATTTTAAAATAGTGCCATAAAAAAATCTTTAATTACTAGATGTTTACACATCTTCCCTGTGATCGGACTCACATGATTTTTTTTTTTTATGCCCTATACCACTATGTGGTTTGGGTATAATGATTTTGTGCTGCTGTTTGTAACAACCAAAAATATTTGACCTAGACCCATCTTTAATTATACCGATCGAATCAGAATCACTTTTTGAGTTGATTTAACAATGTCCGTCCGTCCGTCCGTCCGTCTGTGTGTCCATGTAAACCTTGTAATCAAACTGCAGGTCGCAAATATGAATATATGTTGATGAAATTTGGTATACAAGCTTTCGTTGGCCATGGGATGAACGCTATTGAAATTGGTGAGAATCGGTCGTTCTTCAGACCTAGCCCCCATACAAATTACCCCTATGAAATCGACATAAATTGCCGTAAGATCCAAATTGTCATATAGATCTTACTCAAATTGGGTTTGTATGCGTTCATTACATCCATTAATGAGTAGTCCAAAAATGATCCATCTGGCCCCATATAGAGCTGCTGCCCCATCTTCACTTAAATCTATTAAAAAACAAAAATATTCCACTGATTCTTCTCAAATTTTGTTGTATATATTTTTGCAAAATACAAGAGACTTTACCAAACATGATCAGGATCGGTCCATTTTTGGACCTAGTCCCCATATAGATATAGCATCGGGTATGAACTTTTTCATATCTGCAGCCAAAAAAATTAATAAAAATCCCACTCAATTTGGTTTTTGCTTATTTTCTATGTCCAGTTAGTTGGGCCTATGAGATAGGGTCTCTAAACGCATGGTATAGGGTATCGCATAGTCGGTCTAGACCGACTATAATTTTCTTACTTGTTGTTTTGTTATATTCTTATGTGTTAAAACAAAATATGTTTTATGTGCTAAAATTAATTACGAACAAGTTAAAGTCTAGAATATACGATACCGTCTACCATTGGTTTTATTAGTTTAAATTACACTGAGACCTTTAATAGGCATAGATAATCGGCATAAATAAAAGAAATTTGAGTGGACATTGCAAATCTGAAACAAATCGTATTGGAATGTGATTTTTATAGGGACCGATCATGATCACATTTGATAAAAATCACTTATTTTTCGCTAAAATCTATGGACGATATACACTTGCAGAGGGAATGTATCAGTTTGTTATTTCCTTTGTGACGCATCGAAAAATGAATTTGTGACCCCCCAAAATGAATGTACTATTATCCTTATAACAACTCGAGTCCATATAGTGATCTCCGTCTGTCCGTCTCTCTGTTGAAACCACGCTCATTCATAAAATAAACCATTTACCTGCGCACAGTGGCTGATAAGCGTTTTCCATTGGCCAAAATTCTGTAACCTTTGAACCGATCAAAATTTTCTAGTAATTTTTTTTTTAATGGATATATATGTATGTATTTATATTTAGTTGAAATTCAGTTAGTTTTAATTCCATTATAATTGATTGAGTACTTTTTGAGGAATTCTAGGTCAAAGTTAAACTTTTAATTTTTTTTTTTTAACTTTTAGCTTGAAATATGGTTTTTTGTTTATTTTTTTATAAAAAAATGTCATGTTTGGATTTTAATAATAATTACAAGCATTTTTTGTAATAATGCGATTTTTTTTAATGTTTACACTCAAAAAAAAATTTTACACTAAAAAAAGTAAAATCAACTGGAAATTTTGCTTTTACTACTGAAAAATTAAAAATTTGTTGCTGGCAAATTTGCAAATTTGTTTACACTCAAAGAATATTTACACTTAAAAAAATGTTAATAATATTATCTAGAAGTCTTGCTATTATGACAGAAAAATTTATTATGTTTTGCTGACAAATTTGTTCATTTTTTTGTGGGTAAAAAAACCATTTAAAATAAAAACTGCAATTGATTTTGATATCATTTGTAACAATGGGAGGTTCTGTTTATTATTATTTTTTACTAATACTATGTTTTTCTTACTTAAATAATGAAAGACAATTATATTTATTATTCATTTGATTCAAATGTTGATTCCAAATATTCCATATTTGTTCTGTGTAATTTCTGTTCTTTAGTAGTTTTTTACTTTATCTAAATCGAGCACTGGAGATGAACGAATCTGACGTTGGCAATAATATATTAAATAGATCTTCATTTTTGGAATTTCGTGAAATTTTTCTAGTATTGTGCTCTCTATAAAATCTGTAATCTTTATTCCTTTCCTGAGCCTCCTCTGATAGATCTCCAAGTGGCACCAGATGATATCTAATGATATCTTCTGCATGACAAAAGATTTTGTGATCTGTTGCAGACAAATTTCTCAAAGGGTACTTGGTGGTATATATTTTTGCAGTTTCCTTAGCATAATCTCCAAATTTTCTAGCGTTCATTTCTTCATTGCACGTTGGTTTTTCTAAGATTATTTTAAATCTGAAAATAAGGTATAAATCCACTCCTGTTATTTCAGATGCTGTTTCTGCTTTTTCTAAAAAGAATCTTCGTGTCATATTGCCATCGTTTGTATTGCCTGACCATCATTCAATCCATCTTGAACATGCTTCTTTTATAAACTTCTTAACTTTTAGCTGGTTTCGTTGTTTCTTATTGATCCTCAAGACCCGAAATCCAAATTATTTGTAGTATGTGTTTCATAAGTCGTATTGGTGATGTTTGATGTTGCTTGGCATATAATGTAGCTTACTTCAATTTTTTTTGAGTAATATCACTAAAATGAAAAAAGCTTTCTACCCACGGGTCGTCCCGAGTGCAAAAAGACAACACTTTCACCTTTCTCCAGGTGGTATACGTTTCTTGTTCCCTTTTGTTTCCTAGAAGTTCTATTCCACTTAATTTAATTTAACAAAAATATAATAAATAGTTTAATAAATACTAGCAGATTACAGCCCTCGAAATTCGAATGCAAATTCTAGGAAATTTGATTGTTTCATTAAATAAAGACTCTAAAGTTATGCTAATCAGTTATAGCCAATTCACAAATCTAACCAAAAAATCACATTCATTTCTATTACAAACACATTAACAAATTTAATAAACACACACATAGCATTGTATAATTTTATGTATGTATGTGTTACTAGCAACTTTAAATGGAATTTACTCAAAATAAAGGAAAAAATTTAAAAATCTGTAAATCTGCAAAATGGCCAAAAAGAAATACCTTTCAAATAATATACTTTTGGTCAAAATCGGGATAAAACGGTAAAACAAAACATCAGTCACAAGAAATCGCCTAGCCTATTAATATTACAGATTTCATAACGCCCCTACTATTAAACGGTAGGGCTGTGACCACCTACAACAACTAAAGGCAGCAATCTTACCAACTATGTAGAAAGGACCGCAGGTCATTATCGATGATAACTTGCGAGTAGTAACCATTTATTTTTGATGAAAAACAAAAAAAAAATCACCTTTTTCTGAGATTGAGTTTGACAGCATGCCACGCCCACAACTAGTAATAGTTTAACCCAATTTTTTTGACAAAAAAAATCATGTGAGTCCGATCACAGGGTAGATGTGTAAACATCTAGTAATTAAAGATGCTTGTGTGGCACTTTTTTAAAATCAAACAGAAAGCGTCATCTATGTATCAGCTGCAGGGGCTCCGCTAATATAAAAATATTTATTATTATTTCAACTGGTTAATTTTTAATTTTTTATTTTTCATTTTTTATTTTTCATTTTTCTTTTTTTATTTTTCATTTTCCATTTTTATACCCTATACCACTATGTGGTTTGGGTATAATGACTTTGTGCTTCTGTTTGTAACACCCAAAAATATTCGTCCTAGACCCATCTTTAATTATACCGATCGACTCAGAATCACTTATTAAGTCGAAATAGCCATGTCCGTCCGTCTGTGTGTCAATGTAAAGCTTGTAATCAAACTACAGGTCGCAAATATGAATATATTTTGATGAAATTTGATATATAAGCTTCCATCGGAAATGGGATGAAAGCTATTGAAATTGGTGAGAATCGGTCCATGTTGAGACCTAGCCCCCATACAAATGGCCCCTATGAAATCGACAAAAATTGCCATAAGTTCCAAATTATCATATAGAGCTCAGCCAAATTGGGTTTGTATGTGTTTATTACATCCATTAATCAGTAGTTCAAAAATGGTCCCCATGGGACAACTCTTACTGATAGGCCCCATATAGAGCTGCTTCCCGATCTTAACTTAAATCTATCAAAAAACAAAACTATTGCACTGATTCTTCTCAAATTTGATTTGTATAAATTTTTTCAAAGAGTAAGTGACTTTACCAAATATGGTCAGGAGCGGTCCATTTTTCGACCTAGTCCCCATATAAATATAGTATCCGATATGAACTTTTTCATATCTGCAGCGAAAAAAATTAATAAAAATGCCACTCAAATTTGGTTTATGCTTATTTGCTATATCCAATTAGTTGGACCGAAGAGATAGGGTCTCTTAACCTTGGTATAGGGTATCGTATAGTCGGGCTAGACCGACTATGATTTTCTTTCTTGTTTGTTTTTAATTTTTTATTTTTCATTTTTTATTTTTCAATTTTGATTTTCATTTTTCATTTTTGTTTTTTTTTATTTTTCATTTTCCATTTTTTATTTCTCATTTTTTATTTTTCAATTTTTGTTTTTCATTTAAAATTTTTCATTTTTTATTTTTAATTTTTTATTTTTAATTTTTTATTTTTCAATTTTTATTTTTCATTTTTTATTTTTCATTTTCTATTTTTCATTTTTTATTTTTCATTTTCTATTTTTCATTTTTTATTTTTCAATTTTCATTTTCATTTCTCATTTTCATTTTTTATTTTTCATTTTCCATTTTTCATTTTTCATTTTTGATTTTTCATTTTTTATTTTTCATTTTTCATTTCTCATTTTTGATTTTTTATTTTTCAATTTTCATTTTCATTTCTCATTTTCATTTTTTATTTTTCATTTTCCATTTTTCATTTTTGATTTTTCATTTTTTATTTTTCATTTTTCATTTCTCATTTTTGATTTTTTATTTTTCATTTTTCATATTTCAAAACGTTTTTGTAACGCTCATTTTATCTCCAAACACTTCCTAATGAAATCGTGCCCTTATTTTTTCTCCAAACACTTTCCAATGAATTGTCCCTCCATTTTATCTCCAAACACTTCCTTTTTACTGTAATTCGTTTATTTTTTATTTATAGTTATTTTTTATTTATGTTTGATTATTATTAATATTAAATGCAGTGATAATTGTATTATTTATATGGAATAAATTAAAGTGTTAAGAATACTTCTAAATGATTGAGGAAATTAATTATAAATGTTTATAAAAAGTGTAGAAATATACTGCAGAAAACAGAGACAAAAAGTTTTTACAGAGACAAAAAGTTATTAATATTTGCACCAGTGCAATCTTAAGTCACACCGATATAGTCTTACGTCTTACATCTTACATCTTATGCTGTTTTTGTGATTGTATTGTGAAATAGATTTTTACCCCCTGCGCGTATAGATGTTTACACATCAAAAATTAGACTTTTGGCCAATGAAATCAAAATTTCAGCCACAGTGCTGCATAAATTTAAGATAATATTGACTGCCAATATTTCGAACACGATGTTAATTAGAACGGCATATATCGGGAAACATTGTCAAAAGATATGACCTAAAATATGGAGATTCATACCTCTAAAAAATTCTAAAAATTCAGTGTGTTTGTTGTAATAATTTAGTATTAATTTATAAAATTTTTAACTTTTTCAAATATTGTGTTTACATTTGCTATAAATATTGCAATAAGTCCAGATTTTAATGTAAACGTAACACCAAGGAAGAGGGTATCAAAGATTTAACACAACTTAACTTGTTTTTTTTTTTTGTAGATTTAAGTGAAGACTAAATTTGTTGAAGATCAATGTTGCTAAAACTTTCTGCAGAAAATAATTAAATATTTTTTTTATTAAAAATATATATATTGTTTTTATACCTTCAAAACCACTGTGCAGAGGGTATATATCAGCTTGTGAATCTGTTTGTAACTCATATATTCTTGATCCCTATAAAAATACAAGTCGATCTAGGGAATCTGTCTGTCTGTCTGTCTGTTTAAAACATTCTCCTGTCCGAAATAGGTAGAGTAGGTCAAACTACTTAGATATAAAAGGTTCATCATAATCTTCAACAGTTGGGTATTACATTAAAAGCATTTAGGCCCAATAGCCGAGGAATGACGAAAATGTAACGATATTCGGATAAGATTTCGTATACAGAACTAAAAATAGTGAAAAATTTTTATACGTAATTGAACTTGTTCATATCGATATGTGTAAGCGACGCATACACATTTTTGGTTGCCTGTTTTTTTTTTTTTTGTACATGTGAACAACAACAAGAAAATGTGTATGCATCGCAGAAACAAACAAACAAAAATGTAATTGTATGTGTTTACATTTATGATGATTGCATTTCAGAATTGCTTTAAATTAAAAAGGTACGAAAATACCTAAATGTTTTTTAATTATCTTATTAACTTCAGAGAGGATTTAAAAAAAACTGTCCATTATAATGTCAAATCTAGCCTTTTTTGTCTCCTAGTGTTAATAACCTTGGTTATAATTATGGTTTTGGAACACAGATGGAGGGTATCAAATATATGCGGCATAGCCGAATTTAATATTCTTAATTGTTTATAAACAAATTGCAAAAGAAGAGATTTACACTTTTAGTCTGAAATTATATGTAAAAAAAAAGCAAAACTTTGTACAAATTTACGAAAATACTTGAGTTAATTAATATTAATTACTAAATTTAATTTATTTTTTTTTTTTAATTTACCATTTTAGCATAGTCAAAAGATATGAGAAATTATATGATTTTTTGGGACATAATTTTTTTAAAACATAATTCTGTTAATTCTTTAATGAAAGAACTAATTCCATTAAATAATTCTACCAAATGTTTCTATAAAAAAAAGTAATTAAAAAATTAAAATTGTATATAAAAAAATATTATGACCTGAAAATGAGGATATATTTAAAAATAAACGCTTGTAATAAAAACTTTTTATGTACTTTTTTTATTGAGATACACTTAAAAAGTAACATCAAATACTGGTGTTTTTTAACGCTTTATTGGCGCCAACGAATTTTTAAATGATTTTTACTAACATAGCTCACAATTTCTTTTTTTTAATTTTTTTATATTTGCTCGAAAAAATAAATATAAAAAAATAACTGTTTTTTCTGGCCGAAAAAAATAAAAATCAATAAATAGCTGTAGTTTTCTGCCCGAAAAAATAAAAATAAAAACTCTATGGAGAGAAGCATGATCTGAAAAAATAGTTCACAAGACAAGATTGAAAGTTGTATACTTTTCAATCAGTTCTCCGGCTTTTACTTTATGATTTTTGTGTTATAAAATTTTAAAATCAGTTCAATTTTCGGTCCCAAAAATTTTATAAATTAATTTTTTTTATCAAATGGATTTTTAAAATCCAATTTTTAAATATCAGATTTCTAAATTTTTAATTAACCAATAGATCTATAATATTAATAGGCTAGGCGATTTCTTGTGACCGATGTTTTGTTCTACCGTTTTATCCCGATTTTGACCAAACGTATATTATTTGAAAGGTATTTCTTTTTCGCCGATTTACAGACTTACAGATTTTTAAATTTTTTCCTTTATTTTAAGTAAATTGCATTTAAAGTTGCTACTACGTAAAATTATACATATGCTATGTGTGTGTTTATTAAATTTGTTAAATTTGTTTTGTGTTGATTTGTGAATTGGCTATAATTGATTGGCATACTTTTAGGATCTTTATTTAATGAAAAAAATAAAATTTTCTAGAATTTGCGCTCGAATTTCGAGGGCTGGAATCTGCTATTTAGAATTAGAAAGCTAACCCATAAAAAACCCAGTTTTATTATACTCCCTTTCTTTGTAAATTAAGTCCTAATCAACAATTGTAAATTCTATAGTGAAAAATTTTTTTTGCAATATTTTTTTGCATAATTAGATCACGGGAAAAGGGTTAAAAATCGATCCAAAGTTTTGTCGATAAGCAGACAATCAGACACTAGGAGTTGAAACAAAGGGAGTAAAAAACAGCAGTCTTTGTTGTAGTTGTTTTTTTTTTTTTTTTTTGTTATTGCTGTTGTTGTTGTTGTTGTTGGTGATCTTGTTGTTGTTCTTGTTGTGCTTGTTCCAAAATCGCAAATAACTAAATTTTTAATTTCTCCGCCCACTATTTCTTGACTAGTTATTACCACTTCGAACTTTGTCAGAGTTCATGAGTTACAAATGTGAGTAGTTGGAAAAATGGGCGGGACCAATGGGCGTGGCACCTCCTATACAAAAAAATATGAACTACTACGAAGATGACAGTCTAGAAGCTTTTGACAAGTACATTAATCAAACTAGCAGATTCCAGCCCTCGAAATTCGAGTGCAAATTCTAGGAAATTTTATTTTTTCATTAAATAAAGACCCTAAAGGCATGCTAATCAATTATAGTCAATTCACAAATCAACACAAAAAATAAACTCATTTTTATTACAAACACATTAACAAATTTAATAAACACACACATAGCATTGTATAATTTTATCTATGTGTTAGTAGCAACTTTATCAACTTTAAATGCAATTTACTCAAAATTAAAGAAAAATTTAAAAATCTGTAGAACAAGACATCGGCCGCAAGAAATCGCCTAGCCTATTAATATTATAAATGTGAGTAGTCGTGGAAAATATGGGCGGCATCACCAAAATCAAAAATCGCCTAAAAAAAAAAAATTAAAATCGCGAATATCAAAAATCGCCAAAAAAAAAAAAACAAAAATCGCCAAAACAAAAATTACCAGAACCGAAAATCGCTAAAAACAAAAATCACAAAACCAGAAATAGCCTAAATCAAAAACAGCCAAACCGAAAATCGCGAATAACAAAAGTCACCAAAATCAGAAATCGGTAAAATCAAAAATCGCAAAGACAAAATTCGATAAGTCCCAAAATCGCCAAAATCAAAAATCGCTCAAATCGAAAAATGCCAAAATCCAAAATTATAGTCGGTCTAGACCGACTACACGATACCCTATATAATGCGTTTAGAGACCCTATCTCTTAGGCCCAATTAATTGGATATAGCAAAATAAGCATAAATCAAATTTAATGCCGGTTTCTTTTCTGACAAAAAATGTCGCACTTTATTTGCACTTTTTTCGAAAAGTGCATTTTTTATATATTCCGAAATAAGAGCAACCTTACCTTATACATCAATCGAAAGGTGTCAAAGTCATGCCTTCGTAAACTGCAAAAAATTGCAGCCTTTGACTTCTTTCAAGTCACAGTAGGAGAATATTTCCCCATTGATCCCCTTTCTTTAATATTTTCACCCTATGAATGGAAAGAGTATAATAATCAAAATTTTTTCCATTTTATGAACACAGCTCTTTAAGACCTTTCGATTGATGTATAAGGTAAGGTTGTTCTTAATTTTGAACATATAAAAAAATACACTTTTCGAGAAGAGTGCAAATAAAGTGCGACATTTTTTGTCAGAAAAGAAAACGGCATTAGTGGCATTGTTATTAATTTTTTCCCTTTGAATATGAAAAAGTTCATATCGGATGCTAGATTTATACTAGGTCGAAAAATGGACTGATCCTGATCATATTTGGTAAGGTCACTTATTTTTTACAAACCAAATTTGAGAAAAATCTGTGGAATATTTTTGTTTTTTTGATAAATTTAGGAATATTGGGAGGCAGCTTTATATGGGGGCTATGACTAAGAATTGTCCTATAGGGTTTATTTTTGGACAACTGATTAATGGGTGTAATAAAAATACACAAACCCAATTTGACCTAGATCTATATGACAATTTGGATTACATGGCAATTTAAGTCGATTTCATTGGTGTCATTTGTATGGGGACTATGTCTGAACATGCACCGATTTTCACCAATTTCATAGCGTTCATGCTATGACTGATAGAAGTTTACATTCCAAATTTCATCAAAATATGTTCACATTTGCGACCTGTAGTTTGATTACAAGGTTTACATGGACACACAGATGGACGGACGTACGGACTGATATCGCTAAATCAACTCAGAAAGTGATTCTGTGCCAATCGGTATTATAAAACGTGGGTCTAGTTCAAATATTTTTGGGAGTTACAAACATCAGCACAAAGTCATTATACCCTGACCACATAGTGGTACAGGGTATAAAAATAGCCAAGTCAAAAATCGTCAAAATTGAAAACCGTGAATAACAAAAATGCCAACCCTGAAAATCGCCTAAATCAAAAATTGCCAAAATCAAAAACGCCAAAACCAAAAATCGCCAAAATCAAAAATCGCAAAAACAAAATTCGGCAAAATCATAAATCGCCATACATAAATAAAATAGTTTCCTACGAAATGTAATCCGTTTTCTATTTCGTTACGGTGGGTGTAGCGAAGCACATCGGGTTACAGCTAGTATCATAAATATAAGAAAATACCGCGCTCCTAATATAAATGAAAGTTGTTTGAACAAATTTGGGAACCGCGAAAGATCACATTAATATCACAGGTGTGATATTAATTGCTTTAGAATATAATACACTTTTTTTATAGTCCGGGGTTTTTTACGGATCTTAAATACATCTTTAATCTTAATTAAAAACGGGGGCAGTAAAACCACTTTTTTATTATTTTGTAACAATTAGCAATGTTATTTCAAATTTTAATAGAACAGCTTCCGCAGATTTTTTCTTTTTGCATTTACTTGTACCAAAATAAAATTTTAACATAATCAATATTAATTTAATACAATTCATTTTTTTTTTTTTTTTTTTTAAAGTTGCCGTTCAACCAATATATTGACAATTTGATTATTCATATAATCGATTTTATTTTGAAAAATCAGGAGGGCAAATCACCGCATTCGATGTCGAGTAGAATCAATCAAAATTCCATAGTTGGGTTTATTATTTAAAGAAGACGTACAAACGTCAGACCTCGTTTCACTTTTATTCTTGGCCAGGGGCCATAATTCGTTAACTGTGACAAAGTAAAATTATTCTTAGTATTAATTAATTAATTTCGATCGGAAAATTTTGTTTAGAGCCCAATTGCCTTTTACTTTGTACAGTAATTTGGCAAATATAATTCAGTTATCACAACAGAAAAATGTGAAAGTACGAGTAAATGGGAGTATAAAAATTCGATTGGGAACAACTTCGGTTGTAACAACGAATGTGTTTTTAAAGTCTTTCTTTTAACTCATACTCTTGTTGTACTCATGTCTTGTTGTGACTATTGATAAATTTTGGGGTAGTCACGCACAGTCACGAATAATCACGCACAGTTACGGAATGATTTAAAACCCATTTCCCCTTATCCGATCGATCTGAAACTTGGGCGATAGACTTGCTGTGAAAACTATTAACTTTGACACAGTCATGCAAAGTCACGAACAGACACAGAGAGACTAAAACCTCACTTCCCGTCATCCGGTTAATCTGAAACTTTGTCCATAGACTTGTTGTGGCCAAGATTAATTTTAAAAAGTCACGCACAGTCACGGAGAGATTCAAAAGTCGTATGCATAAGGATATAAAGAGTTTTAATAAAAACTTTGTTTTTTATGAGTTTTATTGGTTTGATACACATAAATTGTTTCTATAAAAATTGACTAAAAAAATTAAATTTTATATAAAAGCAATACTATGGCCTGAAAATGAGGATATGTGACGTCTTTATTTATAATCTTAATATATAAAAACGTTGGTGCGTATGTTGATACTCTAATAACTGTTGAACCATTAGTGGTTCAATGCTAGCGACTTCGTATTCATACCATATGTTCCTTTGGTTCTCCGATTTGCATAACTTTTTTTTGTACCCGATAGGTGGCGCTGGGGTCGAGATTTTCCCAAAAAATTTATTTACGGTCCAATTTAGCTCAAATTCGCAACATATATTATGTACATAAAACTAAAGTTGCTGACAAAGTTTTTCACCTGTAGGTGGCGCTGGTGTTAAAATATTCAAGAAAACGTATATTTTTTTTTTCAGTCATATTCATAATATTATTAAATCGTGCTTTACTTTTGCCCGACACTCGGTATTAAAATTTGGATGCAATATAAAATCCAGAAGTTTTCTTCGGGCCAGCAACGCGGACCGGACTCAGCTAGTTTATAATAAAAATTCTTTAGTACTTTATTTCTTTTTATTTATACAGTGAACTCTCAAAAACGTGAACTAATTTGTGCAAGAGGTGTTCGCGTTTCTGATTTAGTTCACCTTTGTGATTGGAATTTTTTTAAAATTTTTTACTACAGAATTGATTCACTTAGAATAAATTCTATTCCAAGTACTTCAGAACCAATCATTTATGGATCATTTAACAAAAATATGAAAAGATTTTGAATATTTCTCTGCTGAAAAACTCTAAAATTCAAACATACATTTTTAGACAAAATTTTTAAATATTTGTTTAATTTAGTTTTTGCTAATTGAATAGCTCGCCCTAACCTCCATTGCATTGGTTGTGTAAGGTGGCTATATGCATTAAATCGTGCTAATTGGAGATGGCTGTATAGTTTCTTTTAGCTGGCGAAATATTTTGTCATTGCGGCCATATAGGTCGGATGGAGTAACAAAATAATAACCAAAAAAAGCTCTCTCAACTTTTTTATTAAAATATTGCCATATTTGGAAAACATAGAGAATAAATTTATAATAATAAATAATCAAGTTAGGGATGCCAAACGCAAAAAACCAAATGTCCCAAACTTTTTAAATAAAATAATTTGTTCTCTTTATTTTCTGAAAAACTACAAATATTCATCCAAAAAAAATTGTGAAAATTTATATATAAATAACATTCTCATCAAATTGCGTTTATTTATGTAGCAATTTTTATGTTCGCAATTCTTAAATATCATTTGAAGTTTTCTAAAATTCATTGAATTTAAATTAATATTTTCTGTAGTCCGATTCTGTAAATTTCAACGATCCGACAATCGCAAAATATATCGACAGCTATTATTGTTTGCACTAAGGATTAAGTGATTCACTAAGTACATACATCTTAACGACAGTCGACACATCTATTTTTCTATTTATCTAAATTGTAAACGAGTGGCATCTCTGTTAAAATAAGCGAAAAACACAAAGAAGAATAGAAAAAAAGAAATTACTTCGTGTTTGACAGGATGATTTTATGTTTATGTTTAATATCTCTATTTGTTTACTAATATTTCTGTTTATTTATTTGAAAATGAAATAATGAATTGAATAAGCTATTTAGTTTTTTTATTTATATAAAAAAGACTTTTTAATAAAAGCAAAATATTTTCACTATTTTATGGTTTTTATTTATGTATGACGACATTTCAACCTAAAAATTTAAGTTTTTATCGATTGAATAAACAACACAAAAATGGTTGTCGTTTAGATAACAACAATAGCTGACTTTAACAATAGCGAATATCGTTTAAAAATTTTACTGATAATTTTGCTTTTCTTTTTTAACGATTCGACTATCGTTAAAAGAAGTTACTGAAAAGCTATTAATTTCTCCTGAATGCCAATATTTTTTTTAATGTAAACATTTTTTAAATGTAAACATATTTGGTGTTTTTTTTTTTTTTTGGTATTTGATGCAATTGATGTCTTCTAAATTTAAAATTATTATTTCCGACGTTTTGATATGATTTTCTGAAATTCAATTAATATTTTCGAATTTATAATTGGAAATTTTAATTCCAGTTTTTAGAATTGATATTTTCTAAAATTTGAATGGAAAATTTAAAAAGTGCAATTTTGTATTTATGTGAATAATACTGCTTTCTTTAGTAATTATATACAATTTTTAAAAATTAGATGTAATCGCAATCAGATATTTTGTAGGTAAAGCAGAATAATAATTCTATATAACTATGTAGAACTTTTTTGAAAGCAAAAAACTCTTTGATAACTCGGTAACTCTATTTTGTAAAGACAACAAAAAGTTAATATGCCAAACTTATGTTCATATTTGTAAAAGAATAATGAAAAAAACATATGAAATAAAAGACCAGCCCGTGTATACTTTTAACATTGTTCTGTATGATATCTATTTGAAAATATTGACATTCATGTTAAAATAGAAATAACTATTGCAAAGCTAATTAGAACAAAAATTGTGGCGCCATCTACTGTGGCATAGTCACGCTGAGCAAAATGAAGTGACACTCTGTTAATGCAAAAGAAATGTATTTTCCCCACAACAAAATATTGCAGAAATTTATGTAAATAAAATAATATACCGATTTATTTCTAACATGCAGTTATTATGGATATACATATATAGAATATGTGTATAATATTTGTATTATTTAATATGTGTATTTATGTATATGTAAATATTACACACAAAATATACAACATCAAACGTTATTTTTGTGTTTTTCTCTTTAAATAAATTAATACTTATATAAAAATTTTTTTTTGCTAAATTTACATTGTTTTTTTTTTATTAACAACTAGGTACATATTTTAACATTATTTGCTTTAGATGCTGGTGAATTTTTACTCCCTTTACATATATTAACTCGTAGTGTCTGCTTGTCGAAAAAATTTTGGATCGATTTTAACCCCTTTCTCGTGACCCATTCGATCTGAAATTTTGCAGGCAGGCTCGTGGTAATAACAGAAATGATCTAACAAAATTTTTTTAGTGATGCCAAAACAATGGAAACTTTTAAAATTTTCTACCAGAGTTAATAAAAAAATGTACAAAGGGTTAGTTTTTATTATATTATTACCACAACGACCACAAAAACAACAAGTCCAGCTATGACAACAACACAACATTTAGAATATCAACAAGAACAATATAGAAACATCATATTTTTAATTTTTTTCAGAGATTTCCCTGGACCTGTTCCACCGATTTTAATGATTTTTGAAACAGAAATCTTCCCATGAATTTGATGAATCATTCTCACTAAAAATGATCACTGTAGCTGCACTATTGAGGGCGTGATCGTGACAAGAACAACATAGGAAATTATATTTTTTCAAGACTTTTTTTAGTTCTTCATTCAAATCTGGACCGATTTGGACGATTTTAAATAGCAAACTTTTCAGGATGTTAGTGAATCATTTTTTTTATGTCAACGAGCACCCTAGCTGCCCGATTGATGCCGTCATCGTGATTTCCACAGATGGACAGACGGACAGACGGACATCGCTATATCAACTCCGGTTGTTATAAGGATCACAAATATATATATTTAATGGGGTCCAAAATTTTTTTTCTAATTATTACAAACGGAATGACAAACTTATATATACCATCTGCACACTGGAGTGGAGGGTATAAAAACATTAAAACTAACTTTTCTTTACATAAAAAATATGAATTAAAAGAAATTAAAGTTCATTTAATGGTTCTTTGTAGACGAACAACATTCTTAAGTAAAAAATTCTGTAATCTTTTTTTGTTGTTTCTTTTGTTCCAGTGTCTTTAATACAGCCTTTTCTCTAAGATTTCTAAGTACTATAATGTCACTTTGGTCGACCATTTCACTTTCAGCCCATTTTGAAGTCGTATCAATTGCATCAATAGCTTCCTTCGTTTTTATTTTTATTATTGGCCTTTCTAAAATGGATTCATCATCGTCAGATTCTTCTTGGATTTCACAAATATTATTCTATTGAGTAGTCACTATGGTTGCTAATCCATTCCTCCACAGTTGAAGCAGTAAATTCCACCGGTAATAAAAATATATGTGTCGGAGAGTTATGGTAATACCAGGCAAGTTCGCCTGAATAGAGTGTGTCTGGGTTACACTGTGTAGTAGAATGCGTATTTAGAATACACTGGAGTTATGAAAGTATTTCTTGATCATAGTAAACATGCTTTTGAATAAATAGACATGAATGAGTTTTCTATTTAAAAATAGTCAGTCTTGTGACAACTGTGAAAATAGAAAGTTGTGTAATCCAGCACAAACTATTGTAGTGCCATGTCTGTGAATCTGGAGGATTCTATATCAGAAGTGGGATCGGAACAGCCTTTATTTAAAGCCAATTCTGGGCAAGATGTCGATGTTTGGAAACAATTAATACTTCAACAAAGCGCAACTTTTCGTGACATCATTCAGACCCTGAAAGCACCAAATAAAAGTGAGATATGCTTTCCAGAATTCAATCCTGACGCAAAAGGCAATAATGCAAAAGCTTGGATTGCAATAGCGGATATATGTGTAGGTGACGATGTTGCAAACACTACCAAATTAATGATTGCACTTAATCGAGCACTTAAAGGTCAATCTTCAACATGGCTCACACAGGTTTCATTTCCGCAAATGAATTGGGTTGAGTTCAAAGCCTCATTTTTAGAGCGATTCGACAGCTCAGAAACCTCTGCGTCATTTTTGACTGCTGCGTTGGAAAATAGACCCAGTGGTAATGAAAGTATGGCATCTTGGGCAGCTAACTTCTATGCCAATATAACCAACAACTGGGAAAACAATACTAAAGAAGAGATTGCGGTGGCATTGACAATGGCACAATTGTCAAAATATGATTACAGAGTCCGTCATTTGGCATATACCACAGACGTTCGTACTAGGAACAAAATGTTGCAGCAACTTGGTGCCTTACAATGTGAACCGGAAGCTAAAAGACGAAGATTATCAACATCACCATCTAAAATGAGGTTCAAGTGTTTCTCGTGCGGTAAAATTGGGCACAAAGCGTTTGTGTGTCCAGAAAAAGATCGCATGCTGTTGTCATATGTTGACAAAAATAAATTTGGGAACAAAAGAAATTCGGAACAAAACGAAACATCAATCAGAAACAAACAAATCATTTGCTTCAAATGTAAAAAAGTTGGTCATATTGCTACCAACTGCAATCTTATTCGAGTTGGTCAAGAAACTGGTAACAAATTCAACAAAACAAATGAGAAGAGAGTGGACGTTTGCTGTATAGCCACTCCAACGACAACAATTGAACAAGATGATACAAAGTATGGCGTAATCTTTGACTCTGGTGCAGAATGTTCTTTAATCAAGGAGATATAGCAAATAAATTTAGTGGTAAGAGATTTAATAATTCTGTATTCATGACAGGCATTGGGCAATCAAGTGTTAGTAGTACTGTACAAATTTTGACTAACATAATTATTGATGAAATGACAATTGAAATTCTTTTTCATGTTTTACCCGACAAATATTTGAAATACGATGTAATGTTGGGACGTGACATTTTGAGTCAGGGCATATCCGTTCAGTTATCTGCGAATTCCTTGAAATTTATGAAAATTGTGTGTATTAATGCATGTGATATAGAAAAAGAAGTCATAAATTTTCAAGATGTTGATACGGACGTGTCAATGGAACATCGAATGCAATTAATAACAATGTTAAGTGCATTTCAAAACAATTTTATATATGGTACGCCTAGTAGTTTTGCAAAAGTTGCTTCTATGCAAATACGTTTGAAGGATCCGTACAAAACAGTGTGTAGACGACCGTATAGGTTAAGTGAACCAGAAAAACAAATTGTTCGTGAAAAAATCAGTGAACTTTTGAAGGTTGGTGTTATAAGAAAAAGTGTCTCTCCATTCGCAAGCCCTATATTGTTAGTAAAGAAAAAGGATGGTAGTGATCGAATGTGTGTCGATTACCGAGAATTAAATAATAATACTATACCTGAAAGATTTCCTCTCCCTTTGATAGCAGATCAAATTAATAGACTTCACGGTTGCTTTTACTTTACATCACTGGATATGGCCAGTGGGTATCATCAGATACCAGTTCATCCTGACTCAATAGGAAAAACTGCATTTGTTACACCTGAGGGACAATACGAATATCTTATGATGCCGTTTGGATTGCGCAATGCACCGTCTATTTTTCAGCGTGCAGTTATAGAAGCTCTAGGAGAGCTTGCATACTCTTACGCTGTAGTTTACATGGATGATATCTTAATAATAGGGCCTGCTGATATTGATGAGACGTTGAATAGGATAGAAACTGTATTAAGAACCTTGACGAAAGCTGGTTTTATATTTAACTTTAAGAAATGTTCATTCCTTAAAAAGAAGATACAATATTTAGGGTTCGAAGTCAGTCAGGGGGAAGTACGACCAAATCCAGGGAAAATTGAGGCCCTTGTGGCCTTACCTCCACCTCAAACAGTCACACAATTGCGACAATTCATTGGATTGGCGTCGTATTTTCGACAATTTATTCCACAGTTTTCGAATGAAATGGCTCCCTTGTATGCATTAACATCGCGTAATCAGCACAAACTTGAGTGGCAGACAAAATATGAGGATATTAGGCAGAAGATTATTTCAATACTAACTAGTTCGCCAGTACTTAAAATATTTGACCCTGATTGTAGTATTGAGCTGCATACAGACGCTAGCTCTTTAGGCTATGGTGCAGTGTTAATGCAAAGACAGGCGGATAAGTTGTGTGTTATTGCGTACTTTAGTAAAAGAACAAGCGTTGCAGAGTCGAAATATCACTCTTACGAGTTGGAAACTCTAGCAGTAGTGAATGCTATAAAACATTTCAGCCACTTCTTGTTTGCTCGCCGATTTACTGTTGTAACTGACTGTAACTCCTTACGCTCCGCTCGTAATAAGTTAGATCTAACTCCAAGAGCTCACAGATGGTGGGCATTCCTTCAATCATATGATTTTGATGTTGTTTATAAAGAAGGGAAACGCTTGGCTCATGCAGACTTCTTTTCAAGAAATCCATTGCCTGATAAGTTGGTAGAAAATGTAACTCAAACAAGAAAAGAAATTAATATTATGGAACTTTCTAGTGCATGGCTGATTGCTGAACAGCAAAAAGATTCGGTTATCTCTACACTAGTTGATAAATTTAACAAACAACTGTTAGATAACGATTTGCTTAAAACTTATGAACTTAGATCGGGTGTGTTGTATAGGAAAATACTGCGAAATGGTAGATTGCGTTGTCTACCTATCATACCAAAGTCTCTTAGATGGTCGGTAATCAATTGTACGCATGAGTCATTGATGCATGTAGGTTATGAGAAAACCTTGGAAAAACTTTATGATTATTGTTGGTTTGAGTTCATGTCCAAATACGTAAGAAAGTTTGTTGAAAATTGTATTACATGTAAGATTGCTAAAAGACATAGTGGCAGGATTCAAGCTGAGCTTCATCCAATACCGAAAATTGCAGTCCCATGGCATACTTTGCATATTGATGCAACTGGTAAGTTAAGTGGTAAGAACGATGAGAAAGAGTATATTTTTGTATTAATAGACGCATTCACAAAATATACAGTTTTGTATCATACCAAGCGTATAGATACCAAAAGTAGCATTGAAGCTGTCTTGTTTGGCATATCACTCTTCGGAGCACCATCGCGAATAATCGCTGATCAAGGTCGCTGTTTTGCGAGTTCGGAGTTCCGTGAATTTGTTAAGTCGCATAATGTTGATTTACACTTAATTGCGACAGGGAGCTCAAGAGCAAACGGCCAGGTTGAACGTGTGATGGGCACACTCAAAGATTTACTCACTGCAGCTGAAAGTGACCGGGAAAAATCATGGCAACAAGCTTTACCATCCATTCAGTTGGCGTTAAATTGTACTATTAATCGTGTCACCAGGAAAACCCCGCTTGAATTGTTTATCGGTAAGGTAGCTAGACCTTTGACAATGATGCTTGTGAACGATGATGAGCCAATACTAGATATAGAAGATGAACGTAAGCAAGCAGTTTCTAATATGCAGCATAGTGCAGTTTATGAGAAAGCTCGATTTGATAGGGATAAAGCTAGACTAACGTATTTTCAAGAAGGTGATCTTGTACTAATGCAAAACGAAGAGCGGAATCAGACTAAATTGGACCCTAAGTTTAGAGGCCCATTCAAAGTAAATAGAGTCCTTGAAAATGACAGATATGAGTTGATAGCTCTTGACTCAAATCGAACGTATAAATTTGCCCGTGATAGACTTAGAAAAATGCCAACATTGTGTGATTATAGTGATGTTTAATAATATTTTCAATTTATTGCGAATAAACTCTGTAACTAGGTAGCTGAAATGTTTATTTTTCTCCCTGTATCGTTTGCCACTTATAATAGTAACATTTAGTGTTGTTAAAATATCTTGTCATAAATAAAGGTAAATAAATGTTAAAATTAAATATTGATTAACGGTTTATAAGCTTTCTTGGTGGAAAACAAAACAAAAAAAATGGTGGGAGAGAAAAAGAATTGTAATTGTAATTTTACAACGCTGGCTACGGTTGTGTACGGTGATATTGGAGATTCCGTTTTGGACGGTTAAGTTGAAGAACGATAGAAGTTAAATTGTGCTTGGAGAAGCACTGCAGATCGCTATTTGTTTGCGATAGAAGTTAAATTGTGCTTGGAGAAGCACTGCAGATCGCTATTTGTTTGCGATAGAAGTTAAATTGTGCTTGGAGAAGCACTGCAGATCGCTATTTGTTTGCGATAGAAGTTAAATTGTGCTTGGAGAAGCACTGCAGATCGCTATTTGTTTGCGATAGAAGTTAAATTGTGCTTGAAGGAGCACTGCAGATCGCTAGTTGTGCTTGAAGAAGCACTATTGTTGAAGAGCCGTTGTGTACGGATTTAAATTGAAGAACTTGGGTTCGGAATGTAATGGAGAAATGTTGTGTACGGCTACATTAAAGAATCATTTTGTATGATTAAAAAAAAAAAAAAAAAAAAAAAAAAAAAAAATATCAGTTGAGTGCGGATAAAATCAGTGGGACCACAAATATGGCTTGTGTCGTCAGAGTAAAATTCCACAGCCATGTCGTGAAATTAGCAGTCCACGCGGGGACGCGTGAATGGTCAGGATGGCCGTGTCGGAGAGTTATGGTAATACCAGGCAAGTTCGCCTGAATAGAGTGTGTCTGGGTTACACTGTGTAGTAGAATGCGTATTTAGAATACACTGGAGTTATGAAAGTATTTCTTGATCATAGTAAACATGCTTTTGAATAAATAGACATGAATGAGTTTTCTATTTAAAAATAGTCAGTCTTGTGACAACTGTGAAAATAGAAAGTTGTGTAATCCAGCACAAACTATTGTAGTGCCATGTCTGTGAATATGGAGGATTCTATATATGTATATTTACAACTTTTATTTTGAATACATTCTGATCAATAGATTGGATGAGGAATGTGACGTTAGGAGCCAAAAACAAATTTAGCAGTCTGCAGATTTTAACTCGATTTCTGGTGGATGTGTTATCTATTAATAAAATAGCTTTTACGGGAAGCCCCTTTTCTGTTAAGAATTCTGTAACCTAAATAAGAACTTATAAAAGTTAACGTTTCATTTTATTTTTATAAATGTGATGTTTTCACCTCAGGAAAAAATGAGTAATGATACTAGTCCTTAAAAGTGGCAGATGTCATCCAAGCAGACTTTGAGCTTTTATAATTCACCGGGCATATACAATTTTTGAAGCTTCTGGGATTTTTGGCCTTCCCAATCACAAGGAGTTTGATTTTATGTGTTCCTGTCGCGTTTGTCCGGTAAATTTTTCCAACAGAAGCCAGATTCATCGGCGTTATAAAGTTGGCCATTGCATTATACTTTAAACGGATCTACCAACTGGGGCTACGCAGAAAGCTTTTCTCCGCAAATTTTTAATAGTCTTTTTTTAAATCTCTGCCAGCCATCCATCACTGGCATTAAAACCACGGTTATTTTCATTAATTTTTTAGTGAATCTCTAAAGCTTTTGCTTTTAGAATAAGTCCACTTATCGGTGAGTTTTTCGTTCGAGTTTGAATAAACCATTTGTAAAGGGCTTGCTCCATTCTTGGAATATCTGAGGTGTGTAACGTTTTACGTTTTCTAGAGCCGTAAAATGTGTTAACACATTTTGTAATGGCTTCTTTCTTTTTTTTATGACACAAATTGTCGATATTGCGACATTATACTTTTTTGTTGAATTGGAAACACTTAAACCTTTTCTTAATAACTCAAGAATATCTGATTTTTCTTAAGAGTTAAAACTTTTGGCTTTTTAGTAGACAATTTTTTAACAAAAATTCATTTATAAAATCACTTTCACTTTAACACTTACAGATGCTTTTATTAAAGCTGTCGTAGGTCATATGAAAGTTAAAAGAGCCTGTTCACGTTAGAAAAGATGTTTACTATAAGAACGTGGGGAAATTATTATTCGGGGATTACTAAAATATTGAAGAAAAAGAAACATTTCTTATAAAAAAACGTGTTCAAGTTTTAGAGCTATTGAACATTGTTCAAGTTTTAGAATAGTCAATGTAAAAAAAAAGTGTTCATGTTTCTGGGACGTTCATGTTACTGGACGTTCACGTTTCTGCGAGTCCACTGTATACACCTTTAAAGTAACATCAAATATTGTCATTCTAATAAAGCAACCTTTTAGGGTTTTTTGTGGTACTCTTTGTATTTTTTTGCATCACTGATGCGAGCGAATTTTTAAGTTGATTTTTTTTTTATTTGTTTCCAAAAATAACAATCAAAAAATAACAGTTTTTCTGGTCCAAAAAATAAAAATTAAAACTATAAAGAGCGAAGCATTATCTGTAAGACTAGTTCACAAGGATTAAACATGGATACTTGTCAATCAGTTCTCCGACAAAACTTTTAATATCACTTCTATTTTCGGTCCCTGGAATCTATAATATTAATAGGCTAGGCGATTTCTTGTGACCGATGTTTTGTTCTACCGTTTTATCCCGATTTTGACCAAACGTATATTTTTTGAAAGGTATTTCTTTTTAGCCATTTGCAGATTTACAGATTTTGAAATTTTTTCCTTTTTTTTTGAGTAAATTGCATTTAAAGTTGCTACTCACACATACATAAAATTATACAATGATATGTGTGTGTTTATTAAATTTGTCTTTATTTAATGAAAAAATAAAATTTCCCAGAATTTGCACTCGAATTTCGGAGGCTGGAAACTGCTAGTTTTATAAAATAGTTCAGTTTTTTTTTTATTTTTTTTTTTTTTTTGATAAATGGCCTTTCGTCATTCACTTTTTAAATGCCATTTAATTAATTAATAAATTAGAATTATTAATAAAAACTTTTTAAATGAAGTCTTTATCGTGTATTGGTTTTTACCAGAATTATCTGCTTAAAAACCACTTACACATCTGCATTCAAACAAAGCAGACATGGCAGTTGCAGGGCAAAGTTTCAGATTTCTGCAAATTTCTTATTTACTCCAACGCCTGTATATGCACATTCATCGCCCCAAAATGATATAGCATTTTCTCTGAATTGCATTTTTAAATATTGGTAATTTATTTTTCAAACAAATTTATTTTAAATAATTGAATTAAATGTGTTAGTTGACCTTTTTTGTATTATATTTGATGACGTTTGTTCGGCTTGAAGTCCAAATCAATAAAAAAAAAATTATTAACAATTTTATTTCTGATTTTTCTTTCAAAATACTTTCAATACTTTCAAATGCCTGTGAACAGCGAAATAATCAATATATATTCCCTATACCACTATGTGATCAGGGTATGTATAATGAGGTTGTGTTGATGTTTGTAGCTGTTCAATTATGAACATGATTTTAACTATAAGGTTTAAAAATTTATTATGACAATAACAGCTTGATGTATGCATTCTCATGTAATAAATCGACGTAGGGAAAAAAACTTATCTTCTGTGTGTACTTAGGTTGTATGTTTTAGGTAGACACTCATTAAAACAGCGTCATAAAAGGACAACGGGTAGAAATGCATATTTCGCACACAATAAAGAAGTTTCACAAAATGATACGAAATTCTCACACACTGAGAAGGTCGCACACGAAGATAAAAAATTAGTTATAGATATCAGTAATTTACAACTACTCAACATTAAAAGACGTGTTTCAGTTAAATAAGTTCACGTCGTTTTTAACCATTGGTCCTTCAAACCGGATTCCGGTAGTTTTTAACAGTAGCTATCAAGAATATTTGAGTCGATTTAGTGATGTTCGTCCGTCCGTCCATCTGTGTATCCATGTAAACCTTGTAACCAAACTATGAATATATTTGAATGAAATTTGATATCTGAGCTTTCATCTATTTGCAGAAATCGGTGCACGTACAGAACTAGTTCCCTTACAAATAACCTTACCAGATCGGTCAAATTTGGTTTGTGTGTGTTTATTATATCCATTAATTTGTAGTCCAAAAATAAACCCTATAGGATTATACTTAGTCATAGCCGCCTTATAAAACTGCTCCCGATCTTCACTTAAACTTATCAAAAACAAAAATATTTCAAAGATTTTGAACAAATTCGGTTTGTATATGTTTTTGCAAGAAAAAGTGTTTTTTTTAACTAATATGGTTAGTCCCCAGGCATGCAAAAAAAATTAATAAAAATTCCAATCGGATTTTGTTTATGCCATTTTCTATACCCAATTAGTTGGATCCAAGACCAATTCTATAAACGCACGGCATAGGGTATCGCATAGTCAGTCTAGGCCGACTATAATTTTATTACTTGTTTTTTAAGCGGTTGATCATTATATTTGGTTTTATTTCTTCACGCAAAAATCACAATCAAAAATAACTGTTATTTCTGCTCGAAAAAATTGCCGTATATATCATTATTGTTGTCATTATAACAACTTGTTAAATCAATTTGTTAAACAGGGTCTTACTCGTACATTGGTTTTGATCAGACTTATCTTATTAAAAACCCGTTACATATTGCATTCAAACAAAGAAGATGTCACAGTTACAGGGCAAAGTTACAAATTTCTCAAAATAAATTACTTTTTCCTACAGCTTTATATGGTACAGCGTTGTCTCTGAATTTAATATATATTTATTAAACATTTATATTTTCAAATTTATTTATTTAAATAAATTTAAAATAATGAAATTATATGTTTTATTTACCTTTTTGATATTATATTTGCTGATGTTTGTTCGGCTTCAAGGCCGAATCAATAAAACAATTTAACAATTTTATTATTGATTTTTATTATATTTATCCAATATATAGAATAACTTAGTCATCTTTAGGGATTTTTTTAACTTTTGCCAAACAAAAACTCTTAATATATTTTGTCAAATACTTTGAACAGAGAAATAATCAATATTTATACATATTTTCTTACTCCTTTTTTCTTGCTTCTTTTCAGTTAACCTGTATTTTCAAACTGTATGTTACAAAGTTTCAAATCATGGCCAAAGGCATCTTGCGTGACGATGGACAAGTTGGATCATTTTTGTTAATTCCAATACTTTATTGAAAAAATATTGTTTTTTTTTTAATCTTCATGTCAAAAGAAGGATATCAATATTTTTAAGAAAATTTTTAAATAATTTAGAACAATGAAAAAAAAAAATTTTAGGCCCTAAATGAGTTTGAATGGTACTAAACTAGCACGAAAATCGCTAAATTGGCCTCACTAAACAAGTCAAACATGATATTCTTATTTTAGGTAAATTCTAGATATACTTAATACAAGCAACGATGCCCATTTTTTTTCCAATTAAAAATGGCAAAACAGTACCCAAAAAGCGTTAAGGGTGGTAAATTAGAATGAAAATAAAAGCGCTAAAAAGCATTAGTTATATGTTTTTAGTTATATGTAGTAATATATTATAATAATAATAATATAATAAATAATAAAAAACTAGCAGATCCCAGGAAAATTTATTTTTTCATTTAACAACTTATTTTATAAGACCCTAAACGTATGATAATCAATTTTAGCCAATTCACAATTCAACACTTTTGAAAATTCGATTGTCTTATTGCTTTATGTCCAAAATTATTTTTCAATATGATTGGTTTATGTCCAAAATTATTTTTCAATGTGATTGGTTTATGTCCAAAATTATTTTTCAATTCAACACAACTATTATTGGCAATGAAGAAAACAAACACATTAACAAATTTAATAAATACACACATAGCATTGTATAATTTTATGGAGCAGAAATTTTAAATGAGCCTATCTCCAAAAAGATTTGAAAATGTAATAACCTGTAAATCTGGTGAACAGCTAAGAAGAAATACCTTTCACATGAGATGCGTTTGGTCAAAATCGGGAGAAAACTGCGGAACAAAATATTGGTCACAACGAGTCGCCTTACCTATTAATATTATAGATATAAAACT
Source organism: Cordilura impudica (assembly GCA_963682025.1). Taxonomy (NCBI): domain Eukaryota; kingdom Metazoa; phylum Arthropoda; class Insecta; order Diptera; family Scathophagidae; genus Cordilura; species Cordilura impudica. The sequence continues at coordinate 21,950,290 of OY821519.1, read as the reverse complement.
CGTTGAAAACTTTTGGTATACCTGTTCATTTTTAAATAAAATCGTATAATTTTCTTCCACATATTTGGGTCACAGCATTTTTATGTTAGAAGAGAATTATTTTATAACTAATACAAAAATGTCGCATTTTATTTGCACTTTTGTCGAAAAGTATATTTATACCCTACACCACTATGTGGTTTGGGTATAATGACTTTGTGCTGCTGTTTGTAACTACCAAAAATACTTGACCTAGACCTATCTTTTATTATACCGATCGACTCAGAATCACTTTCTGAGTTGATTTAGCGATGTCCGTCCGTCCGTCTGTGTGTGATAAATAAGCTTTAATCGGCCATAGGACTAACGCTGTTGAAATTAGTGAAATTCGGTCCATGTTCAGACCTAGTCCCCATACAAATGACCCCTATGAAATCGACATAAATTGCCATAAGATCCAAATTATCATATAGATCTTAGTAAAATTGGGTTTGTGTGTGTTTATTGTATCCATTAATCAGTAGTCCAAAAATAATCCCTATTGGACAGTTCTTAGTCATAGCCCCATATAGAGCTGCTTCCTGATCTTCACTTAAATCTATCAAAAAAACAAAAATATTGGACAGATTTTTCTAAAATTTGGTTTGTATATAATTTTTTAACATATAAGTGACTTTACCAAATATGGTCAAGATCGGTCCATTTTTTGACCTAGTCACCATATAAATATAGCGCCCGATATGAACTTTTTCATATCTGCAATCAAAAAAATTTATAACAATGCCACTCAAATTTGGTTTTTGCTTATATTCTATATCCAGTTAGTTGTACCGAAGAGATAGGGTTTCTAAACCATGGTATAGGGTATCGTATGGTCGGTATAGACCGACTATAATTTTCTTACTTGTTTTTAAATAAAAACGTGTAATTTTCTTCCACATATTTGGGCCATAGCATTTTTATGTTCGAAGAGTATTATTTTTTATAGTAACATTTACTGGAATTTTATAATTAATGCAAAAAGTGTAGCATTTTATTTGCACTTTTTTCGAAAAGTAAATTTTTTATATATTCTGAATTAAGAGCAACCTTATATTATGCATCAGTCGGAAGGTCTAAAAGTCGACCATTAACTTCTTTCAGGTCATAGTGTGAGAATGTTTCCCCATTGTTCCCCTTTTTTGAATATTTTCACCCTATGACTTCAAAGAGGATAATAATCAATTTTTTTTGCATTTTATGAACACTCTGAGACCTTTCGATTGATATATAAGATAAAGATGCCCTTAATTCAGAATATGTATATAAAAAAATACACTTTTTGAAAGAAGTGCAATTAAAATGCGACATTTTTTGTCAGAAAAGAAAACGTTATTAGTCGTCAAACTTATTATCGCACGTATGTGTACTTTTGATAGACCAGGTGATATATATTATTTTGTTTTAACAAAAATTTATTGCACTGGACAATCATTTGAGTGAGTTCAGCGTTTGAGAATGGAATGGATAATTTAAAATGCGGGAATTCGTTGTCTTTTTTTTCAATTTAAATAGTTTCGTAGTAATTTTTATGTCCACGCTAAGTAAAGTTTTTTTTTTATATTTTAAAATCAAATGGTAATAGCTCTTGATTATTTTTTTTATTTTTTTTTTTATGTTTTTCAAAGTTTGTTTTGTTAATGCTGAAAGAAATGTGCTTGGTATATCTATAATATTAATAGTGAAAGCGATTTCTTGTGATGGATTTTACGCTCTTAGTTATCAACCGATTATGACAAAAAATATACCATTTGAAAGGTATTTCTTTTTAGCTGTTCACCATATTTACAGATTTTCATCATATAGATAATTTTTTTGGAGCAAAGTTAACATGAAGTTGCTAGTAACACATACGCAAAACAATAAAAAAGTATGCTATGCGGAATGTGCGTTTATTAAATTTGTGTTGAATTGTGAATTGGCTAACCTTGATTAGCATGCCTTGCTTATTAACAGACCCAATTATACATCTTCTGTGTTAAATTAATGACTTGTATTTTAAAGTTCACAATTTCATAAGTTTTATTTATTTGACATAGCTGAGTAGAAAACATTTATATGTGACCAAGGCCTGAACAACGTAAGTCCTAACGGCATATATAGCAAAATATATTGATATAATTTTCCTGGCCACACAGATGGATTGACAGACTGTTGGACATGATAAATTGACTCAGAAAGTGACCTCAGGGTCGCATAAGCTATTAAAACATTAATTATAAAAAAAATTTGTACCTAAAATTTCTTCTACTGGCCATTAATTTTTAAATATATGGAATAACATAAACTATATAAAGTGATATTGTATTATAATTTTATATCTTTAATACAGTCAAAGTTTATATTCATGATGACCATATCAATTGAATATTCTAAAAATTAATACAAAATAAAAAAAGTTTCAATATTTTAAATTTAAAAAAACTGATTGTTTACTATTGGATTCTAGTTAGACTGTGATATATAATTTATCGCTAATCCTATTAAAACGTACAACGGAATTAGAACGAAATAAACATATTTTCAAACAAGTAAGAAAATTATAGTCGGTCTAGACCGACTATACGATACCCTATACGAGACCCTATCTCTTCGGACCAATTGGATATAGAAAATAAGCATAAACAAAATTTGAGTGGCATTATTATTAATTTTTTGGCTGCAGGTATGAAAAACTTCATATCGGGTGCTATATTTATATGGAGACTAGGTCGAAAAATGGACCGATCCGGACCATATTTTGTAAAGTCATTTATATTTTTGTTTTTTGATAGATTTAAGTGAAGATCAGGAAGCAGCTCTATATGGGGCCTATGACTAAGAATTGTCCAATAGGGATTATTTTTGGACTACTGATTAATCGATATAATAAACACCCACAAACCCAATTTGACTCAGATCTATATGATAATTTGGATCTTACGGCAATTTATGTCGATTTCATAGGGGTCATTTATATGGGGACTAGGTCTGAACATGGACCGAATTTCACGAATTTCAATAGCGTTCATCCTATGGCCGATAAAAGCTTATATACCAAATTTCAATAAAATATATGCATATTTGCGACCTGTAGTTTGATTACAAAGTTTACATGGACACACAGACGGACGGACGGACGGACGGACATCGCTAAATCGACTCAGAAAAATCTGCACAAACCCATTTAATATCGGCATTGTGTTACATCCATGGATTTCGATCAGTGTAGTACAACTAACACATGCTCATAAACACTATTACTAACTCAATTCTCTCGATGGCCACCACTGATATACAGTCAAAGCCCGGTATAACCAATACTCGTTTTAACGAAAACGCGATATAACGAACGACCAAATTCATTCCTTATATAACGAACGCTTAGCAAAATTTTTTTAAAAAAAACGCAAGAAAAGTAACAATAAATGAGTAAAGAATATAAAAACAAAAGAAAAGAGAGTAAAATTCGTTACAATACCGTTAGTTTTTCAATGATTTACTTATTTTGTATTTGCGTATGCGCATGAACTATAAGCTGTTTAGTGCATTTTTATCAACATGTTGCGTGAGTGTTAATTTCACCATGGGAAACCTAAAATGAATTTCTTTAAGTGAAAAAATAAAAATTTTGGATGATTGTAAAAAATGCATAAGCCTAAGTGCAATTTCACAGAAATATGGGATTCCAAAATCTTCAATATGTACATTAAAGAAAATGAAAAGAAAAATTATTTCAAATATGGATTCTACCAACTATGGCTCAAAAAATCGTCGATCACTTAAAGAAGTTGAGTTTCCAAGGATGGAGAACAAGCTCTTCGATTGGTTTCTCAACCAAAGAAAAAAATATGTACCTGTGACTGGAATGGCATTAAAAGCAAAAGCTAAAGTACAACAAAACAAGTTCTATGATGGAGGTTTCTACGCAAGTGACTGTTGGTTAGCTAGATTTAAAAAAAGATATGACATAAGACTTCTTCAGGCATCAGGTGAAAAGTTATCAACAAGAGCAGATTTAGTAGAACCATTTAAACAAAAATTGCAAAATATTATAAGAGAGAACAATTTAACAAATTATGTAATTTTCAATGCTGACGAAACGGGGCTTTATTGGAAGATGCTTCCAAACAAAACAGTTGTACATGCTGGAGAATCTACTGCCCCCGGAAGAAAAATATCAAAAGTAAGAGTTACTATACTCCTATGTGCAAATGCTTCAGGTATGAAAAAAATTAAAACTCTTCTTATTGGGGAGGCAAGAAACCCACGCTCATTTCGAAACAAAATTTTAGCTACAAATTATATTCATGCTAATAGTGCTTGGATGAATGCTGGAATATTTAAGATCTGGTTTTTTCGAATGTTTGTCCCCGAGATTAGTATGATGGTAATTTTCGAATGCAGGTTTAAAAACATTTTTTGTTTGCAGGTAGAATCCTTCTTAGAATCAAACAATCTACCAATTAAAGCTTTATTGATTCTTGATAACGCTCCAAGTCATCCCCCTTTAGAAGAACTCGTAAAATCTACAAAGGATGGGAAAATATGCCTCCAAACGTGACACCTCTTATCCAACCAATGGATCAAAATGTCATTCGTTTAGTGAAATTACAATACAGGAATAGTCTCCTAGCTAAAATTATGGCATCTGAAACAGAAAATATTGTTGTTTTTTTTTTTTTAATCCCTTCCACTTTATGACGCAACAAACATGATTGCCTTAGCTTGGCATAATTTAATACAAGATACATTAGCAAATTGCTGGAACAAAATTTTATATTCAGAGAACATCGAGTTTTATGAGCAAGATGAGATCCCACTGGCACAGATGATGCAACAAAATGAAATTGTATGTATGAGGCGCGGAATAAGACTCTTGAGTTCAGTGTTTCAAAATGTAAGCTTTTTTAAAACACTTTTATTAAAAGCTTTTTAATTTTTTAAAAGCCAGATATTGTTTTTAAAACCAGATATCTTTTACTATGGATGATTTAAACAACTGGAATCAATATGACATCGTTGAAAATGACATAGATGAGGAAGAGAATGCGGAAAATGATGAGAATATTGAAATTGTAAGCGAAACACCAGCTACTGAAACAAAAATATGTCATATTGATGTAATCAAAAGCTTGGAAACCTGCATTCAATGGAGTCAACAGAACAACGTAGATTTTTCGAAGTCTTTGGCCTTAAGAGAACTTCAGGAAGAAGCTGTTCAGAAAAGTCTACACATAATTAGAAAACAAACATCTATAAATACATTTTTCAAGCCATATTAAAATTTAAAATAACCTGTACAAAATGGAGGAAATGTGTACAAATATTTATTTTTTTTAGTTTTGTAAATGTTAAAGTACAAAAAGCTTTATTAATTTATATAATTTATAATTTATATAATTTTTATGTTAACCTTATAAAAAAATTATTTAAAAAAATGTTGCGATATAACGAATTTTTCGATTTAACGAAAGCGCCTGACAATATACCATTCGTTAAACCGGGCTTCGACTGTATATGTATATATTTTCTAGCTTTTAGATGAGAAATCTCAGGTGAAAAATCATATCTTGTCTGGCTTTGTCGCTTGGAAAAAATTATTTTTAAAATGTTATAAATTATTTTTGACACGGAGAGGGTTAAGCAAAATTAACAATTGGCCTTTTTAATATGATTTCCAATGATATATAAAACCATACTCTTATTCTGTACATAAATGATAAAAGTGGTATATATGTATTTCTTCATATAACGTAAAGTGCTTATACAAAAACAAAAGACTTAAGACACTTTACTTTATTTTATTTTATTTATAAATTATTTTATCTTGTTACCTCAAATCTTATACATTTTATATCTCTATGATTTTAAATTCTTGTTTTACCTTAGGGTATTTTATTATACCATGTTTTATGTTTTCCTAATATTTTTTTTTTCATTTTGTTTGATGTTACTTATGGTGTTTATTGAACTTTGTATTGTCCAATTAGCCAATAATTCTTAGTGTAAATATTTATATACGATCATAGTTAAATCTCATCAATAACCGGCAACTGATCAAATATGTGTATGACGAAAAAAAAATAATAAAGAAACAAGATATTTAATTAAACCATTCTTCAATTAACTACAATCAGAATTTTTAAGGCGTGTCATAAAGAAATGTTACATGTTAAGTGCAAAACTAAGTGATCATTAAAATTTTTAAAATTTTAATAGAGATTCGAAGTATACCATTCAGTAAGTGTGTGAAGTAAAATTTGATAGTTAAATTCGTTTTGACGTAACACTGTGAAGTAAAATTCGAAAGTCAAATTCGTTACGAGTTAACGAAAATAAGTCAAGTTAAATTCGTTTTAGAAAAAGTAAAATTAAATTCTTTTTATGTACAATTGCAAAATTAAAATTGCATGGCAAAATTTTTCAGGAAATTTCCTGACAAACACGATTTTCCTAAAAAAAATTTTTAGCTCAATTTGGAAAAGCCAAGTACAGGTTTACAAAGAACATAATCATTGTTTAAAAACGTTGTTTAACATTTGAACAGAGCAGGTTCCGTTTGGCGACAATGATAAAAATTATGCAAAAGAAAAATAACCTTAAATGCACTAATGAGTAACAATGGCGTTTTTCATTAAATTTTCTGCAAAAATTCTCCATGCGAATTTAACTTTATACACAAAAAAGAATTTAACTTTACTTCAATCAGCTTAAAATAATGTTTAAACAATTTATTAGCAATATTTTCTCTTTACAGATGTTTAACTCATTTAAAATCATTTGTGTTTGAACTTGAATTTAGATGTTTTGTTTTTAATTTATTAAAAAAAAAAATAATAATAAAACAACTTCCACATTTTCTACATACTTAAACTACTCGCTATATAATTTTTTATTCCTTATTAATAGTTAATAAAAATATTTTATACATATTTTCATGCAAATTCAAATTAATTAACACCAAAGAAAATTATTGAAGTGCTACACAACAAAAACATAATACTTTTTGTATTCTAAGCAACTTGTTTTAATAAAATTAATATAAAAGTTCAACACCAGATGTTTGAAAAATGTTACTAACTAACATCACGTGTTATTGCAAAAATTAAATATATACTCGAATATATAAAATATTGTTAGTAAAATATGAAATCTCATAAAAAAAAAATATATAAGTAAATGCACTGATTTTATGCAATTAGTTAATAAAAAATTATTATCTAATTTACATACTAGAGTTATATAAATTGTATTTAGAACTTTATAACTAACATCTGTTTTGTTTTTAGAAAATATTCTTGGCTAATATTCTAACAAATCAATATCAATATCATTTTTTTATTGTAATAATTTTGTTATACAACTATTTTTTTTTAGGTTGTTAGTAGAGGCGTTTTCAATGTTTGGAACATTCAATTGGTATGTAACAGTATTAAAATCCGTAAATGTGAATAAGTATTAATCTGCAATCCTACAAAGCATTTTATTCGGGTTTCTTATAAAATTCTTCTGTTGATTTACAATCCTGACCACAAGTAGCGCAAGTTTCTTGTAATTATTTTTTTATACCCTCCACCCCGGTGTGAAGAGGGTATATGTATATAAAATTGTCATTCCGTTTGTAATAATTAGAAAAAAAATTGTGGACCCCATAAAATATATATATTTGTTATCCTTATAACAAGCGGAGTGGATATAGCGATGTCAGTCTGTCCGTCTGTCCATCTGTCCGTCTGTGGAAATCACGATGACAACTTCAATCGGGCAGCGAGGGTGCTCGTTTGCATAAAAAATGATTCACTGACTTTCTGGAAAGTTTGCTATTTAAAATCGTCCACATCGGTTAAATAGGGCCCGAGATCTGAATGAAGAACTAAAAAAAGTATTAAAAAAATATGATTTTCTATGTTGTTCTTGTCACGATCACGGCCTCAAGAGGACAGCTAGGGTGATAGTTTTTGGTGAGAATGGTTCAGAGGATAGATATAAGTTTGTCAGTCCGTTTGTAATCATTAGAAAAAAAAATTGTGGACCCCATAAAATATGTATATTTGTGATCCTTATAACAAGCGGAGTTGGTATAGCGATGTCAGTCTGTCTGTCTGTCCGTCTGTGGAAATCAAGATGACAACTTCAATCGGGCATTTAGGGTACTCTTTTGCATAAAAACTGATTCAATGACTTTCTGAGAAGTTTGCTATTTAAAATCGTCCAAATCGGTTAAATAGGGCCCGACATCTGAATGAAGAACTAAAACAAGTCTTGAAAAAATATGATTTTCTATGTTGTTCTTGTCACGATCACGGCCTCAAGAGGACAGCTAGCTTGATTATTTCTAGTGAGAATGATTCACCAAGATCATGGGAAGTTTTCTGTTTCAAAAATCATTAAAATCGGTGGAACAGGTCCAGGGAAATCTTTGAAAAAGTAGAAAAAATTAAAAATATGATGTTTATATATTGTTCTTGTTATTGTTCTAAATGTTATATTGTCATAGCTGGACTTGTTGTTTTTGTGGTCATTGTAGTAATAATATTATAAAAACTAACCCTTTGTAAAAATTTTTTTTATCAACTCTGGTAGAAAAATTTTAAAGTTTCCATTGTTTTGGCATCACTAAAAAAATTTGTTAGATCGTTTTTGTCATCGCCACGAGCCTACCTGCAAAGATTCAGATCGATTGTTTCACGAGAAAGGGATTCAATCCAAAATTTTTTCGGCAAGCAGACACTACGAGTTGATATAAAGGGAGTAAAAATTCACCAACATCTAAAGTAAATAATGTTAATAAAAAAAAAATCATGTGAGTCCGATCACAGGGTAGATGTGTAAACATCTAGTAATTAAAGATGCTTTTGTGGCACTTTTTTAAAATCAAATAGAAAGCGTCATCTATGTATCAGCTGCAGGGGCTCAATATAAAAATATTTATTATTATTTCAACTGGTTAATTTTTAATTTTTTATTTTTCAATTTTCATTTTCGTTTTTCATTTTTCATTTTTCATTTTCCATTTTTTAATTTTTTATTTTTCATTTTTTGTTTTTCATTTTTCATTTTTATTTTTCATTTTTTATTTTTCATTTAAAATTTTTCATTTTTTATTTTTCATTTTCTATTTTTCATATTTTATTTTTCAATTTTTGTTTTTCATTTTTAATTTTTCATTTTTTATTTTTCATTTTCTATTTTTCTTTTATTTTTCAATTTTCAATTTCATTCCTCATTTTAATTTTTTTTTTTTCATTTTCCATTTTTCATTTTTCATTTTTGATTTTTGATTTTTTATTTTTCATTTCTCATTTTTCATTTTTCATTTTTCGTTTTTTATTTTTCATTTTTAATTTTTCATATTTCAAAAAGTTTTTATAACGCTAGTCGCTCCATCATTTTATCTCCAAACACTTCCTAATGAAATCGTGCCTTCATTTTTTCTCCAAACACTTTCCAATGAATTGTCCCTCCATTTTATCTCCAAACACTTCCTTTTTACTGTAATTCGTTTATTTTTTATTTTTGTTTATTTTGTATTTATGTTTGATTAGCATTAATATTAAATGCAGTGATAATTGTGTTATTTATATGGAATTAATTAAAGCGTTAAGAATACTTCTAAATGATTGAGGAAATTAATTATAAATGTTTATAAAAAGTTAAGAAATATACTGCAGAAAACAGAGACAAAAAGTTATTACATGTCATAATATTTTCACCAATGCAATCTTAAGTCACACCGATAGAGTCTTACGTCTTACAAATTACATCTTACGCTGTTTTTGTGATTGTATTGTGAAATAGATTATTACCCCCTGCGCGTATAGATGTTTACACATCAAAAAAACCATGTAAATTTTTGTATTAATTTCTTTAAAGAAAAACACGAAAATAACTTTTTATGTTGTATTTTTTGTGTGTAATATTTACATACTTATGTATATGTACATACATACATATATTAAATAACAATACAATATACATATATTCTATACATGTATATTCATAATAACCGCATGTTAGAAATAAATCTGTAAATTATTTTATTTATATAAAATTCTCCAATATGTATTTTGTTTTAGGGAAAATACATTTCTTTTGTATTAACAAACAGAGTGTCACTTCAGTTTGCTCAGTGTTGCTATGCCACAGTAGATGGCGCCGCAATTTTTGTTCTAATTAGCTTTGCAATCGTTATTTCTATTTTAACATGAATGTCAACATTTTCAATTAGACATCAAACTTCATTTCGCTCAGTGTTGCTATGCCACATGAATGTCAACATTTTCAATTAGGTATCAAACACAACAATGTTAAGAGTATACACAGGACTGGTCTTTTATTTCATACGTTTTTCCATTAATCTTTTACAATTATTAAATTTTTGTTGTGTTTACAAAATAAAGTTAAAGTTTTTTTGCTTTCAAAACAGTTCTACATAGATATATAAAATTATTATTTTGCTTTACCTACAAAATATCTGATTGCGACCACATAAAATTTTTAAAATTGTTTATAATTACTAAAGCATTACTATTGACATAAATACAAAATTGCACCTTTTAAAATTTCCATTCAAATTTAAAAATTGGAATTCAGATTTACAATTAAATATTATAAAATATCAATTGAATTTCAGAAAATCATATTAAAACGTCGGACATAATAACTTGAAATTTAGAAAACATCAATTGAATTTTTAAAATAAAAATTTTATTCTTGAAACACAAATTGAAATTCAGCAAACACTTATGTATATGCTTGCCCTTAAAAAATCAACTGAAATTAAATTCGGCTGTGCCGAATTTTTTGATACCCTCCACCTGAGGCTTAAACTCTATATTACACCCAATGTTGAGTACGGCTACCACTTTTAAACTTTTGCTGATATTGAAACATTAAATCCGAATACCAAAATTCAAATGATTCTTGGCTAAAAATTGTTATTATTCATTTTTCAATTTTCATTTTCCATTTTTCATTTTCAATTTTAATTTTCCATTTGCCATTTTTCAATTTTCATTTTCCATTTTCCAATTTTCAATTTCCATTTTTCATTCGTAAATTTCCATTTTCCAATTTCATTTTTCATTTTTAATTTTTCATTTTTCAATTTTCATTTTCCATTTTTCAGTTTTCAGTTTTCATTTTCAGTTTTTCATTTTTAAATTTTCCATTTCCCATTTTTCAATTTTCATTTTCCATTTTTCATTTTTCAATTTTCAATTTTCAATTTTCAATTTTCAATTTTCAATTTTCAATTTTCAATTTTCAATTTTCAATTTTCAATTTTCAATTTTCAATTTTCAATTTTCAATTTTCAATTTTCATTTTCCATTTTCCATTCTTCATTCTTCATTTTTCCATTTTCCATTTTTCAATTCTCATTTTCCATTTTCCATTTTGCATTTTCCATATTCAATTTTTTTAATTTTCATTTTCATTTTCCATTTTCCATTTTATAATTTTCATTTTCCATTTTACATTTTCCATTTTCCATTTTTAAATTTTTCAATTTTCATTTTCCATTTCCCATTTTTCATTTTCCATTTTGCGTTTTCCATTTCCCATTTTTCATATTTCAATTTTCATTTTCCATTTTCCATTTTTCATTTTCCATTTTCCATTTTGCGTTTTCCATTTTCCATTTTCCATTTTTCAATTTTCATTTTCCATTTTTCAATTTCATTCTCAATTTTCCATTTTGCATCTTGCATTTTTCATTTTTCAATTTTCTTTTTTCGTTTTCCATTTTCCATTTTCTATTTTCTTTTCTCCATTTTCCATTTTTTATTTTCCATTTTTCATGTTCCATTTTCCATTCTCCATTTTTCGTTTTCTATTTTCCATTTTTCATTTTCCATTCTCCATTTTTCATTTTCCATTTTCCATTTTTAATTTTCGATTTTCTATTCTCCATTTTCATTTTCTATTTTACATTTCCCATTTTACGTTTTTTATTTTCCATTTTCCATTTTCATTTTCCATTTTCCATTTTTCGTTTTCATTTTTTTCTTTCATATTGGCGATTTTTATACCCTATACCACTATGTGGTTTGGGTATAATGACTTTGTGCTGCTGTTTGTAACTACCAAAAATATTTGACCTAGACCCATCTTTAATTATACCGATCGAAGCAGAATCACTATCTGATTCGATTTAACGATGTCCGCCCATCCGTCCGTCCGTCCGTCTGTGTGTCCATGTAAAGCTTGTAATCAAACTGCAGTCGCAAATATGAATATATTTCGATGAAATTTGGTATATAAGCCTCTATCGGGCATGGAATGAACGCTATTGAAATTGGTGAGAATCGGTCCATGTTCAGACCTAGCCCCCATACAAATGACCCCTATAAAATCAACATAAATTGCCATAAGATCCAAATTATCATATAATTTGGGTTTGTATGTATTTATTACATCCATTAATCAGTAGTCCAAAAATGATCCCAATTGGACAACTCTCAGTCATAGGCCCCATACAGAGCTGCTTCCCGATATTCACTTAAATCTATCAAAAAACAAAAATATTGCACTGATTCTTCTCAAATTTTGTTTGTATATTTTTTGCAAAATGCAAGAGACTTTACCAAACATGGTCAGGATCGGTCCATTTTGGGGCCTAGTCCCCATATAGATATATCATCCGATATGAACTTTTTCATATCTGCAGCCAAAAAAATTAATAAAAATCCCACTCAAATTTGGTTTATGCATATTTTCTATATCCAGTTAGTTGGGCCTGAGAGATAGAGTCTCTAAACGCATGGTATAGGGTATCGTATAGTCGGTATAGACCGATTATAATTTTCTTACTTGTTTTTTATTATAACCTGATAACGATAAAAAAAATGTGGCAATACAATAACATGAGCTATGTTATTATTAAAAATAAATTTTTTTGTGGCATTTTTTTTATGTTGTTGTACAATTATTATGTTCAACCACTAAACAACAAACGCACTTGGTTTTATGTTTTTTTAGAGGTATCTACTTATTTTTGCTCGTATCTAATCACAATGATGCCCGATTTAGCCCATTTTCAATACAGACCTGCTGGGAATTATGGCAAATGATATTATTGTAACCTTATCCAGTTAGATGGCTTTTTTTGCGAATGAGCGTAATTTCAACAGACAGACGGACAGACGGATATCGCTATATCGACTCGAGCTGTAATAAGGAAATTAGTTTTTCGATGCGTTACAAACAAAATGACAAACCTATATATACCCTCTGCCACTGACGTGTGGAGGGTATAAAAAATATTGCATTTCAGGATAAGAAAATATTAATTTAAAAACAATGAAGCTTATAAAACCTCAAATGATATTTAAGAATTGCGAACATAAAAATTGTAACATTGTAACACAACTTTTTTGGATGAAAATTTTAAGGTTTTCAGAAAATAAAGATAACAAATTATTTTATTTAAAATATTTGGGACATTTGGTTTTTTGCGTTTGGCATCCCTAATTTAAACCAGTGTTCGTGATGACTTCAAAATTTGACTTCATGGTAGGCAAGGTAAAACCTAAAACATTGAAGTTCGATAATAATTCCAAGGTAGTAGTATTTGGAGTCAATAAATGAAAATATATTTTATTAACATAATTTAATTCAAAACCAAAAGTTGGCATCACTGGGTTAGATTTTATATTGTATTGTGTAAATAGTGAAAACTGCCTTTTAGTATGTAAAAAAAAAATTATTTTCCAAATATCGCAATATTTTAACAATAAAATTGAGAGAGCTTTATTTGGTTATTATTTTGTTACTCGATCCGACCTATACGGCCGCAATAAAGAATTATTGGGCCAGTTAAAAGAAACTATACAGCCATCTCCAATTAGCACGATTCAACGCGTATAGCCACCCTACACAACCATTACCTTCGCAATCGAGGCATAGCTCGCCCTCTATTTAATTTGCAAAAACTTAAATTAAATTAATTAACTAATTATGTCATATAACCGGAAACGCATGCATATAGGTATATAACGTAAATGCATGCCGATCAGCAACCACGATGACCAAAAAGCAAATACCGAAACGTGTTTTCTTTCATCCGAAATAATAGAAAAGACGAAAACGAAATTAAAATAGCTCTCAAAAATTAATAATAGCTCTGTTCAGAGAGTAAGAAAAATTAGTTCTTAAAAACATAAATATCCAAAATAGTAAACGAACAGCAATTTGTAAGAACTTGCAAGGACAAAGAAACAGCTGATTGTAAACACATTTAAAAGTGAAGAAGAAGTGAAACTCTAAATTAAAAAAGAAATATACCTTAATTAGAAGAATTTATTATATTTAACATGTTAAAATATTCATTATTCCTAAGATCATTACCTATTGCTTTTGAAAATAAACATTTATTATGAAAGAAATTGGCAGATGCACATATTTTTATGGCAGCAACCAGTTTTAAATTTACTTACTTCTTCTTGAATATTTATTTACTTCTTCCATCGTTAATTTCCTCAGAATTATTATTTAAATGTTTTGCACAAATATAAAATTGTAGTATTTTTGCTTTATTTACCACAGAACTGAATCATATGTTTTCAAACAGATGTTTTTTCTTGCTTGCTAATTCTTACTGTCAAAAATATGTATATCCAGTAAAAACTAGCAAGTTTTCAAAAAATTACTTGTCATTTTACGCTCTCATTTGCTCTCTTTTACTTGGTTTTTGAAATCAACGAACAGAATCCAGTAAATTTTGTGATCATTTTTACAAATTGTTAAAAATTATCGCGTAAACGAATAAAGCTAATGTGAGAGAGCTTTATAGATCAACTCTTGAAATAAACAAAAATAACCTGTTAAGCGGATCAACCCAAAGAATTTGCTGAAATAATTTGGTATTAAAGGTGGATTCATCATCTCGAACCGCAGTCTGCAGACTGTTTTTTTTTATATGAAGTTAACTCGTTAGAAAAGGAGAGGAAAGTTACGAGCAATTTTTACTCGTTAGACTGCAGACTAATTTGATTTTGAAACGCAGTCTGCAGTGTGAAGACTAAATATTGCCATCTCTTGATTTTGTATTTTTTTCGTAAAGATTTTTAAGATATGTTTATTTATTGTGTGGTGCTTTGGCATCTCTGCGATCAAAAGCAATTTTGCCAATAGATAAAACTTTTTCACTTCTAATTTAGACAGCTGAACAGTAACTCAACCTACAGATAATGAATCGAGCTGCGGATTGCTCGTTATAATCAAACGAGTCTTCAGTCTGCAGACTGCGGTTCGCGACGATGAATCCACCTTTAGTTTAACAAATTGTTTACTTTTTTAAATATTTCATTTACATTTATTATCAATACTCAAACTGAGGTAGAGGGTATCAAACATTCGGCACAGCCGAAATTAACACTCTTACTTCTTCATATTGAATCCAGCAACTTTTGTTAAACAGATATAACAATCGGTTTGGTGTTACTTGACTCTCTCCAAACTACTGGCATTGAACAATCGAAATAGATATTCTTGCCATTTGACCACTTGTATAAAATAGTTGTGCAACTATTATAAAACATTTTCGGTATCCACGGTTTGTTCAAGTTTCTGACAACAAAACCAAAATAATGTAAATATGCATATTTTAATGATTCTGATATTGTACATCCATTTTTTTCCAACCAAATATTCACCATACAAAGCAAAAATAGCTTGAATCAGTAACACACAGTATTGACTGTTTTACAGTATTGCCACCATGCGATAAAAAATTAACAAGACATGATAGCCCAATTTTTATGCCAGATTCCAATTCGGCGCACCCAGATTCGTTAAAAAACATGCTTCGTTTCTGCAGTCAATTTTTTTTTTAATTTGTAGACCAGTGTTAACATTCACTATATGTCCCGGTTTACACGTGAAATTTTTCTTTCTGAAACTGTTTGAAATTCTATTTTAAACTTTCATCCGTGTTTACACAATGAAATTTTTGAATTGAAATTCAAGATTTGTTCATGTTACACTCTATCATTTTATCTATTTAATAGCAGATTCCAGCGCTCGAAATTCGAGTGCAATTTCTAGGTAACTTTATTTCGCAACTCAGCCAATTCACAAACCAACACCTTTTGGTTTATTATTATTGTGAATGAAGATGACAAACTCATTAACAAATTTAATAAACACGCACATAGCATACGTATAATTTTATGTATGTGTTAGTAGCAACTTTAAATGCAATTTACTCAAAATAAAGGAAAAATATAAAAATCTGTAAATCTGGTGAACAGCTAAAAAGAAATACCTTTCAAATAATATACGTTTGGTCAAAATTGAGAGAAAACGGTAGAACAGAACATCGGTAACAAGAAATCGCCTAGCCTATTAATATTATAGATTATATCATTTTATTTCAGTAAAATTAACTTTATTTCAATTTATTATCTTTCTTAACACAAACGAACGTAAAAATGAAAGAAAACGTAAAATAACTTTACTTTGATAATTACGAAGCAAGAAACCATTCTTCTCTCCCGTCTCGCCTATAAACTCAAGACTTTTAGCAAGAAAACTTTCATGTGTGAATACAGACTATATATATTAAAAGCTTATTAAAGTATAAATTTAGATATTTTTATTTTGGTTGTGGAATTTTTAAAAAAAGTCATCACTATCTCAAGAAATAACATATCGAATGCATGTGTTTCCTAAAACTCAAGAAAAGCAGAGACCGCAACCTTTCATTTGCTGTACAATATGCAAAATATTTTTAGGCACTCTCCTACACAAACGGATCCTGAAGACGTCAACAAAAAACGGAACGATTTGTTTCTTTGTTATTTATAAAAAAAAATACCAATATTTTTGAAATATGAAAATGTAAACAACAAAACAATTTTAGTGTCAAAATTTATAAAAAGTTTTTAGTAAAACTCAAAAATCCCAAAATATTTACATAAAAAATAAACAAAAATTCGGCTAAATTAATGCTAATTCTTAACTAAAACTTTAAAAATTCTTCGGAAAAATTGTTGGTGTCCCAAGTTGTTGACCTTAGAAAATTATGACTAAATTGTTGCGATCCGTTCTACGATTTCAAATAGTGTTAAAGAGATTTAAAACGTAAGCGTGCCATCTATGAGATTGATAAACATTTTATTAAGCAAATTTTTAGATCAATAGTACCACCGAAACCATGTAACGTTAAAGTGATCGTACCAACTAAGACACTTAATAATGGCCAAACAATTCCGTTTATAGGTCTAGGAACATGGGAAGTAAGTAAGCTTTAATTTAAGTGAAGTCTTGTGATCTAATTCCACTTTTCCATTGATAAAGAGCGGCGGACAAGAAGTTGTGGATGCTGTACAAACAGCCATACAAGTTGGTTATCGTATGATTGATACAGCTTTTGTTTATGAGAATGAAAAATCTGTGGGCCAGGCCATTCAAAAAATGATCAAAGACAATGTGGTTAAAAGGTGAACTAAGAATTGCATTTTTAAGAAACCATTTAACCCATTTAAAATTTATAACAGGGAGGAGCTTTTTGTAACCAGCAAACTATGGAATACTTATCATAGAGCCGATTTGGTAGCAAAAGCTTTTCATATGTCATTGAAAGAACTACAATTGAGTTATATGGATCTGTATCTTATGCATTGGCCGACAGCCTATTTGGAGGGCAATGTTCTATTTCCCCGTGACTCTTGTGGCCGCATCAAATTTTCAAATGTTGATTATATTGAAACTTGGAAAGCCATGGAAGAATTACAAGAAGGGGGATTAGTAAAATCCATTGGCATATCGAATTTCAATAGGTCCCAGCTTGAACGTCTCTTGAAAGAGGCCAAAATACGTCCAACCATTTTACAGTGCGAATGTCATCCGTTTTTAAATCAAAAAAAGTTAATGAAATATTGTAAATCCAAAGATATTACATTTATGGCATACAGTGCTTTGGGCTCCTCACCTACAAGGCCTTATGCTGTTAAAGGTGAAGAGCGTTTATTAGAAGCGCTGCCGGTAAATACGGAAATTTAGCGTATTATTCTTAAAGTAAAGCACACAACATTATTCCCTTTAGATTCAATTTATAGCCAATTTCTATGGGAAAACTCCAGCTCAAGTTCTATTGCGCTATCAGCTACAACGTGATAATATCGTCATACCAAAATCAATTCACAAATCAAAAATTGAAAACAATTTTGATATATTTAATTGGAAATTAACAAAAGGACATATGGCCGAATTGGATAGTATGGAGAGAAATCATCGTTATGTTAATAAAATTGAGTAAATATTTGTGTTTTTTAAATATTCAATTGATTAATCAAAAATTTTGATTAATTGGAAAATTGATTAATAACAATTAATCAAAAATTTTATTATTTAAAATGCAATGTGATGATATTGATTGATATAGTTGCATCAATTCGACAAATTTTAAACTGTTAAAAGAATTGTTGTTTGTGCAATAATTTAAGGAACAGAGAGAGACGCGAAAATATCAAAGATTTTGTTAAAAAAAAAATTTTTTTTTAATTTTTTTGCCCATAAGCACGACATTTCTATACAAAAGAAAGTTTAAATCTTCATTGATTTTGAAAAAAGATTGTGAGCTTTTCTTGCCAATTCTATATTCAAAAAGAAAATAATGGCAAAAAATAAAAAAAAAATACTTATTAAATAAGAGGTATTTTTTTAATAAAAGGTACTTTCTCTATGGAGGGTACTTTTTTAATCAAACGTACTTTTCGATAAAGGCCCCTTTTTAATGAAAGGTATTTAAAAAATGCTTTTTAATAAAAGGGACCCTTTTAATAAAAGGTACTTTTTTTAATAAATGGTACTTTTTTAATAAAACTTACTTTTTAATAAAAGGCACTTTTTAATAAAAGGTACTTTTTTAATAAAACGTTCATAAAGGCCCCTTTTTAATAAAAGGTACACTTTTAATGAAAGGTATTTATAAAAATGCTTTTTAAAAAAAGGGACCTTTTTAATAAAAGATACTTTTTTAAATAAAAGGTACCTTTTTAATACTATTTGAAAAAAGTTAATAAAAGATACCTTATATTAAAAGGTACTTTTTAATAAAAGGTACTTTTTTGATAAAAAGTACTTTTTAATAAAAGGTACTTTTCTATATAAAAGGTACTTTTTTATAACAGGTACTTTTTTATAAAAGGGAATTTTTATAAAAGGTACTTTTTTAAAAAATTTACTTTTTTATAAAAGGTACTTTTTTATAAAAGGTACTTTTTTATAAAAGAAAGTTTTTTAAAATTGTACCTTTTATAAAAAATAAAATAATAAAATGTACTTTTTTCATAAAATATATATTTTTTTTTAATGTACTTGAATAAGCACCTACTACTTACCTACCTACTTATTCAATAAAAAGTAAATTTTTATTATAGATACTTTTTATAAAAGGTATTTTTTTTAAGCAAAGGTACTTTTCAAATAAAAGGTACTTTTTATAAAAGGTACTTTTTTATAAAAGGTACTTTTTTATAAAAGGTACTTTTTTATAAAAGGTACTTTTTTATAAAAGGAACATTTTTATAAAAGGTACTTTTTTATATAAGGTACTTTTTTATAAAAGGTACTTTTTTATAAGAGGTACTTTTTTATAAAAGATACTTTTTTATAAAAGGTACTTCTTTATAAAAGGTACTTTTTTATAAAAGGTACTTTTTTAATAAAAGATGCTGTTTTCATAAAAGCTACTTTTTTAATAAAAGGTACTTTTTTAAATGTTAATAAAAGTTACTTTTTAATAAAGGGGACTTTTTAAGAAGATTTACTTTTTAAGAAACGGTATTTTCTAAGAAAAGTTACTTTTTAATAAACTGTACTTTTACATAAAATGTAATTTTTAACAAAAAGTACTTTTTACATACATATATATAATTTTTTTGATAAAACTACTTTTTTAAGAAAAAAAATTTACCTTTTTATTAAAAGTTACCTTTTAATAAAAGGTACTATTTAAAAAAAATTAATAATGGGTACTTTATTAATAAAACTTACATTTTAATTAAAGGTACTTTTTGATAAAAGGTACTTTCTAATAAAAGGTACTTTTTTATAAAAGGAATTTTTTTATAAAAGAAACTTCTTTATAAAAGGAACTCTTTTATAAGAGGTACTTTTTCATAAAAGTTAATTTTTTAATAGAAGGTACTTTTTTAATAAAAGTTACCTTTTTAATACAAGGTACTTTTTTTTAATAACAGATGTTTTTTTTATAAAAGGTACTTTTTCATAAAAGGTAATTTTTCACAAAAGGTCCTTTTTTATAAAAGGTACTTTTTATAAAAGGACCTTTTTTATAAAAGGAACTTTTTTATAAAAGGAACTTTTTTATAAAAGGTACATTTTTAATAAAAGCTACTATTTTAATAAAAGGTACTTGTTTAATAACATTTACTTTTTTCTTAAAAGTTAATTTTTTAATAGAAGGTACTTTTTTAATAAAAGTTACCTTTTTAATACAAGGTTCTTTTGTAATAACAGATGTTTTTTAATAAAAGGTACTTTTTTAATAAGAATGTACTTATTAATAAAATGTACTTTTTCAATAAAAGGCACATTTTTTATAAAAGATACTTTTTTATAAAAGGTACTTTTTTCAGAAAAGTTACTTTTTTAGTAAAAGTTACTTTTTTAATAAAAGGTAATGTTTTAATAAAAGGTCCTTTTTAATAAAAGGTACTTTTTTAATGAAAAGCATTTTTTAATAGAAGGTACTTTTTTTAATAAAATGTACTCTTTAATAAAAGGTATTCTTTTAATAAAAGGTACTTTTTTAATAAAAGGTATTCTTTTAATAAAAGGTACTTTTTTAATAAAAGGTACTTTTTTAATAAAAGGTACTTTTTTAATAAAAGGTACTTTTTTAATAAAAGGTACTTTTTTAATAAAAGGTACATTTTAATAAAAGGTGTATTTTTAACAAAATGTGTATTTTTAATTAAAGGTACTTTTTAATAAAAGGTACTTTTTAATAAAAGGTAATTTTTTAAAAAAGCACTTTTTATAAGAGGTACTTTTTTATAAAAGGTACTTTTTATAAAAGGCACTTTTTTATTAAAGGTACATTTTTAATAAAAGCTACTATTTTAATAAGAGGTACTTTTTTAATAAAAAATATTTAAATATTTAAATATTTAAAAAAAATATTTTTTAATAAAAGGTACTTTTTTGATAAAAGGTAATTTTTAATAAAGGGCCCTTTTTTAATAAAATGTAATTTTAATTTACGATTTTTTGTCGACCTTTTTTAACTTATTTTGTTAAGTTGTTATTTTTGTACATTAAAAAGGCTTGAGGTAAAATTTGTTTGTTTTTATACATTATTTGCCAATATTTCGGTTGCCAGCTGCGACCAACATCAGTTTAGGACAAAATGTACTTTCTATAAAAGGTAATTTTTTATAAAAGGTTCCTTTTTAATAAAAGGTAATGTTTTAATTAAAGGTGATTTTTGAATAAAATGTACTTTTTTAATAAAAGGTACTTTTTTAATAAAAAAAATATTAATAAAAGGTACATTTTATTTTTAAAAAAATTAATACATATAAGGTACTTTATTAATAAAATTATACTTATTAATAAAAGGTACCTTTTAAATTAAAATTAACGTATTAATAAAATGTACCTTTTTAATAAAATGTAACTCTCTTAGCAAAAGATACATTTTAATAAAAGATACTTTTTTAATAAAAGGTACTTTTTAATAAAAGGTACTGTTTAATAAAAGGTACTTTTTAATAAAAGGTGCTTTTAAATAAAAGGTACTTTTTAATAAAAGGTACTTTTTAATAAAAGGTACTTTTTAATAAAAGGTACTTTTTAATAAAAGGTACTTTTTAATAAAAGGTACTTTTTAATAAAAGGTACTTTTTAATAAAAGGTACTTTTTAATAAAAGGTACTTTTTAATAAAAGGTACTTTTTAAGAAAAGGTACTTTTTAATAAAAGGTACTTTTTAATAAAAGGTACTTTTTAATAAAAGGTACTTTTTAATAAAAGGTACTTTTTAATAAAAGGTACTTTTTAAGAAAAGGTACTTTTTAATAAAAGGTACTTTTTAATAAAAGGTACTTTTTAATAAAAGGTACTTTTTAATAAAAGGTACTTTTTAATAAAAGGTACTTTTTAATAAAAGGTACTTTTTAATAAAAGGTACTTTTTAATAAAAGGTACTTTTTAATAAAAGGTACATTTTTAAGAAGGTACTTTTTTAAGAAAAATTTAGTTGTTTGAGTGTTCTTCTATATACACTAAAACCTCGATTTGCGTCGTTTTCGAAGTTGCGTCGTTCTTGAATTTTCGTGATTTCAGAGTTGCGTCGTTAAAATTTTTTATTTGCGTTGCTTAAATTTTATATAAAGTGGATTTCCCATTTAATTCAGTAGGAATGCAAGTATATGTTTTATTTTAGTACCAATTAACAAAATATTTATGTATAGGAAACTTAAATCCGATTTGCGTCGTTTCGATTTGCGTCATCTTTTTTTGGGTCCCAATTAACGACGCAGATAATTATGATAATATGTCTTTTTCGACGTTTTTGTCTAAGAATTTTCACTAAGAAATCGAAATAAGATGTTTTGATTAATATGAAAATTTAAAAAAAAACATTGCTTTATCCCCTTCAGACCTAACTAGTAAAACGATTTTAGTCATTGTTAAACAATCCATATAAAAATTCTATTTAGCAAAGTCAAATTTCTTTTTTTTTAGTTTTCTTTTGTGTAAAGAGCACTCAAGAGAACTCATAATCGCTGAATACCGGAAAAAAATCAGAAAAAATTTATTAATTTATATTTTAAGCACCTTAAGGTCTGAAAGGGTTAAGGCTTAATTACGTTACGCAACACAAAATTTAAAAATGTCCTCACTTTAAGTACAACTATATAATTTGTATGTACTGTGAGCTACTAAAGTCGAAAATTACAACAAAAAAAATATTTTAATTGATGCATCTGAATTCTAATCAATAACAACAGTTAATTAACTGATTTATTCTCTATTTATTAAAATTATGAATTATTACTAATTCTATATTATTTAATATTTTTACAGAGAGGCTGGTAAGCACAAATATTATCCATTTTGGGATGAATACTAACTTAACAACTTAAACTGTAAGTTTAAAAAGAAAACATTAAATGTCAATCTCCTAACGAAATATCAATCTAACCACCAATTTTATGTATTATCATATTTAACAAATTTTTTTAAAATAAATTATGGACCCAAAAATGTATATTTAAAAACTTGTATTAAATGCAACGAATATTTGCTTGACAAATTCTTAAAATTTTTTTATTAAAATGTTTAAAGTTATAAGTTCATTTAACTTAACAAACAAGGCAGCTATTTAGATGGGAAAAATATTCTTTAATGGTAGAAGAGACATACACAAACATGCTTTCGTCTCCAAAACATGAAAAAATTAGATATTAATGAATCCTTTTAGTTCTACATTCAAAAATTTTTACAAATTGTATTATATAGGTCCACAAAACACTGCAAATTTCATTAGCAATTTTTTCTATAGTTTTCGGAAGTATATATAAAAAGGCTGCACAAATTTTAATAACGATCATATAAGAAAATATTATATGTCTCTTGTTTAAACATCTATATGGAAGCTTTTGTATATGAATTTTCTAGACGGACGTTGCAGTTACACAATACAGGTAAAAGTTTCTTTAAACGTCACAAATTTTACCGCTTTACCAAAATAAGAAGTACGTAAGAATTTAAATGGAAAAACATATTGCTGATTTAATAACATCAAAATGTAATTAGTGGAATAGATGCGCTCAAGCCATATGCACTGACAAGGTGACTGTATTTAAATTCATAAAAAAATGCTTTTTTTTTTTTCAAAAAAGAACATTTTCTTAAAAAAAATCCTGTTTTTTAAAAAAGTACTTTTTCATAAAAAAGAACCTCTTTATAAAAAGAACGTTTTCTTAAAAAGTGTTTTCGTTGAAAAGCAGCTTTTCTTAAAAAAACATTTTCTTAAAAAATAGGACAATTTCTTAAAAAATTACCTTTTATTTAAAGTACTTTTTATATAAAAAGTACCTTTTATTTAAAAATTACCTTTTATTTAAAAAGTATCTTTTATTTAAAAAGTACCTTTTATTTAAAAAGTACCTTTTATTTAAAAAGTTCCTTTTATTTAAAAAGTACCTTTTATTTAAAAAGTACCTTTTATTTAAAAAATACCTTTTATTTAAAAAGTACCTTTTATTTAAAAAGTAACTTTTATTTAAAAAGTACCTTTTGTTTAAAAAGTACCTTTTGTTTAAAAAGTACCTTTTATTTAAAAAGTACCTTTTATTTAAAAAGTACCTTTTATTTACCTTTTATTTAAAAAGTACCTTTTATTTAAAAAGTACCTTTTATTTAAAAAGTACCTTTTATTTAAAAAGTACCTTTTATTTAAAAAGTACCTTTTATTTAAAAAGTACCTTTTATTTAAAAAGTACCTTTTATTTAAAAAGTACCTTTTATTTAAAAAGTACCTTTTATTTAAAAAGTACCTTTTATTTAAAAAGTACCTTTTATTTAAAATGTACCTTTTTTTAAAAAGTACCTTTTATTTAAAAATTACCTTTTACTTAAAAAGTACCTTTTATTTAAAAAGTGTCTTTTATTTAAAAATTAGCTTTCATTTAAAAAGTACCTTTTAATAAAAAAGTACCTTTTATTAAAAAAGTACCTTTTATTTAAAAAGTACATTTTATTTAAAAAGTACCTTTTATTTAAAAAGTACTTTTCATTTAAAAAGTACCTTTTAATAAAACGTACCTTTTAATAAAAAGTAACTTTTATTTAAAAATTACCTTTTATTTAAAAAGTACCTTTTATTTAAAAAGTACCTTTTATTTAAAAAGTACCTTTTATTTAAAAAGTACCTTTTATTTAAAATGTACCTTTTTTTAAAAAGTACCTTTTATTTAAAAAGTACCTTTACTTAAAAAGTAACTTTTATTTAAAAAGTGTCTTTTATTTAAAAATTAGCTTTCATTTAAAAAGTACCTTTTATTTAAAAAGTACCTTTTATTTAAAAAATACCTTTTATTTAAAAAGTACCTTTTATTTAAAAATTACCTTTTATTTAAAAAGTACCTTTTATTTAAAAAGTACCTTTTATTTAAAAAGTACCTTTTATTTAAAAAGTACCTTTTATTTAAAAAGTACCTTTTATTTAAAATGTACCTTTTTTAAAAAGTACCTTTTATTTAAAAAGTACCTTTTACTTAAAAAGTACCTTTTATTTAAAAAGTACCTTTTATTTAAAAAGTACCTTTTATTTAAAAAGTACCTTTTATTTAAAAAGTACCTTTTATTTAAAAAATACCTTTTATTTAAAAAGTACCTTTTATTTGAAAAGTACCTTTTGTTTAAAAAGTACCTTTTGTTTAAAAAGTACCTTTTGTTTAAAAAGTACCTTTTGTTTAAAAAGTACCTTTTATTTAAAAAGTACCTTTTATTTAAAAAGTACCTTTTATTTAAAAATTACCTTTTATATAAAAAGTACCTTTTATTTAAAAAGGACCCTTTATTTGAAAAGTACCTTTTATTTCAAAAGTACCTTTTAATAAAAAGTTCCTTTTAATAAAAAGTATCTTTTAATAAAAAGTACCTTTTAATAAAAAGTACCTTTTAATAAAAAGTACCTTTTAATAAAAAGTACCTTTCAATAAAAAGTACCTTTTAATAAAAAGTACCTTTTATTCAAAAAGCACTTTTTATAAAGTACCTTTTATTTAAAAAGTACCTTTTATTTAAAAAGGACCTTTTATTTCAAAAGTACCTTTTATTTAAAAACTACCTTTTATTTCAAAAGTACCTTTTATTTAAAAATTACCTTTTATTTAAAAAGTACTTTTTATTTAAAAAGTACGTTTTATTTAAAAAGTACATTTTATTTAAAAAGTACCCTTTATTTAAAAAGTACATTTTATTTAAAAAGTACCTTTAATAACAAGCACCTTTTAATAAAAAGTACCTTTTAATAAAAAGTACCTTTTAATAAAAAGTACCTTTTAATAAAAAGTACCTTTTAATAAAAAGTACCTTTTAATAAAAAGTACCTTTTAATAAAAAGTACCTTTTATTTAAAAAGTACCTTTAAATAAAAAGTACCTTTTATTAAAAAGTACCTTTTAATAAAAAGTACCTTTTAATAAAAAGTACCTTTTAATAAAAACTACATTTTAATAAAAAGTACATTTTAATGAAATGTACCTTTTAATAAAAACAGTACATTTTCTTAAATAAGTACCATTCCTTAAAAAAGGATCTTTTTTAAAAAAAATATTTTTTATTAAAACCGTATCTATTCTTGAAAAAGTATATTTTCTTGAAAAAATATATTTTCTTAAAAAAGCAAATTTTCTTAAAAGAATACCTTTTTTAAAAAAGTATCTTCTTTTAAAAACGTTACTTCTTCAAAAACAATATTTCCTTATAAGAGAACATTTTCTTAAAAACATTACCTTTTCTTAAAAAAGTACATTTTCTTAAAAAATGTATTTTTCCTTAAAAATTTACCCTTTTAAAATAAAATATTTTTTTAAAGGTACAACTTCTTAAGAAAATAACATTTCTTAAAACATATCTTTAAAAAAATACCTCCTATTAAAAAAGTGCCTTTTCTTAAAAAGTGCCTTTTCTTAAAAAGTGCCTTTTCTTAAAAAGTGCCTTTTCTTAAAAAGTGCCTTTTCTTAAAAAGTACCTTTTCTTAAAAAAAGTGTTTTTCCTTACATATGTAACCTTTATCTAAAAAGTACCATTTCTTAAGAAAATAAATATTTCTGGAATCATTTCTTTAAAAAAAGTACATTTTCTCAAAAAGTACCTTTTCCTAAAAAGATCCAGTTTTTAAAAAGTACCTTTTTTTTAAAGTACAATTTTTTAAAAAGTACCTATGTTGAAAAAGTACCTTTTTTTAAAAAGTACCTTTTTTTAAAAAGTATCTTTTCTCAAACAGTACATTTTCTTCAAAAAAATGTTTTTTCTTTAAAATGTACCCTTTTTAATAACAATTTTCTTTAAAAAGTACCATTTCTTAAGAAAATAAGAATTCTTAAAACATTTCTTTAAAAAAATACCTCTTATGAAAAAAGAACATTTTCTTAAAAAGTACCTTTTCTTAAAAAGTACC
The DNA here is from genome assembly GCA_963682025.1 of Cordilura impudica. NCBI lineage: Eukaryota > Metazoa > Arthropoda > Insecta > Diptera > Scathophagidae > Cordilura > Cordilura impudica. The sequence goes on along the minus strand of OY821519.1, from coordinate 21,923,124 downwards.
TTTTCTTAAAAAGTACCTTCTCTTAAAAAGTGTTTTTCCTTAAAAATGTAACCTTTTCAAATAACAAAATTTTCTCTAAAAAGTACCATTTCTTAAGAAAATGACATTTCTTAAAACATTTCTTTAAAAAAATACCTTTTATCAAAAAAGTAGCTTTTCTTAAAAAAGTAACTTTTCCTAAAAAGTACCTTTTCTTAAAAAAGTGTTTTTTCTTAAAAATGTAACCTTTTTAAATAAAATTTTCTTTAAAAAGTACAATTTCTTAAGAAAATAGCATTTCTTAACACATTTCTTTAAAAAAAATATCTTTTATTAAAAACGTATATTTTCTTAAAAAGTACCTTTTTTTAAAAAGTACCTTTTCTTAAATAGTACCTTTTCTTAAAAAGTGCCTTTTCTAAAAAAGTACCTTTTCTTAAAAAGTAACCTTTGCTTGAGAAAGTAGGTACATATTCTTAAAAAGTACTTTTTCTAAAAAAAAGTACCTTTTCTGGAAAAAGTAGGTACATTTCCTTAAAAAGTACCTTATCTTAAAAAGTACTCTTCATACAAAATACCTTTTCTTAAAAAGTGCCTTTTCTTAAAAAGTACCTTTTCTTAAAAACTAATTCAAAAACTACATTTTCTTAAAAAAATACCATTTCTTAAAAAGCACTTTTTTCTTAAAAAGGTACATTTTCTTGAGAAAGTAGATACTTTTTCTTAAAAAAGGAACTTTTCTTAAAAAAGTAGGTTCATTTTCTTAAAAAGTACCTTCTCTTAAAAAATATCTTTTCATAGAAAATACCTTTTCTTAAAAACTACCTTTTTTTAAACAGGACTTTTTTTGGAAAATTACTTTTTCTTAAAAAAGTAACTTTTATAAAAAATATCTTTTCTTAAAAATAGTACCTTTTCTTTTAGAAATATCTTTGCTTAAAAGAGTGAATTTTTTTAATAAAGTACGTCCGAATTTTAGAATACCCCACACTTATACTTTCGGTAGTTGTCAAAGTGAATCTCGTATTTCAAAATCGAAAATACAAATTTTTTTATTTTTTAACGCTTAAAAACTAAAATCACCCGCTGTTACTTTCTTGCTGTAGTTTTAGGTAAACTAATATGGCCCAGCACTCGAAATTCGAGTGCAAATTCTAGGAAATATTATTTTTTAATTCAATTTTTGTTTTTCAATGTTTTTTAATCTATATATATAAAAAAATTTTGAATAATTAAATAGCCTAAATGTATGTTAATCAAATTTTATCATTCGCAACGAATTATTAGAAATATTTTATTTTATTTAATTTAATATATTTTTAAGACAGATGAAACATAAATTTTATGATTCTCAGCTTCTCCTCCGTATGAACTATAACTATGCCAATTTTCACACTCCTCCGTGCCTGCATATTGCTTAAATAGGGAGCTAAAAATGTACCTTCACGTATTAATATATATATGCTACGACTTTGAATGCACATTCCGTCATTTGCTTTGAATTTCTTCCCTTGCATGCCAAATTTTTTCGAACGGACACATATAGTTGGCAATATTTTTTTATAGCCTAGGATTCTCACTTATTAGAAGACAATAGTGGATTAGAAAATATGATTCTTATTAATTATCGTGATCTTAAATATTCAACAATAACCGAATCGCTTCGAAACTGTTTTACAATACGAATCCTGCCTTATAATTTTTTTTTTATACAAAATCATCTGCGCAAAGCTTAAACATTAATTTACTAAAAATAATATCTCAATTATATTCTTAATCGCCAAACATATAATTTAAAATAATTTTGTTTATAGAAATTGTAAAAAAAAAAAATATATATTCTAATTAGCCAAACCATTTAAGCGTTACAATTTCATTATTACGGTATTTATATATGGCATTGTCATGGTATAATTCTAAATTAATCCATGAATATTAAAATGAAATTTTAGTTTATTGTTTTTTTGTTTAGCTAAAGAACGTTTAAAATTAAATTTAAGTGTTGTATTATTTAAAAAAAAATAAGTTACACTTAAAGGAAACATGTATTAACGCTTATTGAGATTTCCGTAAACATTTCATTTAACATAAACAACATAATCAATATTGTTGTTCTAGTTATTTAATAATATGAGGCAAACTCGGCTGGTAAATCATTTATTAATAATTTTTTACTTTTGTTTACATAGTCATTGCGGATTAAAGTTTTTTTTTTTTTTTAATTAACATAAATATAATGAGTGAATAATATAAACCACGCGCTGGCAATTACAAGAAACAACATTGGGGGGCAAAAAAAAAATTCTTACATCTGGTCAGCAGAACAGAAAAACCGATCACAACAAAATCTACATACTTGTTGTAATATTCTCAGGCACATGACAAGTGCTATTATAACATAACGACATATATATACCAACACCTATTCATAACACTTTTTCTTTGCAATTTCAAAATAATAACAGTCATTTTGGAAATTCCAGTTAGTCTACTTTTGATGTTGGCAACAATATAAATAATAAACAAGAACTCTTGATATTCTTAATATTGAAATGAAATTGCAAAAAAAAAACCCTTTCATATGGTGATAAGATAAATATTGGACATGTTTGTCAAACAACAAATGTTGTGACAATATCTTATGGTGTTTGTTTCTTAAGTCTTTTGTTTGTTTTTACAAAAAAACAGACCCTAAGTTGTCTTTCTGAGTGGGTATTCAATACTTAATCGCTAAAAAAAAAACAACAAAAACAAAAATCAGTGGTGATTTCTTTTATTTACAAAGAAAAATAAAATATATTGAAAGTCGTTTAAAGTTGAGTTGAAAATCTTGTAGAAATATTTCAAATTAAAAATAAAATTTTTCTTGTAATAAATTTTTTGTAAATTCTGAGAGTTTTTGTCTTAAAACAAAGACAAAAAAAAACATCTTTGTTATTACATACTTAAGATAGTTTTTCGTTAAATTTATAATATTTCAATTCTGGTAAATGTCGTTAAGCTTCTTTTGGCTGACAAAAAGTCGCCACCACAAGAAATAATAAATTACATTGGTTTTATATTATTTTTATTTGAAAAACCATTCAACAGGCTTGAATTAATGAGCTTTTCATGTAATGTTTGAAGATGTATTTTATAATTTATAAGAAAGTTGAATAATTAAATGACTAATAATCCTGTTTAATTCTTAAGAATATGAGGAAAGTTTGTCTTTTTGAACTTCTCTTGTATTTATTTAAAAATCAGCCAGCGACAGCAGACAACTTCGAGAATTCTTAAAACGAAAAAGTTGCCTTTCGAGTGCTCATAAAACATGAATTTTATACGGAAAATAAAAAACATCACTGACACCCAGGAACACTGCACCATCAACTTTCAACTTTAATTAATTTAAGTGACGCAGAACGTTCACCCAAACAAGTTCATCACGCCAGCAATCGTCGCTAAAATGGACCATCGCTATTTATGTTATTGGACGATCGGAGAATGAAAGTGCCATATCCACTGACTGGATACAGCGCATTTTACATGTTTTCTTGGACATGAAAATTCCGAACGCACTATCGGAGCCGTAATTGCTGTACCATAAACGCAATCGTGTGACCACTTCAAACGAGTATTTAGCGATCTCAAACTACAGTCCGATGAAACATGGATGAAACATAGATTCATGGCAACACACCAGAGACCAAAGAACCGTCAAAGTAGGGGAATTCTCCGGGAACGTGCATCAAAGAAGTCCAGGAAAGGTCTATCGGCCAACAAGGTTACGGCGTCAGTTTATTTTGGCATGCATGCGGTGTCATTCGCATCAATTAAAGTGAGCACCAGAAAATAATATTCACAGCTGTTGAGCAGATTTTGAACTGATTAAATGGCCATAGCAAAAATCCATAAATTGGGCTGCGAACTGTTATCCCGTCCAGCATGTTCTCAAGTTGTATCCCCCTGCCATAAATTCCTGTTTCAAAATCTGAAGAAATGTCTCGGAAATAAGAGTTTTGGCTCAAATGAAGAGTTCATCACTTAAACGCTTATCTATTTTAAGGACCTTGAGAAAACCTATTTTGCGGAAGAAACAAAAAAATTTGAGAAAAGCTGGATTAAATATATCGAGTTAAAAGGAGACTTGTTAAGAAAAAATTTAAAAAAAAATTATTCAAAAAGTCACTGAGTTATCAAACTGCCCTCGTACATTGATTAGCATACCTTTAGGCTCTTATAAAATTATTTATTATAAACATTTTATTTTATTTTATTTTATTTTATTTAATATATTTTAATACATATTATAAATAAATTTGATCATTCTGCACTTCTGCTCCATATGAACTTTAACTACGCCAAATTTCACACTCCTCTGCATTTTGTTAAAAAGTGGTCCAAATGTTTACCTTCAGATATTAATATATACATAGATAGGCATAGATTTATTCTACAACTTTTTTTCACCATCCGTATACAAATTAAACTGAATGGAACTAAATGGAGCTTAATGGAAAAACTACATTTCATATGATATATTTTTAAATTTTTTTATTGAGCCCTTAAAGATTGTTTCCTTTTTAAACTCTTTCTTTTAACTCATACTCTCTGTCTGTCTGTCTACCATGGATGGACCCCATTCCCCCTCATCCAATTGATCTGAAACTTGGCCAATAGTCTTGTTGTGACTATAGAGTAATTTTGGGGTAGTCACGCACAGTCACGCATAGTCACGCGCAGTCACGGAGTGATCTAAATGTCATTTCCCCTCATCCGATCGATCTAAAACTTAGTCCATACGCTTGCTGTAAAAAAAAGATTAACTCTGACTTAGTCACGCACAGTCACGCATGATCACGCGCAGTCAGGGATGGAGTTAAAACCCATTTCCCCTCATCCAATCATGAGGATGTACAAACTGCAATTGGATCATGAAAGCGAGAGTGGCAGATCCTAGAATATTCAAAAATTTATGAATTTTCAGATCCACGTTTTTACTCTGTTACGCAAAATATGTTCACATTGCAAGAACATTCGAAAAAAAACATATTCTTCACTTGACAAAACGCAGACATTGTTATGCAGCAAGAACATAAAAACCCAGTTAGCATTTAATGAAATTATGACACGGTTTTATGAAGAATCTTGGTTTTATGACTGGATATTGAAATGAGACTAGATATGAAATGCTGACTGGGTATACACACATTGGCACACAATAAGAAACAACAAACACACAGTTAATATAAGAAAACAAAACAAATTGTAAAAGGCAAAAAGTAGAAAAGTTTCAATTTTTTAACATTTGCAATTTCATCAAGTAAAGTTAATTTGAAAAATTTCATAAGACATTTGTTTTATGTGGAATGAAATTTTTCAAACATGGTTGAAAAAATATGTGAAATTGAAAGCAAATAAGGAAACACAAATATATAATTTTTTCAAAAAATTTATTTTATAAAAAAAAAACTTAAAGTAAATTTAAAATACAAACAAAAAAATTCAAAAAACAAAAGAATAAAAAAATAAAAAATAAAAAGAAACCAATTCACAAACTTAATTAGAAATGTAAATAAAAAAAATTTTAAAAAAAGTTTCAGATTGCTTGGATGACTGTGCGTGACAATGCGTGACTGTCCATGACTAAGTCCAAGTTAATCGTTTTTCACAGCAAGTGTATTTACCAAGTTTCAGATCGATCGAATGAGGGGAATGACACATAGATCACTCCGTGACTGTGCGTGACCATGCGTGACTGTGTGTGACTACCCAAAAATTAATCTGTAGTCACAACAAGACTATGGGCCAAGTTTCAGATCAATTGGATAAGTGGGAATGGGGTTGCGCCACGACAGAGAGATTGAGTCAAAAGAAAGAGTTTAAAAAATTTTTTAAAAAAGTAACTTTTATTAAAAAAACATTTTTTAAAGTACCTTTTTTGTTAAAAAATAACATTTTCTTAAAAAAGTAACTTTTGTTAAAAAAAAAGTACCTTTTTTATAAAGGTATATTTTCTTAAGAAAGTACCTTTTATTTAAAAAGTACCTTTTCTTAAAGTACCTTTAATTAAAAAGTATATTTTCTTAAACTAAGTATATGGGGGATTTCATGTCAAGTGCACCAACTTTTGAAACCGATGTCTTCTGATCGGGATGAATTTTGCACCAAGGTTAGTCCTATTGGATAGTAGTTTAGACACAATTTTTCCATAAGATCGGTCCAGATCTCTCTGAGTTAGAGGGGATCAAAATTTGACATTTTGGCCAAACAGGTGTTTCTTCTCATCCATTTAACTTATTACCTATTGTTCTCAGAAAATTTTCTCCCAAATAGTTTAGATAGATATTTCTTCAATATTTCGGAAAAAATTTTTAGACTTTTTTTTTGCTAAATTAAAGCATTTTTTGCCTTTTTTTCAAAAAGTGCATTTTTTTTTTATTTTTTCATAAGAAAGCTTAGGATTTTTCCTTTAAGAGCTTTATGGTCGCTTAGTGGGATGGGAGTGGGATATCTATCAAAATAAATGTTTTGTAACTCAAGGAAACGGTTTTTCAATTTTTCACAAATGCACTATTTTGAATTTTTTCCTACTTGTGTGTAAAACCTTACAAATAAAACTTATACAGAGAAACTAGACAAACTAAACTTTCCGAAGGTATATAACATACCTAACTAAAATTTTATACCCTCGATACTGTAATACCCAGAATATGTTAACCTCAGGAAAAAAATCGCTTTTTTTCTATAGAAATGTTGAAAAATTATTATTTTTTATTTATTTTTAATAATAATTAAATTAATGTGTAATAATAATAATATTAAAAATAAAAAGATAAATAATTTATTAAAATTTAATCTTAATTGCATTAGATCCATTTATATCATAACTATTTTTATACTTAATTTATTGTAGCTGATGAAGTATTTAAGTCTTTTAAATTTTTAAATACCCAGTCTTTCATCCATCTTTTTTGTCGCCTTTATTTACTGCTTTTTTTTTGCCAATCCTTTCTTGGCGTTACTATGTTCAGCTGTTGATTTCGCTGCTGGTTTATTTGTTGTCTTTGGAAAGAAATCGCATTGAATAGAGGCAGAAAACTTTTTCAACTTGAGTCTTCCATCGACAAGCGGTATAAAAGCATGGTATTGAGCGGTGCCATCGATTGTTACCGCAGCATCGAATCTGCTCTTCAGTGTTTTCAATGTTTCCTGATGATCCTCTTTGCTACTAAAAACTATTTTAGTTTCTTTACAATAACTCTTTGCCCAATGGAATAAAGCAGTCGCATCTCAGATGCGATCTTGATGAGAGCACTGGAGGCTATACTTCGCTGCATTTCTTTTAAGGTTTGCTCCAATAGCATCACATGCTCCTTTACCATGAGCAGTAGGATGAAAATGCCACTCAGCTGGCATTCCAAAATCTTTTTCATGGGCCATAAGATTTGTCAAGCTACTTTTGTTTTTAAAATGTTGACGAGCTCCGTCCGAAACGTAGTATACCTTCTTTACTGTAAATTTAGATTTTAGAAATTTTAGTATTGTCTTCTGGTACTCATAAACTGCAACGCTATCATGTTTTAAATCGTAGGATATGATTGACATACTTTTGTGTTCCAGTTTTTCATCTTTCATGTAGTAAATAACTACTGTGAATATAGTTGCTTGGTCGTTATTGAGGTGGAATGCTTGTATGGCATCCTGAAGAACATATTTATAGTTTTCTGCGAAATCATATGAAATAACGAATTCACCAGACTTCAAATATATCTTCAAATCCTTGAAGAATGACAATTGCTCTTTGACTAAAAAGTCATGGTTTCTCAAGTTTAGCAATCCTGCACACATTTCTTCCACAAAATCATCCACATTTAAAATGATTGTTTTCAATGTGCATCTGTCAGTCTGAATCCAAGAATCAAATTTGACCTCCTCTATATATTCTCGATCTAATGAATGTGTTTTTCGGGCAATTGGTACATTCACCTAAGTGGCAAGAAGTTGTTGCATTAGGACACATAGCCAATTTAAGGCAATCGCGGTAATCGTGTAAATCTTCTGCCGAATCATCTGTTAAATACTTTAAGTTGATTTCCTTCCACATCAGTTTAACATTTTCATGGTAAATTTGGGTTAATTTCGCGAACCCAGATTGAAATGTTGCAAATAACTGTATCAGGTTACAGATAACCATTCTCTTCTGTTATGTTATGAAGTTATGTTACATACCTTCGGAAAGGTTAATTTGTCTAGTTTCTCAGTATAAGTTTTATTTGTAAGGTTTTACACACAAATAGGAAAAAATTCAAAATAGTGCATTTGTGAAAAATTGAAAAACCGTTGTCTTGAGTTACAAAACATTTATTTTGATAGATATCCCACTCCCATCCCACTAAGCGACCAAAAAGCTCTTAAAGGAAAAATCCTAAGCTTTCTTATGAAAAAAGAAAAAATAAAAAAATGCACTTTTTGAAAAAAAGGCAAAAAATGCTTTAATTTAGCAAAAAAAAAAAAGTCAAAAAAAAAATTTTTTTTTTAAGTATTTTTTTCCGAAATATTGAAGAAATACATATCCTTAAAAAAATAGTCTTAAAAAATAAATTTTCTTAAAACGTATTTTTTTAAAGTACCTTTTCTTAAAAAAAAAACACAATTTCTTAAAAAAGCATATTAAAAAAATAGCTTTTCTTAAAAAAGTATAATTTCTTAAAAGAAAAGAATATTTTATTGAAAAAAAGTAGCTCTTTTTAAAAAACTATATTTTATTAGAAATGTACCTTTTGATAAAAAAAAAGTATATTTTTCTTAAAAAGTATATTATATAGTACTTTTTCTTAATAAGTATCTTTTTTTTTAAAGTTAATTTTAAAAAAAAGGTACCTTTTCTTAAAAAGTACTTTTTCTTTAATGAGGTGATTATCTTAAAAACACCTTTTCTTGAAAAATATATTTTCTGAAAAAAGTATTTTTTTAAAGTACCTTTTCTTAAAAAATTACCTTTGTTAAAAAAGTACATTTTCTTAGAATAGTACCTTTTCTTTAAAAAAAAGATAAATTTCTTTAAAAATTTACAAATTGGTTTTCGAAAAAAAAGAAATACAGCGCGATTATAAATGATGGCAAATATTGTAATCTTATTAATAAAATATTTAGTTTTCTTTTTTTTTTCACTATTTAGCTCTTTGGTATAACCACGCTATGACGGAAGGTACAAAAGCTCGCCGTTGCTGCTACGTGCGAAATTCAACATATAAAAGGCCTTCTTCATGGCCAAAAAAAATATAAAAATATAAAAAAGGGCCTTTTCAGGGCTACAAAATATAAAAAAGGCCCTTTTCAGGGCCACTACACAGATTCAAAAAGAGATTTTTTTGTTACTGCTTCTTTTTTTTAAATAAAATAAAGGCAACGATTATGATGATGAATTAATTTAAAAGCAAAAAGTTCCTAAATATAAATAAAAAACTTTGTGTACTCTTTTTTTTAGCAATTCCAGTTTCATATTTTCTCCTACTAAATTTTTTCGATATTCCGTTTTTAAACTCTTTTTGGTATATATTTGTCAACCCTGAAAATGGCTGCTTATCGCAACTCTTCTTCTGCATAACTGTGATCCATGTTCAATGCTATGTAAAATGAACATTCGAAGATCTGTCACTCTTGCATTATCAGTTTCATGATGAGCAAATTGCAGTTTGCACATCCTCATTTATATATGATTCTTGGTTGAACGGCAAAATCATTTGAGTTAGTTTAGGTTCTTCCCCGAATATTAAAAAAGCGTAAGTACATGTTACCACTGTTTACTTTTTTTTATGCGTAAAATCTGATGCATTTTCATTTTCGAGAGATTTATGCAATATTCCCACTTGATTTGATTTCATATTTTATGGTAGTCAATTTCTAAATCGTATAGTAGTAAACTGTGTAATATTACTTTTAATCGTAAGTCAATAATAACTTTGTTGTAGGCCGCTCACAGATTTTTCGATTTCACTTTAAATTACAGTATCAGTAGTTATGCAGTTACATGGATAAATGTAGAATTTTTTTTTTATCTTTATTTTTTTAAAGGTTTGTATAAAAAAAAAATTATTTTGTTAAATCTCTACATTTTCAATCTAAAAAATCTTTTAAATATCAATTTTCCATAACCAAAATATATTTTCAAATGGATTCATGACAAATTCGTATATATGTTCCCATGAAATACAAATATGTAGTTTGCATTTAAACTAAGTCTGTGAAATAAATTATATTAAAATAGAGTTTAAGGTTTGTGTCTTAAGTCTTTTGTTTCCTAAACATGTCCATAAATTATTGTTAAACCGCACATGCCTCCTATGACGTCAGTATAATTGTGCAATATTCTGTCTGTATAGCGGTAGTTTTGGAACGGAATTAAACAATATTTTCATGACTTTTAAAATAAGCATGACTTTATTGATTATCTAGAATAGTTATAAATTATATAAGCCAACAATGAATTTAGATTTTAATGAAACGGAAAAAATATGTAAAATATCAATTCCATGTTCTAAAAAAAAATTAACAAAAAAAAAATATCGTGATTTCTGTAACTTTTTCTGGCGATACAAAAAAAAAATCAGGAATAATTTGCATGATAACTCAATAGCTAGCTAGTGAATGACGGCTAAACGTCCGTCCGTCCGTCCGTTTGTCAATCCTTTCAGTCGGTGATTGTAGTTTGCCATCTGGGGTTCATAAACTAATAGAGTTTTTATTTTTGCTATAATTCATGGATTTTTTTTTTGTATCATGTTTTAATGGCGGGAAACAAGTGTTTATTTGTTGTTATGTTGATTAGCACAAAAGTGTTTGTTGCTTTTATAGTCAATGGTTCCGTTGGGGATTTCTATTATATTCTAATCAAATAAAATGTACATTATTCTCATTTGTTTGGGCTGGAGGCGGGGGGGGCAACATTTAACAAAATATTAACCTAACGTTTTTCTTTTTTTTTTTTCTTCACTTTAAATATTTAGCAACTTTGATCGAAGCATTGTAAATATTACTTTTATATATATTTACCTTTTTTTTTTTTAACTAATTGTTTTTGTTTGCTATAATTTAAATTGCAATTATATGTTAATGAGCTGTAATGGCAACTATTAAATAAAACTTATTGTTAATATTATCATAATTTGTTATCACATTTATTATATATTGCCATACTTTTGCCAGCCTGAAAGTATTATTTAACAAATGTAGAGGGAAATAATTATTTAAACAATAGATTTATGCATAATTAGTTTTGAATTTTAAATTTCTCACGAATGTATTTACTTAAAATAAAAAACGATTCAATTAACACAAACTGTTTGCCTTAGGTAGATAATATTCATTCAATAACTTTCTATTTATATTTAAGTTAAACATTTTATCGTATTATTGTGCAATAAAATATAAATTGTTTAATTTGTAAATATTTAATTTAATGACATAATTAATAACAACATCTCATAATTTACGTGTTCATTTTTTAATTTTGATTTATGTGATTTTTTTTATTTTTATTAAGGAAATTTTTAAAATTTCTACTTGTCATATTAAAGAGATAAGAATGTAAATTTGAGATGTTACATCGTGTTGATAAAAAATTGGCTTAAAAGGCCTCTGACGCAGCTTTTTTTTTTTGTTTTTTTTGTAAATTATATTAAATGTAGGTTTTGTAAAGTTTATATGTATATTTCACAGCAAGGTTATTTTAAAGTCATCATCTCTATAAGAGCCGTTCTATGTAGGTTTTTTTTTTTAATATAAAAAATTCCAACTTTATTGGACAATATTGGTATTTTCAGAGTTAATAATAATATAACATTTTTCTAGAATCCAAACTTCATTGTAGAAATCTACACAAATAGAAGATTATTTAATGTTGGTAGCTTCCCTAAGTTTTTTTTTTGTATTAAAATTTAAACTTGTATGGCTGCATTGTTTTTTAGTAAAAGGAGCTTTTTTTTGTAAATAAAAATAAAATCTGTCAGAGTAGTTTGTAGGAAGAAGACAAAATCTCTATTGGAGGCTTTTGTAATTGTAAAAAACAAAAAATAGAACTTACAGTAAAGGACTTTTTAGAGAATTTATCAATGGAAATAAAAAGGCTATCCATCACTTTCTGTTGATTTGATTTGCTTTCAAAGCAACTAACATTCATGAATTAAATGGATATAACAAATGCTCGATTTCTCTACGGCTCTAAGAGGTATTAATACAAACTAGCAGATTCCAGCCCTTGAAATTCGAGTGCAAATTCTAGGAAATTTTATTTTTCATTAAATAAAAACTCTCAAGGTATGCTAATCAACTATGGCCAATTTACAAATAAACACAAAAAACTCATTTTTATTACAAACACATTAACAAATTTAATAAACACAAACAGTATTGTATAATTTTATGTATCTGTTAGTAGCAACTTTAAATGCAATTTACTCAAAATAAAGGAAAAAATTTAAAAATCTGTAAATCTGCAAAACGGCTAAAAAGAAATACCTTTCAAATAATATACATTTGGTCAAAATCGGGATAAAACGGTAGAACAAAACATCGGTCACAAGAAATCGCCTAGCCTATTAATATTATAGATATGTACATATATCTAAAAATTCTATTTGTTAAATTTAAGGTCGATCGGAGTTCACCTTCAGAGTCCCAGCAGCCACTAAATATTTTGAAAACTTACATAATTTAAGAAAATTTTCAAAATTAAAATTTTATATTTTAAATCTAAATCTTTATCCAAAATGGTTTATCTGCAGATTTTGTAAAAATTAGAATTTGATGCCCAAAGAATATCACGAAACGATGGCAAACAATCTACTCCAAGACCAAAAAGATGTGTGCCAAACTTGTACATCGAAAAAATGTCTCAAAGTACAAAATAGATATTGTCAATAAGACTGCACTATCTTAAGACACACTGCCTAAAGAATGATTTGCCTATAGTTATTTATTCCGATGGTTGCGGCTACCAAAATCGGAACCATTTTCTCGCAAATGCCTTGTCTAATTTCTGAATAGAAAACAAAAAAATAAATAATGTGAGTCCGATCGCAGGGGAGGTCGATCGATTTTTTTATAGCACTTTCTTAAAATCAAACAGAAAGCGTATCACTTATAGCAAACAACTGCAGGGGCTCTGTTAATATGAAAATATTTATTATTATTTATTATTTTAACCGGTTAATTTTTAATTTTTCGTTTTTTATTTTTAATTTTTCGTTTTTCATTTTTCATTTTTTTTTTTTTAATTTTTTATTTTTAATTTTTAATTTCATTTTTTAATTTTTAATATTTTATTTTTCATTTTTTATTTTCAATTTTTCATTTTTTAATTTTGCTTTTTTTATTTTTCATTCTTCATCTTTTATTTTTCATTTTTCATTTTCCAATTTTTATTTTTCTTTTTTCATTTTTAATTTTTTTTTTCATTTTTCATTTTTTATTTTTTATTTTTTATTTTTCAATTTTCATTTTTTATTTTTCATTTTAATTTTTATTTTTTTATATTTAATTTTTTATTCTTCATTTTTTATTTTTCATTATTCACTTTTAAGTTTAGTTTTTCATGTTTCATTTCTTATTTTTCATGTTTAATTTTTTATTTTTCATTTTTAATTTTAATTTTTTAGTTTTAATTTTTTATTATTCATTTTTTATTTTTTATTTTTCCTTTTTATTTTTTTTTTTTAATTTTTTATTTTTCATTTTTTATTCTTCATTTTTCATTTTTTATTTTTTATTTTTCGTTTTCAATTTTTCATTTTTTTATTTTTAATTTTTCATTTTTCATTTTTAATTTATTTTTCATTTTTTATTTTTAATTTTTTATTTCTCATATTTCACTTTTAATTTTTTATTTTTCCTGTTTTTATTTTTCATTTTTTATTTTTCATTTTTCATTATTAATTTTTGATTTTTCTTTTTTCATTTTTCATTTTTCATTTTTCATTTTTCATTTTTCATTTTTCTTTTTTCATCTTTTATTTTTTATTTTTCATGATTCATTTTTTATTTTTCATTTTTAATTCTTCATTTTTTATTTTTCATTATTCATTTTAAGTTTAGTTTTTAATGCTTCATTTCTTATTTTTCATGTCTAATTTTTAATTTTTCATTTTTATTTTTAATTTTTTAGTTTTATTTTTTTATTATTCATTTTTTATTTTTAATTTTTCCCTTTTATTTTTTTTTTAATTTTTTATTTTTCATTTTTTATTTTTCATTTTTTATTTTTTTTTTAATTTTTTATTTTTCATTTTTTATTTTTCATTTTTTATTTTTAATTTTTAATTTTTCATTTTTTATTTTTCATTTTTATTCTTAATTTTTTATTTTTCATTTTTAATTTTTAATTTTTTTTTTCCTTTTTTTTTTTTTTTCATTTTTTATTTTTAATTTTTAATTTATTTTACATTTTTTATATCTCATTTTTCATTTTTCATTTTTTATTTTTCCTTTTTTTATTTTTCATTTTTTATTTTCAATTTTTCATTTTTCAATATTAATTTTTAATTTTTTTTTTTCATTTTTCATTTTTCATTTTTCATTTTCCATTTTTCATTTTTTATTTTTCATTTTTTATTTTTCATTTTTTATTTTTCATGTTTCATTTTTGATTTTTCTTTTTTATTTTTCATTTTTTATAATTTCATTTTTAAAATTTCATTTTTTATTTTTCATTTCATTTTTAATTTTATTTTTTCATTTTTCATTTCTTATTTATCATGTTTAATTTTTTATTTTTCATTTTTATTTTTCATTTTTATTTTTAATTTTTTAGTTTTAATTTTTTATTATTCATTTTTTATTTTTAATTTTTCCTTTTTATATTTTTTTTAATTTTTTATTTTTCATTTTTCATTTTTTATTTTTCATTTTTTATTTTTTATTTTTCATTTTTCATTTTTCATTTTTTATTTTTCATTTTTTATTTTTAATTTTTTATTTTTCATTTTTCATTTTTCATTTTTAATTTACTTTTCATTTTTTATTTTTCATTTTTTATTTCTCATTTTTCATTTTTCATTTTTAATTTTTTATTTTTCCTTTCTTATTTTTTATTTTTCATTCTTCATTTTTCATTATTAATTTTTAATTTTTTGTTTTTCATTTTTCATGTTTCATTTTTGATTTTTCATATTTTATTTTTTATTTTTCATTTTTTATTTTTTATTTTTCATGTTTCATTTTTGATTTTTAATTTTTTATTTTTCATTTTTAATTTTTCATTTTTAATTTTTCAATTTTTATTTTTCATTTCATTTTTAATTTTAGATTTTTATTTTTCATTTCTTATTTATGATGTTTAATTTTTTATTTTTCATTTTTGTTTTTTAAGTTTTAATTTCTTATTATTTTTATTCTTAATTTTTTATTTTTCATTTTTAATTTTTTTTTTTCATTTTTTATTTTTAATTTTTAATTTATTTTTCATTTTTTATATCTCATTTTTCATTTTTAATTTTTTATTTTTCCTTTTTTTTCTTTTCATTTTTTATTTTTAATTTTTCATTTTTCAATATTAATTTTTAATTTTTCTTTTTTATTTTTCATTTTTTATTTTTCATTTTTTATTTTTCATGTTTCATTTTTGATTTTTCTTTTTCATTTTTCATTTTTAATAATTTCATTTTTAAAATTTCATTTTTTATTTTTCATTTCATTTTTAATTTTATTTTTTCATTTTTCATTTCTTATTTATCATGTTTAATTTTTTATTTTTCATTTTTTAGTTTTAATTTTTTATTATTCATTTTTTATTTTTAATTTTTCCTTTTTATATTTTTTTAATTTTTTATTTTTCAGTTTTCATTTTTTTTTTTTTTTATTTTTCATTTTTAATTTTTTATTTTTTATTTTTCATTTCTTATTTTTCATTTTTAATTTTTTTTTTAATTTTTCATTTTTCATTTTTTATTTTTAATTTTTTATTTTCCATTATTAATTTTTAATTTTTTGTTTTTCATTTTTCATTTTTTATTTTCCATGTTTCATTTTTGATTTTTCATTTTTCATTTTTTATTTTTCATGTTTCATTATACCCTATACCACTATGTGGTTTGGGTATAATGACTTTGTGCTGCTGTTTGTAACAACCAAAAATATTTGACCAACACCCATCTTTAATTATACCGATCGAATCAGAATCACTATCTGATTCGATTTAACGATGTCCGTCCGTCCGTCCGTCCGTCCGTCCGTCCGTCTGTGTGTCCATGTAAAGCTTGTAATCAAACTGCAGGTCGCAAATATGAATAAATTTTGACGAAATTTGGTATTTGATCTTTTATCGGCCATGGGATGAACGCTATTGAAATTGGTGAGAAGCGGTCCATGTTCAGACCTAGCCCCCATACAAATGACCCCTATGAAATCAACATATATTGCCATAACATCCAAATTATCACACAAATCTTAGTCAAATTGGGTTTGTATGTATATATTACATCCATTAATCAGTAGTCCAAAAACGATCCCTACTGGACAACTCTTAGTCATAGGCCCCATATAAAGCTGCTTCCCGATCTTCACTTAAATCTATCAAAAAACAAAAATATTGCACTGTTCCTTCTCAAATTTTGTTTGTATATATTTTTCCAAAATACAAGAGACTTTACCAAACATGGGCAGGATCGGTCCATTTTTGGGCCTAGTCCCCATATAGATATAGCATCCGATATGAACTTTTTCATATCTGCAGCCGAAGAAATTAATAAAAATCCCACTCAAATTTGGTTTATGCTTATTTTCTATATCCAGTTAGTTAGGCATGGTATAGGGTATCGTATAGTCGGTCTAGACCGACTATAATTTTCTTATACCACTATGTGGTTTGGGTATAATGACTTTGTGCTGCTGTTTGTAACAACCAAAAATATTTGACCTAGACCCATCTTTAATTATACCGATCGAATCAGAATCACTTTCTGAGTTGATTTAACAATGTCCGTCCGTCCGTCCGTCCGTCCGTACGTCTGTATGTCCATGTAAACTTTGTAATCAAACTGCAGGTCGCAAATATGAATATATTTTGATGAAATTTGGTGTGTAAGCTTTTATTGGCCATGGGATGAACGCTATTGAAATTGGTGAGAATCGGTCCATGTTCAGACCTAGCCCCCATACAAATTACCCCTATGAAATCGACATAAATTGCCATAAGATCCAAATTGTCATATAGATCTTATTCAAATTGGGTTTGTATGCGTTCATTACATCCATTAATGAGTAGTCCAAAAATGATCCTTTTGGCCCCACCTAGAGCTGCTTCCCGATCTTCACTTAAATCTATTAAAAAACAAAAATATTGTACTGATTCTTCTCAAATTTTGTTTGTATATATTTTTGCAAAATAAAAGAGACTTTACCAAACATGATCAGGATAGGTCCATTTTTGGACCTAGTCCCCATATAGATATATCATCCGATATGAACTTTTTCATATCTGCAGCCAAAAAAATTAATAAAAATCCCACTCAAATTTGGTTTTTGCTTATTTTCTATGTCCTGTTAGTTGGGCCTAAGAGATAGAGTTTCTAAACGCGTGGTATAGGGTATCGTATAGTCGGTCTAGACCGACTATAATTTTCTTACTTGTTATTTTTCATTTTTAATTTTTCATTTTTAATTTTCTATTTTTTATTTTTCATTTCATTTTTAATTTTAGATTTTTATTTTTCATTTCTTAATTATCATGTTTTTCATTTTTATTTTTAATTTTTAAGTTTTAATTTTTTATTATTCATTTTTTATTTTTTATTTTTAATTTTTCCTTTTTATTTTTTTTTTTTAATTTTTTTTTTTTTTTTTTTCATTTTTCGTTTTTTATTTTTTATTTTACATTTTTATTCTTAATTATTTATTTTTCATTTTTAATTTTTTTTATTTTTAATTTTTTTTTTTTCATTTTTCTTTTTTAATTTTTCATTTCTCATTTTTTATTTTTCATATTTAATTTTTCGTTTTTCATTTTTAATTATTCATTTTTTTTTTTTAATTTTTCATCTTTCATTTTTGGTGACAAAAAAATAAGCAAACCGTTTGATATCGAATACATAGAATACAATTTTTTCAAAAACTTCAACGATGAAAATGTTATACGCTCTTCCAGTATTCGTCCCGGACGAACTAAGAATGACCCAACTGTTGCAAAACTGAAATCACTTTTATATTTATGGAATGGTAGTGTAAAACACAAAGTCAGTTTTAATGATGAGTACAAAGATCTTCCAATACGAATGAAGAAATACCCAATGAAAAGAACCACAATCACTTCATCCAGAATATCTTCCAATATCCATCAGTAAATGGAAACAGAAATATTCCAGAGATTTTTCAAATTTGGTTTGTATATATTTTTTCAAAATATAAGTAACTTTACCAAATATGGTCAGCATCGGTTTATTTTTCGACCTAGTCCCCATATAAATATAACTTCCGATATGAACTTTTTCATATCTGCAACCAAAAAAATTAATAACAATGCCACTCAAATTTGGTTTATGCTTATTTTCTATATCCACTTAGTTGGACCGAGATAGGGTCCCTAAGCCATGGTATAGGGTATCGTATAGACCGACTATAATTTTCTTACTTCTTATCGACTATAATTTTCTTACACATAAAAAATAACCATTCCAGAAAAAAAATGTTCATTGGTAGTAAGCCTTTTTTTGGAAAATCATTTACTTCACAATCATCATTAAATTCATTATAATAATCTTCATTATCATCGTTGAAAGATTTAATGAAAAAAATTAGCTATTGAATCGTTAAGAACACAATGTTGAACCCAATATGCAAAGTTTACAAAACGTTAAAATAACGGGACTTCATAAAATTATAGGACGTTTACAAAACTATAGCGAGCATAAGTCGTTAACAATCATATTTGCCAAACTGTTATACAGACTAAGTGTATATTAAGTGTTATTGTAAATGTTATTGCTATTTAAAGCGTTTTTAAAACATCATTTAAAAAGAGTTCATATTTTGCAATTAAATAAACCTATCATAACAATGCTTATGAAAAGTTATAGAAATATTGGTTACATTTCACTTATGGAATGGTTTATTGGGTTAAATACATTTTTCAAAAATCATAAATACTTAACAGAGATTGTTAAGTTAACAGAATTTTTGTGAAGATGACTACCAAAGTTGAATACCTTTTACAAAATGTTATGCAGTTTATAGAGAATGTTGCAGCAATATGTTTATTATGTTTTTCTAAAGATAACTACATTTACAACTAATGCAAGGGTCTTAGCCACATACATAGCGGGATTTGTAGAATAGGACTAAAATCGATAGTTACGTAGTTGTAGTAGTACGAAAAAATTATATTGTTTATAAAAGCAATCGATTTTATTATTTTTTATTTCTTTGTAAGTTGTCCAGTTATAATTAATTTTTATTGCTCCTCGTAATATAATATTAAAATATTTAAAGAACAATTCCTATAAAGAATTAGTAGAAAATTTATGATCTTCATAATTTGATGTTGGTTAGAACACAATTATTTTATGATTTCTATTCATAATTATTAATCATTAAATTGTTTTTTTTTTTATATCCACTACGTATAATGAAAAAAAAAATTTTTCATTTAAATTATTAACACCTTATTTTAATTTATATTTTATTATAGGAACTAAATCGTAATACAAGCGAATTATTTTGAAATTTATCAATAAACACATTTAAAATATATATATACATATATACATACTTATATATTTACATGTTGTATAATAACCCGCACCATTCGTTGGTAATAATTTCAAATTGTTTATTTTTTTTTTTTTTTTTGCAATTGAATATAAAATCATATCTATGATTATTAAAATTAAAATTTATTGATCATGGATCATAAATCAAATTAATGGCTTTACAATTGTTAAAAAAAAAACAGATTTGAACATAAATAAAAAAAAAAGTCGATTTCTTTTCTTGCTACTTGACAGCATGAGTTTATAGACTTTTATAAACGGATATCCTAGAACCAACAAATATTTGAATTTGTAATTGTGTGAACAGAACAATAACCTTTTTTTGACCTTAAGCAAAATATTCTTTATTTAATGGGAATTACAAACAAAAATTATGATTAATTTGATTTTTATTTCAAATCATTCTTTTAATAAAAATATTTGGCAAAACTGTTTGCATTTCTAATAGCAAATACAAATAATATGTAGATATGAGTATTAAACAACAAACAAAACAAAAAATAGAGAAAAGAAACAGTTTAACCTGAAGGCCAATTATTTGTATTTGTTTTTTTTTTTTTTTTTTTTTCAATTATATTATTATTATTATTATGTCTTATTCATTGTTGTTCTCCAAATGAAACTAATTATAACGTTTCAGTTACAAAAACCCATTTCAAACGTTTTTGTATACAGTTAAATCTATTTGATTTTTAAAATAAAAATATTTATATACTCGAGAAAATCGACTGTGTTAGCTGGTCTAATATATCAATCAAAAAATTGAAATTCAAACAATGAGTAATATAATTTTGAACTGTTTCTTTCATTTAACGTTTGTTTGTTTGTCGGGTTTTTGTTTTGTGGTGTTAACAGAATTTGTTATTCATATAAAAAGCTATGGAAAAGCGTTTTAATTTGATGACTAATAAATAAAAACGAAATTGATTATGTTTGAATAAACTTTTTGATTAATTATCTGTAAAAACTAATTCCCCAATTAGAACAGCTTTAGAACTTAATTAACTAAAAAGTCAATTAATATTTCTAATCACTATAAAAATCAAGTGTTTCATTCCAAAAAAGAGATTTTTAATTCGGTTTTGCTAATTTTCCAATAATCTTTTTTTTTAATTAAAACTAGTAAATAGGGTTAATGTACAGATAGGCCAATTATACGGTACCCTATACCATAAATTTCGGCAAAAGTCATTGGATCACACTAATTTTAATTTGTGGTATAGATTATGTAAAAAAAAGTATGAATATACCTTGAATTTTTTACATTAACAATTAAAATAAATAAATATTTTTTCTTTAATTTTTTCAACAATTATTCAAAACAAAATATCTGCACTTAACGTATTTTTTTCATTGATTAATTTTATTTATTTTAAATAATAATTTTGTACATAAGGGGAAATCATTTGCTAGTCTTTTTGAAAATAATTTATTTCCAACATCGTCCTAATTTAAAACCACCTTTAATTGAAGAATTCTTAAAAATTGCAAAAGTTCTTTGCCAACCTGAAGCCCTCTCTTTAGATGAGAAAATAGGCAAATTTGTTAAAAATTACAAGAAACTTTCAAAAGAAGATGCCGTAAAGCAATGTCGGGATCTCTTGGCTAAAGTAAATAAGACTTATGACCCATAATGCTTTAAATTTATTGACATTTAATGTTAGATCTTTAATCGAAGTAAGTCGTAGAATAGATCTATTAAATATTCTAAAATTTAATAAGATAGATATTGCGTTCATCCAAGAAACACATTTGAGAGCTAGTCATAAAGTTAAATTTGAAAATTAAACCTTTATAAAAGATCAAAGCTCACAAGGAGTTGCTATTGTTTTAAGAAATTATTTTAAATATTCTGTAGTTAATATTTCAAGTTTAGGGTTCCCAAATGTTTTCATTACTATAGAAGTTTTAACTGATGGTTCAATAAAAAAATATTTACTAGGGTCATTATATATCCCTTGTAACTGTAACGCGACACAGTTCAATGATGGTCTGTCATATTTATCGAATTTCTCACAAAATTTTGATAAAACTTTTATTGGAGGTGATTTCAATGCAAAACATACTTCTTGGGGTGATTCTATAGCTAATGCAAATGGAAATATATTTTTTAATTTTTTACAATGTAACTCAATATATTTCAAACGCATTTCTAGTTATAGTCCGTCATATCCAAATGGGTCTTCATTTCTTGACCATTTCTTAGTGAGTACTACATCTATAAATTCTTCAAATCAAAATTTCAAAATTTCTACACTACCATCATTTTCTGATCATTTTCCTATTCATCTTCAAATCAAACTTCGAAACCATGAGTTTATTTTAAATACACAACCTACTTTTATTAGTTTTAAAAATACAGATTGGATTTCTTTTAAAAATGATGTAAGTCAAAGTATATTACAAAACTACCCAACATCAATTAGAAATCTTTCAAATTTAGAAATTAATCAGTATATTCAGGAATTTACAACAACTCTGAACTTGATTGGTAATGAGCATTCGGAAAAAATTGAATTGAGGAATCGAAAATTCATAGTTGCTGATAGAATTAAGACTTTGTTAAAAATTAAATATGATTGGCACAGAAATATAAAGAAAATTTACCATAGAACTTGAAATCGTTTCGATTCAAATTATTTATTGCTTTCAAAACAAATACAGCTGTTGAATATTATTCTTAAAAGACAAGTAGAACTTGAACAATCAGAAATTTTTAAGGAGCATCTTGAAAAAATGAAATCTAGCCCAACAGCTCATAAAAAGATTTATAATTTAATAGGTTATAAAAAGAATCAAACTTTTAAACATTTATCTGTTGATGGCATATTGATAGAAAATGAAACTTTGAAATTGGAAAAATTGAAAAATCATTTTTTAAATATTTATAATAGTCCATTGCCTAATAGAGATATCTCACAAATTGAAATAAATATTAATAATACTATTTCCAGAACTGCAAATTTTCAATATTTTTTTAACGAAAATTTTCCTGCCACAAATTCACAAAATCACACAAGTCTGGTTACTTTAGAAAAACTAGTAGTTCATTCGAAAAATTTAATTAACAAAAAATCTTTCGGCTTAGACAAAATTTTCAATTTAATTTTAAAGAAACTTCCATTAAACGCATTTGAATTTCTAACCATTATTTTTAATAATTGTTTAAACAATTCATATTTTCCTGATGCTTGGAAAATTTCGAAAATAATACCATTAAAAAAGAAACAAAACTTAACCGATATAAACAATTTACGACCTATTTCATTGCTTTCAAATTTGGGAAAACTTTTTGAGAGAACAATTCGAGAGAAAATGGACATAGGAATTATTGAAAATTACATTCCAGACTTACAATTTGGTTTTAAGAATGGACATTCAACAACTGACGCTTTAATAAAATTTCAAAATGATGTCGTTTGTAATCTTCGTAAACGATTTTGCACTGTTCCAATTTCTTTAGATGTCAAAAAGGCATTTGATCATGCTTTTCACAATGGTATACTTCATAAAATGATTGAAATAGGGTTTAATCCTTTTATTATTAAATTAATTAAAAGTTTTTGATGTGTAAACATCTATACGCGCAGGGGGGTAAATTTCTATTTCACAATACAATCACAAAAACAGCGTAACTTATATCGGTGTGAGCTGAAGGAGATAACGCTGTGTGACTTATGATTGTATTGGTGAAAAAATATTTTCAGGAGAAACT
The DNA here is from genome assembly GCA_963682025.1 of Cordilura impudica. Classification (NCBI taxonomy): domain Eukaryota; kingdom Metazoa; phylum Arthropoda; class Insecta; order Diptera; family Scathophagidae; genus Cordilura; species Cordilura impudica. The sequence continues at coordinate 21,899,688 of OY821519.1, read as the reverse complement.
GTTCATGGGCAATTACCCAATGCATTCGAAATTGGAATTGTGGTAGGAGAGACAAACCTAAGTAACTCGTGTTTTTAACACTTTTTTTTATTGTTTGTAACATTCTATTTTAATAAATTTCACTTTTATTATTTTTATATTTAATTAATAAACACAATAACTATCGCTTGCTACCACTCAAAAAATCTCACAAATCTCACAAAATCATACAAATTTATACAAACATCTGATTTCGAGTTGCCAAATAAAACAGATGTTAACTTTGTAGCCAGATTGTTAAACCAGGGATACCAGAGCTTTCAAATGAAGTGAACTGCTGAAAATAGTATAGAACAATTCGTAAATTTAAATTAAATTTTTTTTATAATATTTTAGATTCTGGTTAATGTTTGCAAAAATTAATTATGCCTATATGATTATATTGTGTTTTATTTAAAAACTATTTTTTCTTCATATAGAAAATTGAATAGTTTAGATTTCTTCTAATAATTTAAACAAGCAGATTCCAGCCCTCGAAATTCGAATGCAAATTCTAGGAAATTTTATTTTTTCATTAAATGAAGACCCTAAAGGTATGCTAATCAATTAAAGCCAATTCACAAATCAACACAAAAAAAAAAACAAACTCATTTTTATTACAAACACATTAACAAATTTAATAAACACACACATAGCATTGTATAATTTTATGTATGTGTTAGTAGCAAATATAAATGCAATTTACTCAAAATAAAGGAAAAAAATTAAAAATCTGTAAATCTGCAAAACGGCTAAAAAGAAATACCTTTCAAATAATATAGTTTGATCAAAATCGGGCTAAAACGGTGGAAGAAAACATCGGTCACAAGAAATCGCCTAGCCTATTAATATTATAGATGAGTTCATCATTTAATAAGAATTCTAGCCTTTGAATATTTTTGATGTGTAAACATCTATACGCGCAGGGGGGTAAATTTGTATTTCACAATACAATCGCAAAAACAGCGTAACACATCGGTGTGAGCTGAAGTGTAAATCGGTGTGACTTTATCTGATTATATTTGTGAAAAAATTATGATATGTTCTTTTCTAAACATTTTCCAATTGTCTTTCAAAAAACATCAATTGTATTTCAGAAAACATCAATTGTATTTCAGAAACCATCAATATAATTTCAGAAAACATCAATTGAATTTCAGAAAACATCAATAGAATTTCAGAAAACATCACTTGAATTTCAGAAAACATAAACAGAATTTCAGAAAACATCAATATAATTTCAGAAAACATCATTTGAGTTTCAGAAAACATCAATTGAATTTCAGAAAACATCAATAGAATTTCAGAAAACATCAATTGTATTTCAGAAACCATCAATATAATTTCAGAAAACATCATTTGAATTTCAAAAAACATAAATAGAATTTCAGAAAACATCAATATAATCTTAGAAAACATCATTCGAGTTTCAGAAAACATCAATTGAATTTCAGAAAGCATCAATAGAATTTCAGAAAACATCAATTGTATTTCAGAAACCATCAATATAATTTCAGAAAACATCATTTGAATTTCAGAAAACATAAATTGAATTTCAGAAAACATCAATATAATTTCAGAAAACATCATTCGATCAATTGTATTTCAGAAACCATCAATATAATTTCAGAAAACATCATTTGAATGCAGAAAACATAAATAGAATTTCAGAAAACATCTATAAAATTTCAGAAAACATCAATTGAATTTCAGAAAACATAAATAGAATTTCAGAAAACATCATTTCAGAAAACATAAATAGAATTTCAGAAAACATCAATATAATTTCAGAAAACATCATTCGAGTTTCAGAAAACATCAATTGAATTTCAGAAAACATCAATAGAATTTCAGAAAACATCAATATAATTTCAGAAAACATCATTCGAGTTTCAGAAAACATCATTTGAATTTCAGAAAACATAAATAGAATTTCAGAAAACATCAATTGAATTTCAAAAAGCATTATTTGAATTGCTGAGAACATTAATTGTATTTCAGAAAACGTCAATAGAATTTCAAAAAGCATCATTTGAATTGCTGAAAACATTAATTGTGTAATAGAAAACATCAATTGAATTTCAGAAAACATCGATTGCATTTCAGAAAACATCAATTGAATTTCAGAAAACAGCATAATCGACTTATTTTTTATGCACTGGAAAATATGATGTTGATGTTTTCTTTAATTATTAGATGTTTACACATCTCCCTTGTGATCGGACTCACATGATTTTTTTTTTTCTGATAGACCCTTTTGCGTACAATTTAATGATGGTTTATCAGATTTTGAAAATGTTACCTGTGGCGTTCCACAGGGTTCAATTTTAGCTCCACATTTATATAATATATTTATGTACGATTTTCCTCATAATTTTACAAATTCAATTGGTCTATTGTATGCTGATGACTCTCTTTTATATTCACATCATAAATCTCCACTTGTTGCCTTAAGACAGGTTTCAAGTCAACTTGAAAAAGTTAAAATTTTTTATGATAATTGGGGGATTAAACTTAATGCATCTAAATGTGAAGCAATTTGTTTACGCAATGCTTCAGGAAAATGTAAAAATTTTGTTGTGCTAAAACTTTTTCTTTGCGGTTATGAAATTCCCTTCAAAGAAAATATCAAATATTTAGGAATCAATATTAACAATCTTCTAAAATTCAACAAACATGCCAGAATAGCTTTAAAGAAATCTCACAAAATTATGGGTGCATTTTCAAAAATTTTGTTTAATAAGAGTTTACCAATGAAAACTAAGCTCTTATTACATAAAACAAGTATTAGACCAGTTTTCTTATACGGTTTTCCTATTTGGTTCAATATTTCACCTACGGTCATAAAGGAAATGGAAATTTTTGAACGGAAAATTATAAGATGTTGTATTGGTAAAAACTTTGAATCAATTTTTAAGCGATACTCTAACACAGTGTTGCCATTTTAGCATTTTAGTTGCTAGATTTAGCAACTTTTTTTATCGTTTAGCATCCAAAATTTATGAAAAGATGCTAGATACTAACTTAGCATCTTTTATTAATAAAAAGTTGCTTTTAGCATCTTTTTTCATTATTTTTGAATATACAATTTTAATTTTAATGGAGTTGATATGTTTTAATTTATCAAAGTGTAATACGAGAATTTTGTGTACCACTCTTTTTACCTTTATTTCAACAAATATAACAAAACATTTTGAAATAGACATTCTTTTATTTCAAAATGTTTTGACATTCTTCTATTTCAAAATGTTTTGAACACCAACAAAAGCTTTTAATGAATTAAAAATTTTCAATACAAAATACATTAAATCCGGTAAAAGAACCGATAACCAAAATATTAGAAGAGTTTAAATTTAGATCATCTAAAACAGAAAAAATTCAAATCCAATGGAGTTATATCATAGAACAATATTGGGATACAACACTGAATTGAAGTTAACAAAAATTCTATTGGCGAAAATCCATATAAAGAATTATTTGTATTGCCTTTATTAGTTTTGTCTTTCTCAAAAGCCGAAGTGGAACGTTTTTTTAGTTTAATGGCTTTAGTTAAAAGCAAACTTTGAACAGAATAAAATCCGAGTTGTTATGTTCTGTATTACGTACAAAAGAAGGTTTGAAATTGAAAAATGGGTGCTGTTACACTTACAATATACCGAGTGATGTCGTTGATAAAATTCGATCGTCAGAAAAATATCAGCCAAGAAGAACTTGAAGATGAAGACATTACAGAAATATTAGATTCTATAAATCAATTATTGTCATGTAATCGTGTCTTTTGATAGTGTAAATTCTGTTATATTTGAAATTAAAAAAAATATCTCAAAAATTAAAAATATTTAATTTAAAATTAAGAAAACTCAATTTAATGTTAATGTTACAGATGAAAATCAAAATAATTTTAATTAAAATTTAAAAAATATAAATCGAAACTTATGTTTTATATTAATTTTTCGGTTTAAAAACCAAAAAATGTATTAATAAGTATTTAATTTTTCAATATAAATTTAAAAAAAAAAAATTAGCATCTTTTTTTTTTGACTCCAGTACGTTTTAGCATCTTTTTTTTTTTGCAATTTAGCATCTTTGCAATTTCAAATTATGGCAACACTGCTCTAACATTTTTATTTATAATCAATCAAATACCACTCCAATTGGCTTATACATATGTGATATTTTAAGAAAATTCATTTCAAGATTATCAAATCATGAAAATAATTTTATTAAAAACATTTTTATTGAACAAAGAAATTTTGGTTGGTCAAATACAAACTACTTATCACCTATTGGTTATATTAATGAAATTCCTCCAAATTTTGATTTGAATACAAATTTATCCTCTAATTTTTATATAAAAAGTACACCAGCTACTCATAGAGGATAGTACATTTTTATTATCATTTATTATTTTGTTGTGATTTGTGTTATTTTCTTTTAGTTTTTAGTTTATTTTTAAGTCGTAGTTTTAAGATTATTTTAAGAGATTCACTCTCCAGATATGTTAGCTCCGGGAGCAAGAGCATTTTACTTACACTTACTTTTCATTAAAATTGTAATAATTTCATCGATTAAGCATGGTGCTGTTCAAATTTGTTGTAATTAAGATAATACTTTATAGTCTTAAGTTATTTACTCTCTTGTTATTTTTATGTTTAAGTTTCTATTATTGTTTTAAAAAAGGCTCAATAAATATAACTTATAACTTATTTTAAAGTGAACTAGAAGAAATGTTGAAAAAATTTTCAAACTCAAATCTTGTTTGTTTTAACTGTATTGTCCGTTTTGTAGTTTTTTTTTTTTTTTTTTTTTGGTTTAAATTTCATTAAATATTTTCCCAATTCATTTATTATTTTTTCTAAAAATGATTGTTTAACTACAATTTTATGTATGTGAATTTGAACTACATGTAGCCACAACGGAAGATGTATATAAATATGTAGCCACAACATAAGATGTATATAAAAATTGTTGAACCTCTTCTTTTGTAACTTCAAAAAAAAAAAAAAAAAAATTAAATAAAACAAGTAAGTGTTAAATTCGGCTCTGTCATTGATAGCATCCACACGGGTTTTACTTTTTCATTAATATCTGGACTTATTGCACCATTTATAATGAGCATGCAGATTCCAGCCCACGAAATTCGAGTGCAAATTCAAGGAAATTTTTTTATTTAATAAATTATTGCCCCTAAAGGTATGCTAATCAATTTTAGACAATCCACAATTCAACACTTTTTTCAATTCAACACAATTATTATTGTGAATGAAGAAAAAAATCTCTTTTTTTTTTTTGCAAACACATTAACAATTTTAACCCTTCGTTGCATGATTTAATTTCCTTAAAGATAAAAAATTTTTGGAAATTAAATTTGGTCGACTTCCTGTATGAATTATAGGAGTTACGTAAGATTGCATATATGCAATATCATGCAGCATATCGATGGAAATGTATTAACTTGCGTTTTTTTGTACCTTCACATTTTACTGGTTTCAATGATAAAAAAAAATGGTAGTAAAGACAGTTTATGGTAGACTGAAATATTAATTCAAATTTTAGGAAAACATTTTTTATTTAATTTATGTTTATATTTTTAATTAGATATAATATAATCACAGGAAAGCTTGTACTTTAATTTATATTTGAAAAACTATTCTGTATGAAATTTTTTAAAACAATGCACAGTCGTCAAAAGCGCTCAAAATTAAATTTTTTGTTATAATTCTTTTAATTTTTTTGCAGTTATCGAATGATAATATATTAGATAAGACGTTTTGAGAGCATTTTCTGGGTTGTAGAATATCTATTTTTTATGCTATAATGGACCAAAGTTGAAGTTTTTTTAAAAAAAATTGCAAACTAAAAAATCGAAATTTTTATACTCGGGAACTAAGTAGGCAAACCGTACTTTTTTCGATGACTTTGTTTTATAACTTTACAGTTATAAAAAATATATTTTATTTTTAATCACATCATGTAATTTCTTGGGCATTTGAGTGACTATTTCATATAATTTTTAAGTGCCAAAAAAAAAATAGGTTTAAAAAAAAATTAAATTGAACTATTTGCATAAGCTGCCAAAAAAAATAGCGGCTCTCAACCGCTTAGATATAAACGGTATTTAATACACCTAAGGGTCGTAAAGAAAATATGCTTCTACCTAAGTGCAATATTATGCAACTTTTAATGTAGAGCATTTTTAAGGTACCCTATTTATAAGTGTATTTTAAAAAAATTCATACGATCTCAATCACAATTGTGATAGAGCATGAAAAAAATGGACCAGTATTTTGGTTCTTTGGACGGAACCCCCAATTTTTGGGAGATATAAGGCATACGAAAATGAATGTTTTTCGTTTTTTAACTTTTTGCACACAACTTTTAAATGAATATGTGCATACTGTATATCAAATGAAAGGTATTTGAAAGGGCTATCGATCCGTTTTAGTGCCTGCACGTACATAACAAATTTTAAATTTTGGTGAAAAAATTTGGTTATTTTAAGTTCATTTATATAAAGGTAAGGAAAAAAGTATATGGAACAGGTGATTGAAAGATATTTTTTAGAATTATTTTAAACTTTGAGTTAATGCCTTTTATAGTTTCTATAGACATAGTAAAAAAAATTCCCGATAAATTTTAAGTATTAATTATTTTTCTTTATTTAATAATAAAAAAAATAAGAAACTTCAGTGTGAAATATATATAACGGGTGATTTTTTTGAGGTTAGGATTTTCATGCATTAGTATTTGACAGATCACGTGGGATTTCAGACATGGTGTCAAAGAGAAAGATGCTCAGTATGCTTTGACATTTCATCATGAATAGACTTACTAACGAGCAACGCTTGCAAATCATTGAATTTTATTACCAAAATCAGTGTTCGGTTCGAAATGTGTTTCGCGCTTTACGTCCGATTTATGGTCTACATAATCGACCAAGTGAGCAAACAATTAATGCGATTGTGACCAAGTTTCGCACTCAGTTTACTTTATTGGACATTAAACCAACCACACGAATGCGTACAGAAGAGAATATTGCGTCTGTTTCTGAGAGTGTTACTGAAGACCGTGAAATGTCGATTCGTCGCCGTTCGCAGCAATTGGGTTTGTGTTATTCGACCACATGGAAGATTTTACGCAAAGATCTTGGTGTAAAACCGTATAAAATACAGCTCGTGCAAGAACTGAAGCCGAACGATCTGCCACAACGTCTAATTTTCAGTGAATGGGCCCTAGAAAAGTTGGCAGAAAATCCGCTTTTTTATCGACAAATTTTGTTCAGCGATGAGGCTCATTTCTGGTTGAATGGCTTCGTAAATAAGCAAAATTGCCGTATTTGGAGTGAAGAGCAACCAGAAGCCGTTCAAGAACTGCCCATGCATCCCGAAAAATGCACTGTTTGGTGTGGTTTGTACGCTGGTGGAATCATTGGACCGTATTTTTTCAAAGATGCTGTTGGACGCAACGTTACGGTGAATGGCGATCGCTATCGTTCGATGCTAACAAACTTTTTGTTGCCAAAAATGGAAGAACTGAACTTGGTTGACATGTGGTTTCAACAAGATGGCGCTACATGCCACACAGCTCGCGATTCTATGGCCATTTTGAGGGAAAACTTCGGAGAACAATTCATCTCAAGAAATGGACCGGTAAGTTGGCCACCAAGATCATGCGATTTGACGCCTTTAGACTATTTTTTGTGGGGCTACGTCAAGTCTAAAGTCTACAGAAATAAGCCAGCAACTATTCCAGCTTTGGAAGACAACATTTCCGAAGAAATTCGGGCTATTCCGGCCGAAATGCTCGAAAAAGTTGCCCAAAATTGGACTTTCCGAATGGACCACCTAAGACGCAGCCGCGGTCAACATTTAAATGAAATTATCTTCAAAAAGTAAATGTCATGGACCAATCTAACGTTTCAAATAAAGAACCGATGAGATTTTGCAAATTTTATGCGTTTTTTTTTAAAAAAAAGTTATCAAGCTCTTAAAAAATCACCCGTTATGATACAAACTAAATTAAAAGAGAAGATAATAAAAAATTAACAAAATTCATTAAAATTAAGTGACGCTTTTTATTTCTAATAATGTGTATGACCTCCACCGTTAGCAATGACTTCATTTAAACGGAGAGGCATTGAGTTGACGAGGTTATGAAGTTCATTTTAACTCGTTTAATGAATTATAACAACGTCCATTTTTATAAATGCTTGTCTAAGCATTCCCCAAAGATTTTCCACTGGATTTAGGTCAGGGCTTAAGGGGGGCCAATCCAAAACATTGATATTTTTTTCTTCGAAAAAACGTTTTGTTTTTCTTGCCGTGTGTATAGGAGCGTTGTCCTGCTGGAAAGTAAAATTATTTCCATAATTTTCTTCAGCAAAGTCTATAAGGACATTGTCTAGCAATTCTACATAGTTCTCCGCATTCATTTTATGAGATATAAAGGAAATCGGAGAACGTTCTTTGTAACCAAACGTTACCCAAGTCATAAGGGATCCTCCTTTAAAATTTCGGGCTACCCGTATTTGCTGTGGTTGACCTTTAGCTCTCCAATAACCTTGATAACCATCAGGACAGTCAAGGTTAAACTTTTTTTCATCACTGAAGAGCACATATTTCCATTCTTCTTCCCATAATTTATATTTTTCTGCAAATGCCAATCTTGCTCCCTTGTGTTTTGGTGTAAGCTTAGATTTTGGCAAAGTTTTTTGTTTGGTAATGTGTAAATCATTATTTAAAATTTGGTTTATTTGACCACAACTGAAATTGTTTTTGACTGCCAGGCGTTTAATTGATCTTTTATCGCGATCGCTTACTTTTGGATGTCTTCCAGATCTTTTTAATAGTGCCGTATGATGTTGGATTTTTGACATAATTTTGAATTGTTGTTTTTGATCTATTAAGCGTAAGGGCAATATCTCTTATTGTGCGCCCAGTTTCGCGGTATAAATCAATTTTTGTACGCTCTACAAAAGACAAATGGCTTCCTCTGGGCATTTTGATCTGTCATTAGTTTTATTTAATAAAAAAACAAATAAACAATCTAAGAAACACTAATAAATGTTATGATTAAGAATTATACTTACAGTGTATTGCCTTTTTATATTAAAATTCACTTTTGTTATCATTAAATTAAAAAAATCAATCACTTTCTTCTTATGTACCATATACTTATTTCATACGAAGACGATGTATAAAAAATAATAAATTTAAATTTAAATAACGGTTAATCTGTGAGATAAGTTAATGTTTTTTAATAGAGGATAAATGGAGCGTTGTAAAAAATTAGTATTCAATTGGATATGGAATCTTAGTATTTACTAAAGTATCATTATTACTTTGTACCATATACTTTTTTCCATACCTGTATATATATATATATATATATATATATATATATAATATATATATAATATTATTATATATAATATTAATATTAATGCTTAAACTGACTCAGCTAACTCAAATACTGGTAATGTAGGACGAACCTTGTTACATAATTATGAGGTTACGGCAGATATTTTGAATATTAATCAACAACTCGTTAAAAATTTTAATTGAATTATGCAAGTAATTTCATCAGGAAGGGAAATTATTACGAAAAATTTTAAAACATATTGCATCCAAACAGCAGAACGTTTCGTATGGTTGGTATTATATGCCCCCCTCAGTTCATAAGGTGTTGATACATGGAGCTGATATTATTAACCATTTGGGAGTCGCAATAAAATAAATTAAATAATGAAGACGTATTTCACTACCATTTAATATCCTCAGATCCGTTAATAAGTAGTATTAGAATTAAGATTAAGATTCATGAAAGAATCCAGTAAATCGGTCCCTCCCATAAACTTGTTACATCCTTATACAATGCTTAGGCAATCGACATTTATTTGTCTTCCCGACTTTTTGATCATTATGATCATTAACGGCAACGATGTATAGTAATTATCAAAAAAAAAACTTTATAGTTGTTTTCTGATGGAACGGGTCGCAGAAGTCTAACGACGATGTTGGCACACGCGCCCAAGTCATTTACTTCGGGAAGCCTAAACAAGGGGTTGTTCTCTTCACCCGTATATATTTCAAAGTTATAGTTATAGCCCGATATTCGTGCAAGCACATACAGTTTAAATCCCCAATTGTTTGGTTTCATTGGAAGATACTGCTTCAAATATGATTTACATTTTGTAGAGCATAGTTGCTCGTCAACAGAAAGGCAGTTTTCAAGTGGGACAGACATAAACTTTTCAACCAAATGTTTTACAACCGGACGTATTTTAAAAATTCGGTCATGATTTGGATCATCTTGACTTGACTTCATTTTTTTTCAAATCGATTTATAGACATAGTCTCCTGTATAAGTGAATTTAAAACAATCGGTGCCCAATATCGACGATTATTTGGAATTTGAACATCATAATGCATATCCAAAATTTTTTGGATTTTTCTGGCAAGCATATAAATTCGACTGGTAGACAATAGAATTCATAAGTTCTTCCGAAAAAAAAATATGTGAAGTTACTGCAAGGTCCACTTAAATTTTAAAATATTTCTGGAAGCTCTTCGCTGGCCTTAAAATTAGTGTTTAAATCCATTGCGAATTCTTTTTGTTTCCAAATAGTTTTTCATATTTTTGTTTCAGAGATCGTAAATCACCGACATTGGTTCTCTCATTAGCATTTACCTTCTATCCAAAACTACACACTCCAGTCGACTTACGTTGATTTGATCATTATTGTCATCGTTATTAACAAAAAATTCATCTTCACTTTCACCGGAAACCTTTAATTATTTTGGCAATTTCGATATCAGTAAGTGTCCTTAAAAATAAATAAAATTAACATTAAATGCATGGAATTGCATATATGCACTTTAACAACATATTTGCAATATAAGTTCTCATTAGTGCTAACGCATGAATTTGCACATATGCAATGATGCTTTACAGCGCTCAAGTAAAAACTTTTCATTTAAAAAATGTTAGTTATTTACAAAGAAAATGTAATAAATTACTCAAATTATACTTACATTTCGGTTAACCTTCACAGAATTTAAGAATAATAAAAGAAATCAACACAATTTTTTCGCCTACTCAAAACACTTGTTGTTAAATCAGCTTATTTTAACGTATGATTAACAAACTTCTCAAAATTGCGCGAAAAATTAAATGTTTTGACATAAAAGAAATCAACGAAAGAAAAAATAACGGTAAATGGGGAATAGCAGAGTTGCCATATACGCGCGTAGTCAACATTGCATATATGCAATGCTATGCAACGAAGGGTTAAAGGCACACAAATAGCATTGAATAATTTTATGTATGTGTTAGTAGCAACTTCAAATGAGCATAACTCCAAAAAAAGTGTAAAAATTTTAAAATCTGTAAGTCTGGTGGACAGCTAAAAAGAAATACCTTTCAAATAAGATACGTTTGGTCCAAATCGGGAGAAAAATGTTTAACAAATCATCGGTCACAAAAAATTGCCTTGCCCTTTTAATATTACAGATGTAAACAAAATATTTTAAAATGTAAACAATTTTATAAACTTAATACGAAACTATTACAACAAACACAGTACATTTTTTAGCGTTTTTTAGAGGTGTCTCCCTATTTTGGGTCATTTCTTGGCACAATGATGCCCGATTTATCTCATTTTAAATACCAACCTGCTCGAAGTAATGACAAACAATATTATTCTAAGTTTGCCCAGGTAAATGGTTTATATTGTGAATGAGTGTGATTTCGATAGACAGACGGACAGACGAACATCGCAATATCGACTAGAGCTGCTATAAGGATCAAGAATATATATAATTTATGGGGTCGCAGATTTTTTATCGATGTGTTACAAATAGAATGACAAACTGATATATATTATCTGCGCAGTGGTGTGGACGATATAAATACAATGGACAAATGATTTATTTTTACTGTTTTATAGTTAAAATTTTGTCAGTCATTTTAGAATAAAATAAAAATACATTGATTCAACTGAAAATATAATCAGCCCCGTTCTTGAAACGTTGTTATTTGAATAAGAGTGAATTTAAAATCACATGAAATTGAAATTTTGGGTTTCTTGAAACCAGTTTTTTTATTTATTTAATGGAAACATATGTTTGAGTTATGAACCATATGTTTGAGTTAATAACATATTTTATCTAGAAACCGAGGTGCCATATGGTTCTTTATTCAGTTGCACAAAAAACTTTTAAGTATTTTGTGCATGTTTTTTCTTAAGTTTATAGAAAAAGTATAAAGAAAAATATTTTCTTTTAAAATAAAAACTTATTTGTTATTTTAATTGTTTTTGTTCTTTAATTTCATTCAATTAAAAATGTTTTTTAAAAGTAAGGCATCACCAAAAAAAATTTCGATATTCAAATAAATTGGATTTGACTGGCTTCACTACTGTTTCGAACATATGCAAAAAAATAAAAAATAAATGATTTGATGAAAAAATTTTTTTTAATTCCTTTTTTTGCAATAATTAGTGCATAAAGAATCTATGTTATAAATGAAAAAATTATAATGGAAAATAGATTGTGTAAATAAAAAGTTTTTATTATAGTTATAGAACAGCATCATCGCAAAAAATGTGTTTTATTAACATCGACCACTTATTACGGGTTTTTTTTAAACCAGCGCAAAATGTAGACGTTTTTTAAAATCGTTTTTTTTTTTTTTCATAAAATTAATGTCTAATTTTTTAAAATAATGACAAGGTTCAATAAAAAACATGTTAGAGTTTAAATATCAGTTAGTTTTTTTTATCTCTTAAAACCTGCTTAGTAGAAAAAAAGAGTATTTGTTTTGATTTCACAAAGCCTTTTCTATGTGAATTAAATCGAGAAAAATATTCTTATTGAAATTAGAGAACAGCAAAAAACTCGTAGATTTAAGAATTTTTTCATTTACGAGTTTTTTTTTTGGGATAGTGGTTCAAGAACAGGGGGTGAATAGTCCAGTTTGTATACCCTATGCCACTATATAGTCAGGGTTGATGTTTGTGAGTACCAAAAATATTTGACCTAGATCCATCTTTTATTAAACTGATCGACTAAGAATCACTTTCTGAGTAGATTTTGCGATGTCCGTTTGTCCGTTAATGAGCCCGTCTGTCTGGCTGTGTGTCCATGTAAACCTTGTAATCAAACTACTGGTCGCAAATACAAATATATTTTGATGAAATTTAGTATGTAAGCTTCTATCGGTTCATGTTCAGACTTAGGGCCATTATTACAACTTGCAATAGCTAAAGTTTGGATGTTATCGGGCAGATTATTAGTTTTTCGTTATTACAACTATACTTTAAGCTAAAAGTAACCAATAAGCTAAAGGGAAGATATTGTTGCCTTTAACTTTTAACGTGAGCTTTATGTATTTAATGTTGCCACATTTTCTGATCTATGAAGAAGAAATTCACCAAATTTAGTTTTGGAAATAAATTTATTTGCATATATTTAAATATATGCTTGTATATTTTTTAAAAAGTTTTATTACATATTTACAACAATTATGCAACTTATAATAAAGGTTTTTAGTTTTTATTCTATTGTTTGTTTGCGAACAAATAAAGGAACGTTGCCACTACGTATTTTATAAAGCAATTCATTTGGTCAAAAGTAATCGGTGTTTCCTTTGGTGTTGCCACAATATCAAAAATATTAATTTTATTTTACTGGGAAGTTGTAATAACGAAAAGAAGTTAAAGGTAACTTTATTGCTCACTTTAGCTAAAGTTACCTTTAACTAACATTTACTTTAAAGGTAAGTTGTAATAATGGCCCTTAGTCACTTAAATTTATCAAACAACAAAAATATTGCACAGAAGCTTGGTTTGTATATTTTTTGCAAAAAAATAATTGACCTTACCAAATATGGTAAGAATCGGACCACTTTTCGACCTAGCCCACAAATGAATAAAGCATCCGATATGATCTTTTTCATATCCGAAAGCAAAAAAAAAATTTAAGAATGGCACTCAAATTTGGTTCATGCTTATTTTCGATATCTAATCATGGATAGGGTACCGTATAGTCGGTCTAGACCGGCTATAATTTTCTGACTTTTAAATCTATATTCATTAATATAAACTTTTTAAAATGTTTCAGCATAATTAATTTTTTTACAAAAAACCCACTGTGTCAACTAAAAGTGTCAGAAAAAGTATTAATAAATATTTTAATACAGTAATTTAAACTAGCAGACTCTAGCCCTCGAAATTCGAGCGCAAATTCTAGGAAATTTTATTTTTTCATTAAATAAAGACTCTTAAAGTAAGCTAATCAATTATAGCCAATTCACAAATCAACACAAAAAACAAACTTATTTTTACTACAAACACATTAACAAATTTAATAAACACACACATAGTATTGTATAATTTTATTTATGTAAGTAGCAAATTTAAATGCAATATACTCAAAATAAAGGAAAATATTTAAAAATCTGTAAATCTGCAAAACGGCTAAAATGATATACGTTTGGTCAAAATCGGGATAAAACAGTAGAACAAAACATCAGTCACAAGAAATCGCCTAGCCTATTAATATTATTGATTACGAACTTTTTACATTGAGAATTATTTCTTGTAAAAAACATACCGAACATTTCTACTTTAAGTTTTTTTGTTAAGAACGCAAAAAACGCAGTGTGACGACTGGAAATACCAGAAAAAATATTCGTATATTTATAACTAGGGGATTCCTATGATTTTTGCAACGACTTACATGTCTTTTACATCGATTTTATTTTAGTAGTGGACAAACCAGTCTGTATAAAGTTAATTTGACTTAATGATAGTTACTAGCAGAGCCCAGCCCTCGAAATTGGAGTGCAAATTCTAGGAAATTTTATTTTTTCATTTAATAAAGCCTAAAGGTATGCTAATCAATTTTAGCCGATTCACAATTCAACACTTTTTAAATAAAATTCATAAAATTTTATTATAAAAATTTGTTGAACGCACAGAAGATATTTAAATGGGTTTGTTAATTAATAATTTTAAAGGAGCCAAAATGTATGCTAATCAATTTTAGCCAATTCACAAATCAACACAATTCAACACAGACAGTCTGTGTTTTATGTATATAGTAGCAGCAACTTTAAATGAGCATTACTCCAAAAAAATGTTCCAGATGGTGCAAATCTGTAGGACAGCTAAAAAGAATTTCCTTTCAAATGAGGCATGTTTCGTCAAAATTGATTATTAACTACAGTTTTTATATACATAATAGATTTTTCTATATTACGAGATGAGTCCCAAACTCAAAGAAATCGGTGCTGACGAGATAAAAAATTATTATAAAGCTTAGAAATGAGTGAAAAACTTTTTGATGTGTAAACATCTATACACGCAGGGGGTAAATTTATATTTCACAATACAATCACAAAAACAGCGTAACATGTAACGCGTAAAACAAAATCGATGTGACTTATGATTGTATTGGTGAAAAAGTTATAATATGTAATAAACTGTTTGAAAATGAAAAACGAAAAATTAAAAATAAAAAATGAAAAATAAAAAATAAAAAATTTAAAATGAAAATAAGAAACGAAAAATTAAAAATAAAAAATGAAAAATAAAAAATAAAAAATGAAAAGTAAAAAATGGAAAATGAAATATAAAAAATTAAAAATAAAAAATGAAAAGTGAAATATAAAAAATAAAAAATTTAAAATAAAAAATTAAAAATGAAAAATTAAAAATGGAAAATGAAAAACTGAAAAATAAGAAATGAAAAACGAAAAATTAAAAATTTACCGGCTGAAAAAATAAATATTTTTATATTAGCAGAGCCCTTGTAGTTGTGTGGTATAAGTGATACATAGATGACGCTTTCTGTTTGATTTTAAAAAAGTGTCATAAAAAAATCTTCAATTACTAGACGTTTACTCATCTCCCCTGTAATCGGACTCACATGATTTTATTTTTTTTTTTAATAGTTTGGATCTAGACAGAAGCCACTCCTCAGTGCAGTACATTGTTCAAAACTATAAATTTCTATGGAAATAATTTTTTTGTTTTCCAATATAAAATACTAAGAATAATTTTACTTTTCCACAGTTAATATATTATGGCCTCTGGTTAAGAGTAAAAGTGAAACGAGGTCTGACGTTTGTCCGTCTTCTTTAACGATTAGACCCCCTGGTCAATCCTCCAAACATACTGAGCGAGAAATTTTGTAAAAGTAATTTGTTTTATGAAATCTTTTTTTTTTGCGATTTCCACCTGCATAAAATTTTTTAAAGGCAATAAACCTTAAATATAGTTTAAAAAAATAATAAATAGTTAATAATTTGTTAGAAAAAAATAATTGAGCTTAGTTAATTTTTGTTATTTTTTCGTAGTTTTAATTTGGAGTGTAGGGATCCTTTTTCAACCAACTTACATGTTAATTTAAACTATCTGATTCCAGCCCTCGAAATTCGAGTGCAAATTCTAGGAAATTTTATTTTTTCATTAAATAAAGACCCTAAAGTTATGCTAATCAATTATAGCAAATTCACATATGAACACAACAAAACAAACTCATTTATATAATAAACACACACATAGCATTGTATAATTTTATGTATGTGTTAGTAGCAACTTTAAATGCAATTTACTCAAAATAAAGGAAAAAATTTCAAAATCTATAAATCTGCAAAACGGCTAAAAAGAAATACTTTTCAAGTAAGATACGTTAGGTCAAAATCGGGATATAACGATAGAACAAAACATCGGTCACAAGAAATCGCCTAGCCTATTAATATTATAGATTTAATGAAAAAAGTGTACTTTTAAAGTTATAAAAAATTATATTGATAGGCCAAAAATAGGATAAAAACCCAGAGCGAGAAACTAAAATTTCTTCATAACATCAGGGTGCTAATATGCGCAGTGGTGCTCGAATTAATACCGTATCGAAATTTATTTCGATGGCATAAATATTTCAAATTTCCTTATTCGTTACGAAAGGAAACGATTTATTGTTTCAGTATTGTAGAAGACTGAAATAAATATGTTTTACAGCGCTGTATAAATGTAACAGTTTAAAATTAAACAAAATAAAATAAACGATATTAAAATGAAATAAAAATAATAAAATGGATCCAACTTTTTTTGGATCATTGCTTGAGATTAAACCCGGAGATGTAGTTTCAAAATTTTCATCCTCGTTGTAATTTTTTCCTTGTGATGTACTTGCAGATAAATCTTTCACTGATTTTCGTTGCAATAATGATCTGCAGTTAGTATTTGCTCCCGTATTTGGGAAAGAACCACTCTTTCTTTTCTTTGAAAATTTGTTGAAAGAAAACCATTTTTTTAGTTTTCGTGTTACCTTGCGGCACAATTTGGAATTTTTAAATTTTTAATTTATTCGGCAAACTACTCTTGGCTAAATCAGTATGTATAAAGCTGACAAGAATCTCTTTCAGAGTAAAGTATATCTTTGTTATATTTTACCTAAAATTACTAAAATTAATATTTTTGTAAATATTTTATATATATTTTGCATAAAAAAACATTCTCTCTTTTTTCACTTTATTGGGGAAATACTTCTTTTCGCATGCTATTAAGCTAACGAGTAAAATTTCCCAAGGTTACATTCGAATGATCAGTCGTTATCGAATCCCAGAATCAGAAATTTCGTTACATATTATTCGTTATCGTATAAGAAAATCGCAAAAGTACAAAAATTCGCACGTTCGAATGAAACTACGTTCGCTTACGACTGTGAAAATTAAGACCCAGGTTTTCACGAAATCGCAAAAAACACGTTTAAAATACTTCTTGAATTTTTTCAGATATCTTATATCTTATTTTATCTGTATAAAGCAACGATATAAATTAAATGAAATTAACTATCGTTTATTTTAGATAGTCTGTCCCGTCAGATCAATTCTGTACTTTTGAATTCGGATTCGGATTCACCTGGTAAAAAAAAGTATACCTAGGGCTAGGTTGTAAAAAATTTAGTTTTTTCAAGATTTCAATAGAGCATTTGCAAAATTTAAATTGTTATCTAAAATCAAGTTGATTGATGTTAGGCAATCAATTATAAATAATGAAGAAAGTGTTAATAATTAATTAAATAATGGATAATAATTGAAATCTATTGACGTTGGCTTTGTTTTGGTTTGTTGTTATTACAAAATCATAAAATTAGATTTAAAGGTATAAAATCTTTATTCTTTAAACTAGGAACATGAAATTTTGTCAGGTAATGTATTGGAGTGATAATATCAATACCACAGTTTTTGATGTTATTAACTGAATTACAAAGAAAAGTGTAAAATTTGTTGGAAAATTTTATGTAAAATTTAATTAAGAATTTTTAAATTTGATTTTACATAACGCTTGTCAGCTTGTATTAGCTCTAAAATTAAAAATATGTTAAAGCAAGTAAGATACCATGCGTTTAAAGACCCTATCTCTTAGACCCAACTAACTGGATATAGAAAATAAGCATAAACAAAATTTGAGTGGGATTTTGAAAAAGTTCATATCGGATGCTATATCTATATGGGGACTAGGCCCAAAAATGGATCGATCCTGGCCATGTTTGGTAAAGTCTCTTGTATTTTGCAAAAATATATACAAACAAAATTTGAGAAGAATCAGTGCGATATTTTTGTTTTTTTGATAGATTTAAGTGAAGATCGGGAAGCAGCTCTATATGGATATATGACTAAGAGTTGTCCCATAGGGATCATTTTTGGACTACTCATTAATGGATGTAATAAACTCATATAAACCCAATTTGACTAAGATCTATTGACAATTTGGATCTTATGGCAATTTATGTCGATTTCATAGGGGTCATTTGTATGGGGGCTAGGTCTAAACATGGACCGATTCTCACCAATTTCAATAGCGTTCATCCTATGGCCGATGGAAGCTTATATACCAAATTCCATCTAAATATATTCATATTTGCGATCTGTAGTTTATAGGGAAACGCACACGGACGGACGGACATCGCTAAATCGACTCAGGGAAATGATTCTGCTTCGATCGGTATAAGATATCGGTTTATGTCAAATATTTTTGTAGTTAAAAACATCAGCACAAACTCATTATACCCTAACCACATAGTGGTATAGGGTATAAAAAGAATAGTAACAAGTAAGAGTGCTCAATTCGCCCGTGCCGAATCTTTTTATAGTATTTCTTTTAACTCGTACTCTCTGTCTGTCTGTCTGTCTGCCATGGGGCAACCCCATTCCCCCTCATCCAATTGATCTGAAACTTGACCTATAGCCTTGGGGTAGTCACGCACAGCCACGAAATGATTTAAAACCCATTTCCCCCTTATCCGATCGATCTGAAACTTGGTTGATAGACTTGCTGTGAAAAAAGATTAACTTTGACATAGTCACGCATAGTCACGCACAGTCACGGGGAGATTAAAACCTCCCCACACTATTTTAAAAAAGGAAATTATTTAAGAAAATATACTTTTTTGACAAAAGGTACTTTACAAAAAATTTGTTTTTTTAAAAGGGTACTTTTAAAAAAGGGTATTTTTTTAAAAATAGCGTATTTTATTTAAAATATCGTACTTTTTTAAAAAAATATATTTTTTCACAAAAAGGGTACTTCTTTAAAAAGGGTACTTTTTTAAAAAGGGTACTTTTTTAAAAAGGGTACCTTTTTAAAAATGGTAGTTTTTTAAAAAAAGATATACATACATTTAAAAAAAATTATGTATTTTAAGAGTTATTTTTTTAATTTATTTCTTAAAAGATACTTTTTTTAAATGTACTTTTTCAAAAAATTTACTTTTTGAAATAATGTACTTTTTAAAAATTTTGTTTTTTAAAAAAGGTATTTTAAAAAAAATTTATAAAAGAAAGATACTTTTTGAAAAAAGGGTAATTTTTCTAAAAATTAACATTTAAAAAAGGGCAAAAAAGCGTAATTTTAAAATTTTTAAAAAAAATTATGCTATTTAAAGAGGGGTACGGTTTTAATACAACGATGCTTTTATAAAAAAAGATAATTTTTGAAAAAGGTACTCTTCTTTTAAAAAAGGGTACTGTTTGGAAAAGGGTTTTTTTTAAAAGGTACTTTAAAAAAATATATATCTGTTTTAAGGATTACCTGTCTCTTTTAAAAAAGGTATTTTAAAAAAGGTATTTTAAAAAAGGTATTTTAAAAAAGGTACTTTTTAAAAGAGGTACTTTTTGAAATAAAAAAAAAATATTAAATAATGTACTTTTAAGAAAGTTAGTTGCTTTTTAAAAAAGGTGATTTTTAAGAAAGGGTACTTTTTAAAAACAAATTACTTTTTTAAGAAAGTTTTTAAAAATTAATTTTTAAATTAATATATTTTTTGCATTATTTAAAGTAAAAAAATCATATAAATGATAAAGATCGAAACTAAGATTTGTTATTTTTATAGAAAATTATAAAAAAACATATTTTTTCAAAAAAAAAAGGTATTTTTTAAAAATAAGGTACTTTATTTAGGGCTTATATTTTCTTCTTCCTAATGGCGATTTTCTTTATTATATCGTGATAACGAAAAAAAATATGTGGTAAAAATTGCTTAAGCTAATATAACACATCCAGTATAACCATTCACACACCCACATGAAGCAAATGCCGCAACTACAACGGCTACAAAAATATTTCCATTCATATATCGTGACCCATAGGACCGATTTTTATGATTTTAAATAGCAACTCAATCAGGATGTTAATAAACGTTACTATATAAAAACGAAGAGTTTAGCTTAGTTATTGAGGGTCTGATCGTACCTTAACAGACAGATGGACGGAGGTATAGACGAACATCGCTAAATCAACTTCCCTTATAGCAAGGGAAGAAAATATATAATATATGGGGTATCCAGACATAAACTAAATCGAATACTGTTCCTAATTTTTTTAAAATAGAATTCATCAATTTAAATGTAAGTATCTCGATTATTGCATTCGACTATTTTTAAATACAAACGACTTTAAAAAATACATATTTTTTCCTGAAACATGTGTTCAATATTTTCAAAACTAGAATGCTTCTGTTATTAAAAAAAATCGAAATTGTAGTCAGTTTTTATCAAAAATCGTGAGGTTTCAGGCTCATACAGGCTCGCTCTAGCTCCAAAAAGTGCTGTCTTGAAACATAACAATCTGTATTTTTAGTCCAGAGATTTGGGCGAAATAAAATTGACCTCTTCCTATATACTTTTTAATCAAAGGTTTTACACTTTACTCAAGTTCTGTTAAATTACAAGACAGCGGGGTTTGCAGCATACATGAAGTCAGAAATGTGTCGCACATTTATATGAAACATTTGCCATAAAATACATATTGACACGAAAATACATTTTGTTCTTTATTGGTATTTTGAACATGTTTTTAAACATCAGTCATGTGCAGACCGTTCTCTTGTATATGTTTATATACAAAAATTTATACAAAAACTACTGAGCCACACACTATGACAACTTTCTAAATCCAGTGACAGAAATTAAATATAGTTTATCAAATTTGTTGGTATGAATTTATAAAAAAAAAATCATACTAATTTTTTTTTATATTATTACTGTACAACGAATATTTGCTAAAAAAATGCACTATAAAATGTTATTATTTGTGACTTAAATAAACAGAATCAACTGAAATTTTAATCAGTTATTTGCTTAAATATTGAGCATACTCTTAGGCTTTTGTGTGGAGTGTTGGCAGGTAGAAACTTCTACCGTAGAAGATAAACAATAAAATATTTAGTTCGTTGATATGCCAGTATCCTCCGTATTGAAAAACTATGGCCCGTATTCTTATTTAAATTCTATCCTACAAGCATTATGCAAAATCGACTTCCGAATTCATTTAAAAACATCGATTTTTTCATCCTATACCTGTTATATCATTTTGTCTTTTTTATGCCCTCCACACCTCAGTGGCAGAGAAAAACTAATTTCCGACCCCATAAAGTATATATATTCTTGATCCTTATCACAGCCGATTCGATATAGCGAAGTACAATATTCAAAGTTAAAAAATGCCACAAAAAAATGATGCAATCATACCAACAAACACAACTACCATGAGCTATGTTAGTAGTATTGCCACATATTTTTTTTATCGTTATCACGATATAACAAAAAAAAAAAAAACGCCAATATGAAAGAAAAGATATAATTTCTAATAAAAAATGAAAAATGAAAAATGAAAACTGAAAAATGGAATATGGAAAATGAAATTTGAAAAATTGAAAAATTAAAAATGAAAATTAAAGCTGAAAAATTAAAAACGAAAAATGGAAAATGGAAAATAAAAAATAGAAAATGAAAAATAAAAAATTATAAATTAAACATGAAAAATCAAAAATGAAAATTGAAAAACAAAAAAAAATAAAAACTGAAAAATAAAAAATTAATAATTAAAAATTAAATATTAAAAATTAAAAATTAAAATTAAAATAAAATTTTAAATTTTAAATTTTAAATTTTAAATTTTAAATTTAAAATTTAAAATTTAAAATTTAAAATTAAAATTAAAAATTAAAAATTAAAAATTAAAAATTAAAAATAAAAATTAAAAATTAAAATTAAAATAAAATTTTAAATTTTAAATTTAAAATTTAAAATTAAAATTAAAAATTAAAAATTAAAAATTAAAAATTAAAAATTAAAAATTAAAAATTAAAAATTAAAAATTAAAAATTAAAAATTAAAAATTAAAAATTAAAAATTAAAAATTAAAAATTAAAAATTAAAAATTAAAAATTAAAAATTAAAAATTAAAAATTAAAAATTAAAAATTAAAAATTAAAAATTAAAAATTAAAAATTAAAAATTAAAAATTAAAAATTAAAAATTAAAAATTAAAAATTAAAAATTAAAAATTAAAAATTAAAAATTAAAAATTAAAAATTAAAAATTAAAAATTAAAAATTAAAAATTAAAAATTAAAAATTAAAAATTAAAAATTAAAAATTAAAAATTAAAAATTAAAAATTAAAAATTAAAAATTAAAAATTAAAAATTAAAAATTAAAAATTAAAAATTAAAAATTAAAAATTAAAAATTAAAAATTAAAAATTAAAAATTAAAAATTAAAAATTAAAAATTAAAAATTAAAAAGGGAAAATGAAAAATGAAAAATTGAAAATTGAAAATGAAAAATTAAAAATTAAAAATTAAAAATTAAAAATTTTTAAATTTAAAATTAAAAATTAAAAATTAAAAATTAAAAATTAAAAATTAAAAATTAAAAATTAAAAATTAAAAATTAAAAATTAAAAATTAAAAATTAAAAATTAAAACTTAAAAATTAAAAATTAAAAATTAAAAATTAAAAATTAAGAATTAAAAATTAAAAATTAAAAATTAAAAATTAAAAATTAAAAATTAAAAATTAAAAATTAAAAATTAAAAATTAATAAATATTAAAAATTAAAAATTAAAAATTAAATATTAAAAATTAAAAATTAAAAATTAAAAATTAAAAATTAAAAATTAAAAATTAAAAATTAAAAATTAAAAATTAAAAATTAAAAATTAAAAATTAAAAATTAAAAATTAAAAATTAAAAATTAAAAATTAAAAATTAAAAATTAAAAATTAAAAATTAAAAATTAAAAATTAAAAATTAAAAATTAAAAATTAAAAATTAAAAATTAAAAATTAAAAATTAAAAATTAAAAATTAAAAATTAAAAATTAAAAATTAAAAATTAAAAATTAAAAATTAAAAATTAAAAATTAAAAATTAAAAATTAAAAATTAAAAATTAAAAATTAAAAATTAAAAATTAAAAATTAAAAATTAAAAATTAAAACTTAAAAATTAAAAATTAAAAATTAAAAAATTAAATTTAAAATTTAAAATTTAAAATTTAAAATTTAAAATTTAAAATTTAAAATTAAAAATTAAAAATTAAAAATTAAAAATTAAAAAAAAATGGAAAATAAAAATGAAACATCAAAAACAAAAATGGAAAATGAAAAATGGAAAATTAAAAACGAAACATGAAGAATGGAAAATGGAATTTAAAAAATTAAAAATGAAAATTGAAAAATAAAAAATGAAAACTGAAAAATGGAAAATGAAAAATGAAAATTGAAAAATGAAAAATGGAAAGTTTTAAACGAAATATGAAAAATGAAAATTGAAAAATGGAAGATGAAAACTGAAAACTGAAAAAAGAAAAGTGGATAATGAAAAATTGAAAAATTAAAGATTAAAAATTATAAATTAAAAATTAGGAAGTAGAAATTAAAAATTCTAAATTAAAAACTAGCTAATTCAGATAAAAATATTTTAATATTTGCTTTTTTTATATTAATATTTGGAAATTTTTAGCTAAGAATCAGTTTAATTTTTTTTTTTTTGTTTTTAATTATCGTGAATTATCTCAACACTTTCTTATAGGGATCAAACTTTGGGTATTATAACGCTGGCTGCGATGAATAATGAATTTCATTAGAGGTTCTCTCTCTAGTAAAAGAAAAATAATGCCATTTTTCAAATAGTAATAATTTATTTCTATAGAAGACACGATCATTGTTTTTTAGAACAAGAAATTATAATAGAAACTGACCAAAAGAAAAAAACAATTAACTTTAAATTTAATTGGTATTCGAAATTAAAATTTCAGTACCGACAACAGTTCTACAGTGATAGCCGTACCCAATATTGGTTGTAATATTGAGTTTAAGATGCAGGTGGAGGGTATCAAAGATTCGGCCCAGCCGAATTTAACTACTTCTTTTTAATTGAATTTCTTTTTTTTTACCGGCTCTCATTTTATTGAACACAAAAATTGCTTTTTATTAGAAAACAAAATATATTTTTATTTATATGTATTTTTTTATATATATATTTTTTTAATATGTCAATATATATTTTATTTTCTTTACATTTTTTTTTTTGTCTAATATTTATTCTCATTAAGATGCAGTTAAAAAGAAAACTGCTCTTAAAAAAATATAAGCAAGTATATATTTTTATATTTTGGATTTTATTTATACTTTTTTTTCTATTTCGTAAAGGTATATAATAAGTGTTTTTAAAGTGATGAGTAATTTTTTGTTGTATTTAAACTATTAAATATTTTTTTTTTATTATTATTTTTTTTTTTGTTTAATGTTTTAATTTACACTAAGGTACGTTTACTTTTTTTGTAATTAATAATAATAATATTAGAGATCAATGTTGAAAGAAAATTAAAAAACAAAACAATTCTAAAAATAAAATACAATACTTAAGTTTGTAACTAATGTTTTAATATGTATTATGTTTAAAGTATGTTATGTATATCATTAATTATATAGTATTTAACAAATTAAAGAAAAATATATATTTTAAACATAAAAAGCGATTAGTTTTTTTTTTTTTTTTAATATATGAATTGGTTGGTTTTTTGTTTTTTTTTTTTTTTTTTTTTTTTTTTTTTTTGTTTTTGTTAATAATGATGAAGCACAATTTCTAATTTATAATTTTTTATTGACTTTTTTTTATTAATAAGAAAACTAAGACACTTTTTAATAATTTGGGTTAGGTTTTTCCTTGACGTTTGTTCTTTTTAAGCTAAAGCTACAATGAAAAAGAATGAGTTTAGCATAAATTGCATTTCTAAAACTTGGTTTTTATAAAAAAAAAACTTTTTTTTTATATAAAGTTAACAAAAATATTTTTTTTTTTTTTCTTTTTTGAGGAATGTTAACTTTTTATAACAAATTATTTCTAATTTGATAAGTATTTTTTTCCAAAATGTTGTTTTTATATATTTTTTGTGAATAAAATGAAACCAACGACTTATAGCAAAATCTTTAATTATGTACATTTTAAACTAAACAATTATTTTATAATTAAAATTATACAATATATTAGAAAAAAAAATTATCAAAAAATTAATATTTTATTTTCCTCTTACAAAAAAAAATCAGTATGATTTTTCTGTACACATTTCTTTCTAAAAATTAACATTTAAAAAATATTTAATATTTCTTTTTTGTTTTTATATGTATGTATATATAAATATTTAAAATAATTTATAGTTATTTTTATATAAGAAGACTTTTCAACGAATATTATCAATAATAACAAAATCTTAATTTAAAATTAATGTGTTTTAAAATCTTAAACGTGTTCATAATTCAACAATTTGTGTGTGTGTGTTTTTTTTAAATCATGGATTTTTGTTTTGATGATTACTTAAGTTAACTTATATATGTATAGAAAAGAATTGTCTTAAGTTTAATTTTAAATTAAGTTTATATTTTTTTTTTCTTAAAACTTGAGATTAAAATATTAATATTAAAAAAAAAAACAATTATATAAATTGTTGTCTTCATAGTGGTTAAGTTGATATTATGATTTAGTTTTTGAAGTGAAATATTGTTTTTGTAATTATATCAGTTACAAAACAAAAAGTCATTTAAAGCCATAAAAATTAGCTTAAACATCAGTTCAAAATTGCACTTGGAAAAATATGTAAAAGACGATGACGATGTTTAACCTTTTTCGAAAGATTCAATTTGATAATTTTTATAAAACAAAATTTTAAAGTCATTCTAAAATCAGGTTGCCACTGTATTTCTACACCATAAGGAATTAAGCTTTAGCAACATTTTTTTTTTTTTAAGAGAGCTAAACAATTGTTACCGTTATTGTAACATGTTGTTAATATTACCAGAACATGTTGATAAATTATGTTGATAAATTTTGTTTAAAAAAATCATGATGCTTAGAAATTATAAATAAACATTGTTGGGAACAGCTGTATCATCGTTACTGCTTTCGTGTGTAATACCCTTGCAATGTGCTTTAAGCTTACCATTTCTGATCCTCTTATTATATAAATATGACTTCCATTTCATTACATTCTATTTCTAAGAAAAATTAAGTTCTTATAGCTCACAAATAACATTTATATAATTATGTTGAACGAAAAGGATATTTTTATCTTATTTGAAGATCAGCAAAACAAATAATATTTTAAGCAACACTTAAAGTCGTGTAGTCGCCATAAAGCAGATTAATATAAACAAATTTTTTATATACAAAACTTCTGAAATGTTTTCTTTAGAAAAATATTCTTTAATATATTTATATATTTTTTTTTTTTATTATTAGCATTTAAACTAAAAGTTCTTTTGAAGAAGTTCCTGAGAAAAGTTTTGCCATTCAAAACTTGTTTCTATACATAATTTAAATTTGTATATAAATAAAATTTTTAACATTTGCAACATTTCGTTAATATTATGTTGTTGTAAAATTTCATCAGTAAATATTTCATCAACATGTTCTGTAAAACTGCAGATGGAATACTCATCAACATTACTCTCACCATTATCAACAACACGTTTGTATTAACATGTATCTATTTAAAAATACATTGAGAAAATTGGAAAAAGAAATAGAAAAAAAAGAGATATTCTTACGACCAGCGTTGAAATCACAAACAGTTTTTAGTGTAATTGATTGTTCGGATGATTATGTAGAGAATGTGTACTATTGTCTGGCTGTTGTTGCTGCTGCTGTTGTTGTTGTGTTGACATCATATTCATTTCATCTGTTGATTCGTTATCTAAGTTTGTTGCAGATTGCTGTTGCCCATTTTGGGCGCACTGCTAGAACCACGATCTTGGATTTGCAGCATCATATGGTTTGGGCATACCCAATGACGAAGGTCTATAGGCCGACGGAGGTGGCTGACCATACCCAGCCGCTGCTGCAGCAGCTGCTGCTCCAGCTGGACCGCCCAATAGCGATTGATTAAATATCATGCGGGTATGATAGTCATCACGTCTTAAATATTGTTGATAGAGTTGCGTATTGGCAGCATCTAATGGCGAGGCAGGATTCATAAAGTAGGGAGACGCTCTTGTTGAAGGATGCGCCGTTAGAAAACTATAAGGATTTGCTGCAGCGGCTGGATTTAGAGCTGATTGTGTTTTATCCATAACGCTGGCTGCCGACGACGATGTCGCCTCATTGCCTGCTGTACTTCGGCTATGGGCAGGCGCCGGCGGCATATAGTACGGGTTGGGAGCATCACGAAATTGATCCAAGTAACTGGAGCCAGTTTGATCACCATATAATCCCAGTGTTGTGGCCGTATGACCAAAGTTAAATGCACTTCCTGGTACCATGCCAGCGGCAGTTTTTAATGATATGGCTGCTGCGTCTAGAGCCGACGAAGTTGAGGCTGTTGTGGCTGAGGAGGAAGTGTTGTTGTTGGCATTCGTTGAGGAGTTCTGTGATCCTACGGTGGCCTGTGAAGAGTTGGATGTTGAGAGAGGAGATCCGACGCCAGTTGATTTAAGACCAGCATATAAATGGAAACTTTGCAAGGCCTGCAGTTGATGTGCTGTTGAAACTGAAGCAGCCGTTGCGTTTTGTGGGCTGGCATTTGTTGTGTACTGGGAAGAGTGTAAACTTTGTTGCTGTTGCTGATGTGCCTGGGTTTGGTGGTGATGCTGCTGTTGTTGTTGCTGCTGCTGTTGCTGAGATTGGTGTTGTTGCTGCTGCTGCTGCTGTTGTTGTTGCTGCTGCTGTTGCAAATGTTGAGCCTGCTGTTGAGCAGCTTGTTGAGCGGCGGCTTGTTGCTGTTGTTTGGCTGCAGCCGCTGCTTGTTCTGCTGCTATGGTAGAAGCTTTTTTCTTTCGACCTCTTTTGGCTGGCACCTTTTGTGGTGGCTCCACATGTGTTTGTTGCTGTTGCTGTTGTTGTTGTTGCTGAGCTACGCTACTGTTAGTTTGCGAATTGCCGGCTCCAGTTAAATTGTGTAAATAATTTGTGGCCGAGGGCATTTGATGTGGATTTCCATATATGCTAGCCCCCGTTGATGCAGATGTGTTGCCTGATGCTTGCATCGAATTCAAATAGAGTTGTGAGGCCGCTGAGGTTAGTCCCTTGGCAGCTGTTGCAGCCGCTGCTGAACTGTAAGTATGTGCAGCTGGTGGCATAGTTTTATCATAATAATTGCTAGCTGCCGATTGACCCGTTAAACCCAATAAAGAGGGATCTCCTAAGGGATGAAGTAGCGAAGAAGCTGGATTGTTGTAGGTTTGTGCTGTAGGTGGTGGAGGAGTTGGTTTGTTATAGGCCGACAAATGATGGGTATGCGAGAGATGATGTGAGGTAGTCATAGCATTAAGCAAAGGATTGTTTGTGGCCGCTGAGCTGCTGGAACTAGTTTCATGATTGGCAGCAGAACTGTTGGCTGATGTTGTGGAGTTTTTATCACTACTGGCAGAGTGTTGTTGTTGTTGTTGTGATTGTTGTTGATGTTGACCGTAGTTATGAGATAATTGTTGATGTTGGTGTTGCTGTTGCTGTTGTTGCTGCTGCTGTTGTTGTTGTTGTTGCTGCTGTTGTTGTGCTGCCTGCTGTTGTTGTGTGGTTTGTGCTAATTTAGTGCTGTTAAAAAGACTATGTTGAGTTTGTTGCTGTTGCTGCTGTTGTTGTTGTTGCTGTTGTTGTTGTTGTTGCTGTTGTTGTTGATGTAACGTATGTTGTTGCTGATGAGCCATGTACGTATTGTCGGTATTGGACATATTTAATGGTTGTTGCAATGACGTTGAATCTGTCGATTTTTGTGAATGCTGAGCCTGATGCTGGTTGTGTTGTTGGGCATGTTGCTGCAACAAGTTGCTAGCCGGATTTGTAGATGCATTGTTGTACGCCATTGTTGTTTTATTAATTAAATCTATGGATGTTTTATTATGATGTTGTTGCAAATTTTGATTGTGTTGCAAGGTTTGTTGTTCAGATTGTTGTTGCTGCTGCTGTTGTTGCATTAGATGTGAAGTTAAATGTTTATTTTGTTGATCTTGCTGTTGTTGTTGTTGTTGTTGCTGCTGATGTGCAGACTTCTGCGTTTGTTGTTGTTGTTGTTGCTGTTGGCCCTGTTGTTGTTGTTGCTGCTGCAGAGCCTGCTGTGTTTGCTGATTCTGTTGTTGTTGCTGCTGTGTTATTTGACACTGCTGTGTATCTTTGGTATAGTCTTTTGGGAAACCCAAGGAGGCTGCATGATTATACATAGCAAATGCTTTTTCTGGCGCTATATTACCCAAATGTTTACCAAATGCCATCGACCCTAAGAATGAATCGAACATTTGGGAATATTTCGATAATTGCTGTTGCTGTTGTTGATCTTGCTGTTGTTGCGGTGTAGCTGTATGTGATTGTGACTGTTGTGTCGACGTTTGACTTTGTTGTGTCAAAAGTGCAGAGAGTGTAGAATGTTGCTGTTGTTGCTGAGAAGGTTGTTGGGCTGCAGATTGCTGCTGTTGCGTAGATTGCTGCTGTGACGTTATTTGCTGCACTGAATGCTGTTGCGTTGTTTGCTGCTGCCCTGTTGCTTGTATACTTTGTTGCACCGCTGTTGATTGCTGTGCTTCAGCAGCTTGTGGTTCCTCTCGTTTTTGTTGTTTTCTAGCTGTTCCATCACTATAATCCGTGCCCAGAAGATCGTCTCCTTGTCTTTTTAGAGGATTTGATGGTATAAGTGGATGAGTAGTTTTTTGGGCCTGAGCCTGTTGATGCATATGCTGCATAAACGCTGCCATGTCACCAGAATTTGAACAATTACCCAAATTATAATTTTGAAGGGCTGATGTCGATGTTGTTGATGATGGTGACGATGACGATGACAAACTATTGTTGTTGTTTTTATGTTCGGCATTCAATTCATCTATCGAAGATGTTGTCGTTTGTTGTTTATTGGCTGCTTCGGCTTGGTATTGTGCATATGTTGGATATGCTGGTTTTTGTATTAAAGATTGTTGTTGCTGTTGTTGTGTTATATTTGGTAAAATGTTATGTTGCTGTGGCTGCTGCTGCTGTTGCTGTGTTGATTGATTCCCATTGTTTGCTGCTGTTGTTGCAGCTGTAGCTTCCCATTCATTAGTTTTGCTTTCAGTCGTTGATTTACTGTTGCTGTTCAACAATGATGAATTATACAGACTTTGTAGCGTTTCCGCCGTATGTTGCTGCTGTGTTTCTTTAGTATGTAGCTGTGTCTGTTGTTGCTGCAATTGTTGTGATACTGTCGCAGGCGGTGGCACATATGAGTTTGTATTAGCATTTGCTACTGACTGTGTGTGCATTCCCGGATTTCCATCCATTTTTGGAGAATAAACATCACCGGTCTGTTGTTGTTGCTGTTGCTGATGCTTGTGCTGTTCTTCTAATGCATTTCCTGTTGTATTATTCTCTCCGTATGCCATATTATTCCCAGCAGCAGTTGAAGGATGATAACTCGTGTTTGCCGTATTCAATGAAGTTTGAGTAAACGTGGGAGGTTGTGGTTGTGGTTGGGATTGAGGTTGCGGTTGTGATGTTATTGATCCGACACTGGGTGGTTGCTGTTGATAGGGCGACATAACCGGCTGTTGATATGGTGAATGTTGTTGTTGTTGTTCGGCTGGTGAATTGGCCAATGGTGTTGGCGGCTGAGTGGCCGCTGACGAGGCCGGTGAGTCTAAACAAGGCAAAGGACTATGTTGCTGTTGGTTAAGTGGTGAATGAACACTAGAAGCTGCCGATCCTATATGTGGTGTATGAGCCGCCGGACTATGGGCATTATTGGCTGTGGTATAAGGAGACTGTTGTTGCTGTTGATATGGCGAATTTGGTGGATGATAAGGACTTTGATGAGGCTGTGGTGTAGTATGAGGCGTTGTATAGGGAGAACTCTGTGGCTGTTGATACGGCGAATGTGGATTGGGTGTACTCGGACTCATGGAGCTATTATATTCGGATTCCTGTGAGCGTGGTTGTTTATATTGATCATACAAATTCGGCAATGGAGATGTAGAGGAGTACACAGGCGTCTTAGACGCTTCCGATCCCGAGGGGTTATAACTATTAGCTCCGCCATAAGGAGACGTTCCACTTAGCTCTGGAGTTGATACATTAGGCGAGGAAGCTGAAGAATATATGTGTTGCGAATATTGCGGATATGGTGAAGGCATTTCCCGCGGACTACAACTTTTGTCGGGACTACTTTTAGTGGTGGTATCCTGATAGAAATTGACTTTAATGGTGCCATTTAAAGGGTAAGGAGAAGCCGGTTTAGTTATTTCATCTGGTTTGGGTGATACCATTATGGGCGAAGCTCCTATCGGAGAGGCGCCTATAGGTGAGGTATATGAACCGGCATTATAGGAACCATAACGATCTTCTATAGTTATGCGCGGAGAATCTGGATCTTGACTAAAACTGGATCTTTCAGATATAGTACTGCCCGTGCTGGCTTTACGTTGTCGAGGAGCCGAGGGCAGAGAAAATGTTTCGCCTATTAAAGAGTTCGACGTGGGCGACTTGGCTATGGTAGCATTATTGGAAACATTAGAAGAAAGTGAACTTTTCTCTTGTGATTTATCGGAGGAATTCTCATTACTCTCTGTTTGCTGCTGCTGCTGTTGTTGTTGTTGCTGTAAAGCTAACTTCTCTTCTTCCTCTGATTTTTTGGTTTTCTTAGGAGCACCAAATGCTTTAAACCAGGCACTTAAATTAGGTTTTTCTTTGGCAGATTTAGAATCAGCAGAACCAGCAGGCTCAGCCGTTTTCTCAGTTGATGTAGACAATGTTTCCGGTGATAAATTTGAAGAGGTAAGTGTTTGTGAAAGCGTTTGTGAGAGAGTTTGTGAGAGCGTTTGCGAAAGTGTTTGAGAGAGCGTTTTATTTGTTAGCAACGATTCAAATGGTCTAGGTTTTTCTGTGATTGTCAACTCATCTTCTTTTGATTTATCCTTGTCTTCAATTGTTGACAAACTTGTTGAACTTTGTAGAGCTGAACCCACTTTGGGGAAAGGCAGTAAACCTTCTAATATGGTTTCTCTGGGCTTAAGTTTATCTTCAGTTGATTCTTTCTCCTTATCCGTAGCTAAGGCAGGACTTAAACTAGACTTATTAACCGTTTTTGAAGCCAATTCGTCTATGAAGGATGGTGTGGAACCCATAGCAAAATCATCTGTTTTAATAACCGTACCCAAACTCAATTTGGGACCCTTGTCGTCAGTATCGACAATTAAAGAATTTTTAACCTCTTTAGTTTTGGCTGCCACCGGACCCATGGTACCCAATTCGTCGGGTTTATTAACGTTTTGCAACAAATTACCCTTTGCTTTACCGGGTTGTAAACGGTCTATGGTACGTAATAGATTATCTTTACGACGGGTATTTGAAGCAGCTTGTAGTTTTTCTTTTAAGGACTTTCTCTTATCCTCTTTGGCCATTTGTTTCTTAATGTGAGGTGGTGGCGGAGGATGTAGCAGTAGTTGGGTGGTTGTAGGCTCCTTGGGTTTTGGCATGGTTACCGTAGTCAAGGAAGGAGCTATGGTTGTGGGAGGCGGTATTAACAGAGGGGTATTTGCTACTGCTATGGATGTTAAAGAAGCTATTGAAGGAGCATTTATAGTTGAAGAACTAGAGGATGCATTAACCGAAGTACTGCCTATAGAATTACCCGATGTTGTTGAGTGGGGTGGTGAGGTTGTTACCCTAGTGGCTGTGGCAACCACTGGCAGTAATTCTGATATGATATCTTTCTTTGGTAAATTCGAATCTGAAGAAGAATTGTTATCAGCCACAAGTTCATCAAAGGCTTCTTGCAGTTTTACGGGCATTAGGTCGTCCTTTGGATTGGTGGAAACATCTAGTTTACTAGTTATAGCAGCCGGATCGAAATCATCCATCATATAGCGTGAGGGTGAATTAGAGGCTGAAGAAAATTCCGAAAATCTCGGTGTATGTTCCAGCCAACGATTTATGTCTTTGAGTGTTTGTTCGGTCTCCACATCCAAGGCCTCGAGATTGGCAGATGTGGCTGCTGCAGCTGCAGCTTTTAAGGAATTGAGATTATTGGCTGCTGCATTGGCTTTAGCCGATTTTTTAGTGTTGGCCTGACTGGCGGTTGCTTTTTTCTGCAAGGCCTTTTTTGGAGGAGGAGGAGCCTGAGGTTTTTCCTTTTCCTCTAGTTTTAACTCTTCTTTTAAATCTTCCACTTCCTTAGGCGGTGTTGGTGGTGGTTGTGTTAGTAGTGGTAGAACGGATACTTCTCCAATGGTCGTGAGTGTTATTACCGGCGGTGATGGAGGGTCGATGAGTAAACCCTTTAGAAGTTTATCTTTCTTTTTAGGTGGTAATTTATCGTTTGCCAAAGATTTTTTCTCTTTTATTGTGATAGCAGCCGCCATTGTAGCTGGAAGTTTGAATGTTGCTTCTTTTTCCTGTTCCTTTTCCTTTTCCTTTTCTACCTCCTCCTCGGTGTTAACTACATCATCGTGATTGTTTATTTTCTCCAGAGGAGATTTTTCCTGTATGGCTATTTTCTTTTCTTTAACCACTTCTAGTTTAATTTCCTCTGCAGCAGGTCTTTTATTAACCGCTTCGGATAGAGGTATATCCAAAGCTTTATCCAAATTCTTTTTAGCTTTTTTTGTATTATCTCTGGACTTTCGTCCTTTTATCGGTTGTTCGATTGGAGGTTTTTCCGGAGTTTTTTCCGAAGTCTCTGATACAGCTTTTGCAGATGCATCACGCTTTCTAGATGACTGAGATTTCCCTGCCGATTTAGTTTCCGCTGAAACATTTTGTTGATTTAGTAAAGCACGACTTCTGCGATACTTTATAAGCTCATACTTATCCAGAAAAGGTAATAACATTTCCAATTCAGCCTGTTCGGCAGCCGCAGCAGCGGCCGCTGCATCTTTTTCTGTATCCTTTTTCTTATCAATTGTGGCGTTGGTTGTTGCCGCCGACGAGGAAGATGAAGTAGATCGTTTACGTTTGGTTTCTTTTTCTTTTTTGTTACTGGTTTTACTTGATTTTGGTGTTGTTTTCTTTTTGACCACCGGTTCGGGAGAGGGTTCTCTGGATTCGCGGATGCTTGAATGACTAGATGTAGATTTTAAATCTTCTTTATCTGTATCTGGGGATTTATGCTGCAAATTTGTAATTGCGGTGCTTTGCACTTTTTTCACCGTGGTTAAAAGTTCAGAGAGATCTTCGTTAAGGGCACTTTTTGAGTATTTTTTATGTAAATCTACTTTAAAGGGAGACATACTACGGCTGTCATCATCATGAATATCTTCCAACTCTGAGGCCGAAGCATTTAAGGCAGCTATAGCGGGGGGCGGTAAATCTTTGCTTGTACCTAGAGAAGACTTCCGTTTGTTGGAAAGTTTCGATACAGATGATGGTGGTGGATCTTCTTCAGGTTCTGTAGGTTCTTGTTTAACCATTTTTTCATCATCAGAGGAAGATTCTTCATATTCCGAAATTTCCGATATAGATAGCGTTTTACCTCTAGCCAAAGCTTTTGTTTTAGTTTTAGTTTTCTTTTCATTGAAGGAATTGTCTTTTTTCTTTTTAGTCGTATATTTCTTCTTTTGATTTGTGGATTTTACAGCCGTTTTTAGATCTTTACTTTTAGCTTTACCTTTTTTGGTTGATTTCAATTCAAAGTTTTCATCATCGTCCTCATTGTCGGGCTCTTCCTCAGATTCATCCATATTTTCATCTTCTGTTACTTCCATATCTTCATCTTTTTGTTTGGTTTTAAGAGTTTTCTTTGAGGATTTCTTTGATTTAGTTGAAGTTTTGGAATTTTTCTTATCATGTTTCGATTTTTTATCTTTCCTGACAGAATCCTTAGCACTCTTATATTTCTTTGAGGAATTTCTACTTGTTTCATAGTCTTCCAAATCTTTTTCCTTTTCGTCGTCATCATCCTTAAATTCGTATAGGTCTTCCTCCTCAATTTGGGGCTTTTCATCTTTACGTTGTGTTTTTGATTTTCTTTTACGTTTTTTATCCTTATCTTTACGTTTACGTTTTGTGGCCGTCGTCTTATGATCACTTTCTTCATCTTGCCTCTCCTCATCTTCACTTTCATTACCTTGTTCATCAACGTTGTTATCTTCTTCGTCTGTTGTCTGCATTTTATCTTTCTTTCCATGTTTTTTCTTGTCTTGTGTCTTGAGTGTCGTCTTTTTATTGGCCATTTCTTGGTTTTCTTTATCTTTGGCCTTTTTATTGAAATATTTTTCACGAAATACATTCATTTTTGCATCAGCTGCTGGATAACTCAAATTTGGATCATCTTCATCGTCGTCTGAAAGATGATCAAAATATTTTTTGGTGGCTTTGTCGAAAGCCTCTTGCAGCTTATTAACCATTTCAGTATATTCTGGAAAGCAAACAAAATTTATTAT
This sequence comes from Cordilura impudica, assembly GCA_963682025.1. NCBI lineage: Eukaryota > Metazoa > Arthropoda > Insecta > Diptera > Scathophagidae > Cordilura > Cordilura impudica. The sequence continues at coordinate 21,863,492 of OY821519.1, read as the reverse complement.
AATTACTTGTGTTCTTTTTTTTGTGGAAAATATTTTTATCAAAACACACCATTGTCATTGCCATTGTATAAACGACAATTGTTAACTATTAATTTGAAATCATTGCGAAAATCGCTGAACTTCTGATATTCGCCATTATCCAGTTTATCTTCCATTTTTAAAAGATCCATAGGTCTAAAAAAAAAATGAAAAATTGATTAAGAAACCAAGTATAAGCAAAGATTTGTCGTATTAAAAGGCCAATGTGGCTGGCTCTTATAATAGTTACGTCCATCACTGACTCACTGTTCATTGTTAATCATACATCTACGTTTTAATTATATCTCGAAATCTAATCTTCGTAGAGCAAAATGTTTCAAAAATTATACCAATTTTTAATTTTTAAAACACGTGTTGTCAATTGGTCCTATTTTAACGACTACATTGATGATACTGAGTTTTTTTTTTTAAAGATTGATCGTGAGAAAAATTAACCGTTAACATGTTTTGGAAAAATATGTACTCTTAAAGAGAATTTTCTTAGTATAACAGTTTCGCATAATAAGCACACATTTTTTTATTCGAATGAAAACCAACATTTGGTTGTGCTATTTTTTTGACTGGCACACATAGGTTTTTGTTAATTTTTCTCCTTCCATGTTTATAATATTACCTCTCCATTGATTTCATAATTAAATAATATATGTTTAAGTAAAAAAAGGAACGTGATTCCTAAACTCTTTACTACTTCAAGTCAAATGTAAATAGCATTAATATTAAGATAAATAATTTGAGTTGAATTGAATTGAATTGAACTGAATTGAATTGAATTGAATTGAATTGAATTGAATTGAATTGAATTGAATTGAATTGAATTGAATTGAATTGAATTGAATTGAATTGAATTGAATTGAATTGAATTGAATTGAATTGAATTGAATTCAATTGAATTGAATTGAATTGAATTGAATTGAATTGAATTGAATTGAATTGAATTGAATTGAATTGAATTGAATTGAATTGAATTGAATTGAATTGAATTGAATTGAATTGAATTGAATTGAATTGAATTGAATTGAATTGAATTGAATTGAATTGAATTGAATTAAATTGAATTGAATTGAATAATAATTGAATTGAAATGAATTGAATTGAATTGAACTGAATTGAATTGAATTGAATTGAATTAAATTGAATTGAATTGAATTGAATTGAATTGAATTGAATGGAATTGAATTGAATTGAATTGAATTGAATTGAATTGAATTGAATTGAATTGAATTGAATTGAATTGAATTGAATTGAATTGAATTGAATTGAATTGAATTGAATTGAATTGAATTGAATTGAATTGAATTGAATTGAATTGAATTGAATTGAATTGAATTGAATTGAATTGAATTGAATTGAATTGAATTGAATTGAATTGAATTGAATTGAATTGAATTGAATTGAATTGAATTGAATTGAATTGAATTGAATTGAATTGAATTGAATTGAATTGAATTGAATTGAATTGAATTGAATTGAATTGAATTGAATTGAATTGAATTGAATTGAATTGAATTGAATTGAATTGAATTGAATTGAATTAAATTGAATTGAATTGAATTGAATTGAATTGAATTGAATTGAAATGAATTGAATTGAATTGAATTGAATTGAATTGAATTGAATTGAATTAAATTGAATTGAATTGAATTGAATTGAATTGAATTGAATTAAATTGAATTGAATTGAATAATAATTGAATTGAAATGAATTGAATTGAATTGAATTGAATTGAATTGAATGGAATTGAATTGAATTGAATTGAATTGAATTGAATTGAATTGAATTGAATTGAATTGAATTGAATTGAATAATAATTGAATTGAAATGAATTGAATTGAATTGAATTGAATTGAATTGAATTGAATTGAATTGAATTGAATTGAATTGAATTGAATTGAATTGAATTGAATTGAATTGAATTGAATTGAATTGAATTGAATTGAATTGAATTGAATTGAATTGAATTGAATTGAATTGAATTGAATTGAATTGAATTGAATTGAATTGAATTGAATTGAATTGAATTGAATTGAATTGAATTGAATTGAATTGAATTGAATTGAATTGAATTGAATTGAATTGAATTAAATTGAATTGAATTGAATTGAATTGAATTGAATTGAATTGAAATGAATTGAATTGAATTGAATTGAATTGAATTGAATTGAATTGAATTAAATTGAATTGAATTGAATGGAATTGAATTGAATTGAATTGAATTGAATTGAATTGAATTGAATTGAATTGAATTGAATTGAATAATAATTGAATTGAAATGAATTGAATTGAATTGAATTGAATTGAATTGAATTGAATTGAATTGAATTGAATTGAATTGAATTGAATTGAATTGAATTGAATTGAATTGAATTGAATTGAATTGAATTGAATTGAATTGAATTGAATTGAATTGAAATGAATTGAATTGAATTGAATTGAATTGAATTGAATTGAATTGAATTGAATTGAATTGAATTGAATTGAATTGAATTGAATTGAATTGAATTGAATTGAATTGAATTGAATTGAATTGAATTGAATTGAATTGAATTGAATTGAATTGAATTGAATTGAATTGAAATGAATTGAATTGAATTGAATTGAATTGAATTGAATTGAATTGAATTGAATTAAATTGAATTGAATTGAATTGAATTGAATTGAATTGAATTGAAATGAATTGAATTGAATTGAATTGAATTGAAATGAATTGAATTGAATTGAATTGAATTGAATTGAATGGAATTGAATTGAATTGAATTGAATTGAATTGAATTGAATTGAATTGAATTGAATTGAATTGAATATAATTGAATTGAAATGAATTGAATTGAATTGAATTGAATTGAATTGAATTGAATTGAATTGAATTGAATTGAATTGAATTGAATTGAATTGAATTGAATTGAATTGAATTGAATTGAATTGAATTGAATTGAATTGAATTGAATTGAATTGAATTGAATTGAATTGAATTGAATTGAATTGAATTGAATTGAATTGAATTGAATTGAATTGAATTGAATTGAATTAAATTAAATTGAATTGAATTGAATTGAATTGAATTGAATTGAATTGAAATGAATTGAATTGAATTGAATTGAATTGAATTGAATTGAATTGAATTGAAATGAATTGAATTGAATTGAATTGAAATGAATTGAATTGAATTGAATTGAATTGAATTGAATGGAATTGAATTGAATTGAATTGAATTGAATTGAATTGAATTGAATTGAATTGAATTGAATTGAATTGAATTGAATAATAATTGAATTGAAATGAATTGAATTGAATTGAATTGAATTGAATTGAATTGAATTGAATTGAATTGAATTGAATGAATTGAATTGAATTGAATTGAATTGAATTGAATTGAATTGAATTGAATTGAATTGAATTGAATTGAATTGAATTGAATTGAATTGAATTGAATTGAATTGAATTGAATTGAATTGAATTGAATTGAATTGAATTGAATTGAATTGAATTGAATTGAATTGAATTGAATTGAATTAAATTGAATTGAATTGAATTGAATTGAATTGAATTGAATTGAATTGAAATGAATTGAATTGAATTGAATTGAATTGAAATGAATTGAATTGAATTGAATTGAATTGAATTGAATGGAATTGAATTGAATTGAATTGAATTGAATTGAATTGAATTGAATTGAATTGAATTGAATTGAATTGAATAATAATTGAATTGAAATGAATTGAATTGAATTGAATTGAATTGAATTGAATTGAATTGAATTGAATTGAATTGAATTGAATTGAATTGAATTGAATTGAATTGAATTGAATTGAATTGAATTGAATTGAATTGAATTGAATTGAATTGAATTGAATTGAATTGAATTGAATTGAATTGAATTGAATTGAATTGAATTGAATTGAATTGAATTGAATTGAATTGAATTGAATTGAATTGAATTGAATTGAATTGAATTGAATTGAATTGAATTGAATTGAATTGAATTGAATTGAATTGAATTGAATTGAATTGAATTGAATTGAATTGAATTGAATTGAATTGAATTGAATTAAATTGAATTGAATTGAATTGAATTGAATTGAATTGAATTGAAATGAATTGAATTGAATTGAATTGAATTGAATTGAATTGAATTGAATTAAATTGAATTGAATTGAATTGAATTGAATTGAATTGAATTAAATTGAATTGAATTGAATAATAATTGAATTGAAATGAATTGAATTGAATTGAATTGAATTGAATGGAATTGAATTGAATTGAATTGAATTGAATTGAATTGAATTGAATTGAATTGAATTGAATTGAATTGAATTGAATTGAATTGAATTGAATTGAATTGAATTGAATTGAATTGAGTTGAATTGAATTGAATTGAATTGAATTGAATTGAATAGAATTGAATTGAATTGAATTGAATTGAATTGAGTTGAATTGAATTGAATTGAATTGAATTGAATTGAATTGAATTGAATTGAATGGAATTGAATTGAATTGAATTGAATTGAATGGAATTGAATTGAATTGAATGGAATTGAATTGAATTGAATTGAATTGAATTGAATTGAATTGAATGGAATTGAATTGAATTGAATTGAATTGAATTGAATTGAATTGAATTGAATTGAATTGAATGGAATTGAATTGAATTGAATTGAATTGAATTGAATTGAATTGAATGGAATTGAATTGAATTGAATTGAATTGAATTGAATTGAATTGAATTGAATTGAATTGAATTGAATTGAATTGAATTGAATTGAATTGAATTGAATTGAATTGAATTGAATTGAATTGAATTGAATTGAATTGAATTGAATTGAATTGAATTGAATTGAATTGAATTGAATTGAATTGAATTGAATTGAATTGAATTGAATTGAATTGAATTGAATTGAATTGAATTGAATTGAATTGAATTGAATTGAATTGAATTAAATTGAATTGAATTGAATTGAATTGAATTGAATTGAATTGAATTGAATGGAATTGAATTGAATTGAATTGAATTGAATTGAATTGAATTGAATTGAATTGAATTGAATTGAATTGAATTGAATTAAATTGAATTGAATTGAATAATAATTGAATTGAAATGAATTGAATTGAATTGAATTGAACTGAATTGAATTGAATTGAATTGAATTGAATTGAATTAAATTAAATTAAATTGAATTGAATTGAATTGAATTGAATTGAATTGAATTGAATTGAATTGAATTGAATTGAATTGAATTGAATTGAATTGAATTGAATTGAATTGAATTGAATTGAATTGAATTGAATTGAATTGAATTGAATTGAATTGAATTGAATTGAATTGAATTGAATTGAATTGAATTGAATTGAATTGAATTGAATTGAATTGAATTGAATTGAATTGAATTGAATTGAATTGAATTGAATTGAATTGAATTGAATTGAATTGAATTGAATTGAATTGAATTGAATTGAATTGAATTGAATTGAATTGAATTGAATTGAATTGAATTGAATTGAATTGAATTGAATTGAATTGAATTGAATTGAATTGAATTGAATTGAATTGAATTGAATTGAATTGAATTGAATTGAATTGAATTGAATTGAATTGAATTGATTTGAATTAAATTGAATTGAATTGAATTGAATTGAATCGAATTGAATTGAATTGAATTGAATTGAATTGAATTGAATTGAATTGAATAATAATTGAATTGAAATGAATTGAATTGAATTGAATTGAATTGAATTGAATTGAATTGAATTGAATTGAACTGAATTGAATTGAATTGAATTGAATTGAATTGAATTGAATTGAATTGAATTGAATTGAATTGAATTGAATTGAATTGAATTGAATTGAATTGAATTGAATTGAATTGAATTGAATTGAATTGGAGTTGAATTGAATTGAATTGAATTGAATTGAATTGAATTGGATTGGATTGAATTGAATTGAATTGAATTGAATTGAATTGAATTGAATTGAATTGAATTGAATTGAATTGAATTGAATTGAATTGAATTGAATTGAATTGAATTGAATTGAATTGAATTGAATTGAATTGAATTGAATTGAATTGAATTGAATTGAATTGAATTGAGTTGAATTGAATTGAAAAGAAAAGAAAAACTCTGTAGGTTTTGTCCTTTTCATCAAATAATTTGTTAATCATTTTGCAAGAAATGAATAGGGGAAAGCATTGCGCGTCTAAAAACCGTGATATTATCAAAATATATGATTTCTTAGTGTAAACCATATTCAGATATACGAAACATAGTTGGATGTTCTAACAGTATTATTGTAAATGTAAAAAAAAAATATTAAAAAGCCGGAAATACGTAAACGCGAGTGAATTTTGTCACCAATAACGATTCATCGTGTGGTAAGACAGTGCAAGAAGGAACCATTTATGCCAGCTGAAGAAGAAACAAAATATTACAACAAGTGGTAAAAGTATTCGTTTAAGATTGCGAGACAACAACTTAAATGCATGTAATCCACGAAAAATGCCACTGCACTTGGAGTATGTCAAATCTCATTTGAACTGACCAGCTGAAAGGTGAAGAAATGTTTTTTTTTTTGGTCCAAAGTTGTTTTATTTGTTTTATTTACAAAAAATTATGAAAATGGGGGTTTGGTTTTAGCATAATGGTATGGGGAAGCTTTTCCTACTATATTGTGGGACCCATACATTGGATCAAAACAGTCACCGATAGGAATAAATTTTACCTTACGTTTCTGAAAATATGCCACTCATTTGGGTTTTCTAGCAAGATAATGACGTGAAGCACACGATCAAACTTGCAAAAACGTGGTTTCGGGACAATAAAATTATCGTGGAGTGACTTGTCCCCAGATCTCAATCCAATTGAGAACATATGGACAGATATAGAAAGGGAATGTCTCAATTACAACCCATCAGTAATCAAGCCCTTTGAACTGCTGTTCAACAATTCTGGAATTCAATTTCGAAGGAAAGATGTCAAATTCCCAAGCAAAAAAGTTGTGCAGACACACCTGCGCGGAATTGACGAACTGCTGGTATAGGGTTTGGTAGCACTATATCACTGCTTTAAAAAAGAATAAAAATAGCTAAGAGAATTTTCGAGACATGAAAATTTGAGCGATTTTTCGCAAAGACTTAATCACCCCTGTTCTTGAAACGTTATTTAAATAAGAGTGAATTTAAAATCACATGAAATTGAAATTTTGAGTTTCTTGAAACCACTTTTTTTTATTTATTTAAAGGAAACATATGTTTGAGTTAAGAACCATATGTTTGAGTTAAGAACATATGTTATCTAGAAACCGAGGTGCCATATGGTTCTTTATTCAGTTTCACAAAAAACTTTTAAGTATTTTGTGCATGTTTTTTCTTAAGTTTATAGAAAAAGTATAAAGAAAAATATTTTCTTTTAAAATAACAACTTATTTGTTCATTTAATTGTTTTTGTTCTTCAATTTCATTCAATTAAAAATGACTTTTCTATTTTTAAAAAGTTAGGCATCACCAAAAAAAATTTCGATATTCAAATAAATTGGATTTGACTGGCATCACTACTGTTTCGAACATATGCAAAAAAATAAAAATAAAATATGTGATTTGATGAAAAAATTTTTTTTAATTCCTTTATTTGCAATAATTAGTGCATAAAGAATCTATGTTAGTTACAATTGAAAAAATTGTAATGGAAAATAGATTGTGTAAATAAAAAGTTTTTATTATAGTTATAGAACAGCATCATCGAAAAAAGTGTGTTTTATTAACATCGACCACTTACTACGAGTTTTTTTTAAATCAGCGCAAAATGTAGACGTTTTTTAAAACCGTTTTTTTTTTTTTTTTTTTTTTTTTTTTCATAAAATTAATGTCTAATTTTTTTTTAAATAATGACAAGGTTCAATAAAGAACATGTTAGAGTTTAAATATCAATTAGTTTTTTCATCTCTTAAGACCTGCTTAGTACAAAAAAAGGGCATTTTTTGTGTGGTGCTATTTTTTGGAACGTAGCTGTATATATAGGGTGTGTCAAATTGTAGGGGGCCGAAAAATCTCCATGGGTTCATCGCGATTCTGGTACTATGGGCCATAACAAGTATATTTGCCCAAGGAACCATACCTCTTAAATCATTTTCGAGCCTGCCAAAATTTCGATGAAGATATTTTCATGATATTTTCCATAATACTCATTCAAATGTAAAAAAAAAAGAAAAAAATAGAAAATGGGGGTTTTTGGGACGGGAATTTCTCACATTTATTTTTATTTTTTACAGCCGCATTTTTGTGGATTTTGTCACCTTTTTGGGGAAATTTGACGAAATTATTGCAAAAATCGAACTTTTGACTTTCCCATATTTAAAATAGCCCAAAATATTCAGCGCTGAAAATTATGTGGGGTACCCTATACGACCTATATCGATTTCATTCAATTTAAGTCAAAAAATTCGTTTTTATATTTGTTCATTCAAAGAATAACTTTATTAAAACTATTTTTAAAAAATCTAAATTTTCTACAAATTAATTTTAGCGCGGAACCTTCGTCCACCTTATTCAGCTTCGGCCAGGTTGCTCTTACTACAGAATACTTGTATAGTAGATACTCACAATCATGTTTTCTTAAGAACATGGATTGATTGTTTTATATCTCACAAACGCTAATTGTAATTTTAGACGTTTTATTTTGAAGAAACACAATTTTTCTTTGATTAACCTTAATTTAAAATAAACTCACACCTATGATTGACCTATGAATATATTGAGTCATTTTATTGAATCATATTATTGACCAATTTTAGAATTTTTCTACGATATTTTAGATGGATATAAACTTACCTCCTTATAATTGAATAGTATCTGGGCGCAATATCTTCTTCGACTGGATCCATAAATGGCCAAGCATCACGATGATTTTTCACATAGACCAGTACCTTGTGCATTCCAATTTGTAGAACTTCTTCGGTTTCGGTAAAGCTAAGAACATTTGGTGTGATGGATTTTTTGTTCAAACAATAATTGTTGTAAATAGTATTATGTTGTAATGACGTAGATGTTGGTAGTGGTAGATGGTGTAGTTGATGGTGGTGGTGTAGTTGTGATTGGTATTTGTGATAAGATGTTGATGATTTTTTATGTACATAAGAATCGTAATGGGGATAGTGGGAGATATTGGAATTGCTATTATAATGGTGATTCTTCGTATGGTGATTGTGATTTGGAAAGTGTGCATTATTATTAGTATTAGTAATGGTAGTGGTAGTGGTAGAAGGAAAATAATTATCATTAGAGGTAGTGGTAGTGGTAATGGTATTGGTGATGTTGGTGTTGCTGTTACTGTTACTGTTGCTGTTGGCAGTAGTGGAGTGCAATGTGTGTTGCTGGTTAGTAGTATGTTTTAAATAACGTTTAGTTGGTGGTATGGCGGCAACCGTGGCCGTTGAGGATGTTTCATTTACGGTTTTGCTCTTATTATTCTTATAATTGTTACTGTTGTTATGATTATTGATCGTGACATAGTGTTGCTGTTGTTCTTGGTCTTGTAGTTGATACTGGTGGTTGCTGTTGTTGCTACATATTACATTTCTACACACGGATTTGTTTTTTTATTTGTTTTTATGATGTGGATGAAGGGATGGTTGGTTGTATTTTTTTTTTTTTTTTAGTTAGGTACAATTATATTTTGTTTTTATCATTTCAATTGTTAACACATGTTTTCATGATGTTGATTTAAAATGTGGAATAAAAAATTCAAGAGGAAAGGAGCAAAATACAATTGGTTTTTTAAAATGATTGATTATTTACAAATGGATTTTATTCTTTAATATTACAATTACTACTTATATGAGGTAATTAAATAAAACAAAAACAAAAACAAATAATGTATTAAAAAAAAGCATGCAAAAGAAGATTAGCAGAACTTTTTAGTTAATGAATTTTATGATGAGACAAGATCCAGATCATATATAATAAGTAGCTAGGTTTTGAAATAAGCCATAATAATTTTGGCGCAATGAAATTGACTTCAGAAATAAAAGAATAATATTTAAAAATTTTAAAGTACAAGGAATACAATCAATATTTTCGGCCAAAGCCAGTTAAAGCCGCAAAGCTAAAAATCAAAGTCAGCGATGGAAATTTTCTTTAGAATATTAATACTTTCTAAGATTTACACTTCGCCCAATACTCTCAAGAGCTTTCTTGCACCATTGAAGAAAAGTAAGAAATGTGTCTAGACATTTTTCTGCAACACTCAACACTATTGACATTTGAGTAACATGAGATTTAAAACAGTCATGTTGCAGACCATTTTCCTACATATGTATGTTTATAAGCAAAAATGTATACAAACACTGTTGAGCAACACTATCTAACGACTTTTTGATTCCAAAGACCGATCGAAACAAACCCTCTTCCTAATTGAATACTTTCTACCACTACTTTGTGGTCGGTCGTGGTATTTTGAATTTGGAAGTAGGAAATTCTACGGCGCTATGAATATGGGCCCCAGGAAAATGGACCCCAAAGTAAAAAATGAAAGTGGGCCCCAAATTTGGGGTTAATTTTCATAATGAAAGTCGACCCCATTTCTAGAAATGAAAATGAGCCCCAAAAAATGAACTAGGGCCCCACACCACGAATGAAAACGGGCCCTAAACTATTCTAGGGCTCATTTGCATAAACACTATTTGGGACTCATTTTCATTTAAAGGATGCGGTACGGTGAAGTATATGAAAATGGGCCCCAAAATGTGAAAACGGACCCCAATTTTTTTCACTTGTTTTGTTGATTAACTTGTTTTGTCTGAAGAATTAGTGAAAAATTAGGTCGGCTCATATATTTATATGAAGTAAGGCCCCACCAATATATGATATTGGGCCCCAAAAATTATTTGGGGCCCTTTTTCATTTTCTTGTTTGGGGTCCATTTTCATTACGAAAATGCACCCCACATGAAGAAATGAAAAACGACCCCAAAATGGGAAAACAGGCCCCAAAATTTCGTGTTGTTGTTTTCCATACATTTTTTTGGGGCTCATTTTAATTTTTTTTTTTGGGGCCCATTTTCCTTGGGCCCATATTCATACCACCAAATTCTATAGTAAAAAAAAATATTCATACTTTCGGGAAGTCGGAAACCCTTCTTTGAGATCTGTAAAAAGGGCTTTTTTTAGACGGCATGTCCTTTCATCTGTCTTCCGTGGTCCTCCTCCCAATTGCAATGTTTTTACAGATTTTGTTGTTTCGTGTTTTTTTATAAGCCGAGATTTTATAGAAAATAAGATAGATAAATTTTTAGCTAGTTCTATTAGACTCTTTTCCGATAAAAAAAATCTTTAATTATATAATTTTTTAAGTTTTCGGAGTATTTATCACGAGCCATGACGATTTGATTTAAATATGATCAATTTCACAACGCAACTAGCTGTCAGTTAACTTAAGTTAAATTAGATTAGAAGAGAATGCAAAAATAAGCCGTTAAACTTGAAAGTAGAGACAATGCAATTTGTTCTTGCTTAAAATTGCTTTTGTTTTGTCCAACTGAAATAGTGCCACAAAAAATTTAACGGTTCTTTTAGTTTACAATTTTAGTTTTGTCTTTTTATTTGTAATGTTATAAAGAGTAAGAAATGATAAAGATTTTGGAAAAACAATATCATGCTTAAAAACACAAAAAAGGTCAATAGTGATTTTGATTGCCTTTGTACTGACCAACACTGTATATAATAAACTGCAAAAATATCTTTTCGAAATATATATTTTTTTCATCCAACTTCGAGAAAAACATGAAATTTTAGATAAATTAAACTCGATGCAGCACGGTTTTGCATGAAGTTTTAGATCTAAAATTGCAATATTCGCCCTATAAATCAAGCTACAGGTCGCAAATATAACGATATTTGGTACATGAGCTTTGATTGGCTTAAGGACAATCACTATTGATATTGAGAAAAGTCGTTACTTATTACATTAATGCTCCAATTGGCATTCTCACCATTTTAGCACTTTAGAACCTGCAGGGTTAAAGTATAAGCAACCTATCGTTTCAAATTCGAAAAAAAATCAAGGTATATGATGTTTCATTTATTTTACGACCAATATGTTTGGCCGAAATTGTGGGAATTTTGATAATTTTGTTTGACCAGAAAAAATTTAAATTTGTTGCAGCGTAAAGAACTAAAAGTTAAATCAGGCCAAAATAAATGATTCCCTATTTTGAACGCTCTTCTTTCTCTGTACGTTTGTGCATTAGTAGTTCCTGTAAAGGCAATTATTTACAGGCAGTTTCCTTATCTGGCAGTATCTCTTCTTCAAAAGCAGTATAATACTGAAGACCACAAAGCGCGCAGAAGTTTGCTTTGACATACATTTCATCATATATATCAACGCAGCAATTTCCCCCTAAGAGATCATACTACTTCCTTGATCTTTTGATTTCTTTGGGGCATATTGCATCTTTAACCATACTGACGTTTTTTCAACATTTATTTCAACAGTTTTGGTGGACATACAATCCTTTTTTCTAAATTCATAGATCGCATTTAATTTTTTTCTTGTTGTTCCTTGCTTGCTTAAGGTTTCCAAATAGCGTGCAGTATTTCTCTACATTTTCAAGTCTTTTGCAGTTTGAATTTATCTTTGATCAATCAAATCGAATTAAAGAAGATAAGTATTTGTCTTTATTTAATTTCTACTAGCTTCGGCACCACATAGCCTACTTTGAATATTACGAATTTGAAACGAAGCACTCGGCCTAGATCTTTACTTTTGCTAAACATAGATACAATAATACAAGATAACATGCCGTAAAGTAATTTTTTTTTCTGCACGGAAGCTGGTCCGGTTAAAATATCCAAAGAATAGTTATAATATTTAGAAACTATTCTTTTATAAATTTTGTAAATGTAAAATGAATTATTTATGGACCACAACGTTTGCTACAATATATTTCTGTAGTAGGAAACTTGTTCTATAATTTGAAGTTTACTATTCTTAAAAAATATAGAATTCGAGAATGCATTTCGTGGGCATTGGAAACCCGTAAATTCGGCATCTGTAGTAGGAAAAGTCCTTTCGAGGTTATAAAAAGAATAATTTGAAAGTTTTTTCTAAAAAAAAGTTTTTGAATCTGGAATCTTCCTTAAGAAAAAACTTTACAAATGTACTTCATAAGTTCTTTCTCCAATGAAACTATATTCTACAAAAATAACCCTTTTTTATACTCCAACTAGAAAATCGCTGGAAATTTGTTTGTGCAGAAAAGTCAGTAGAAAGTTTTTAATAAGAAAAAATCTAATTAACGTATGAGCGTAAAATAAGGAAAATGTAAATGCGGTAATTAAACGAGTAAGAGAGTTAAATTCGGCTGTGCCGAATTTTTTGATACCCTCAACCTGCGTCTTAAACTCAATATTACACCTAATTTTGAGTACGGCTACCAATTTAAAACTGTTGCCGATACCTTAACATTAATTCCGAATACCAATTAAATTTAAAGTTGATTGATTTTAATTTTTAATTTTTAATTTTTAATTTTTAATTTTTAATTTTTAATTTTTAATTTTTAATTTTTAATTTTTAATTTTTAATTTTTAATTTTTAATTTTTAATTTTTAATTTTTAATTTTTAATTTTTAATTTTTAATTTTTAATTTTTAATTTTTAATTTTTAATTTTTAATTTTTAATTTTTAATTTTTAATTTTTAATTTTTAATTTTTAATTTTTAATTTTTAATTTTTAATTTTTAATTTTTAATTTAGAATTTTTAATTTTTAATTTTTAATTTTTAATTTTTAGTTTTTAATTTTTAGTTTTTAATTTTTAATTTTTAATTTTTAATTTTTAATTTTTAATTTTTAATTTTTAATTTTTAATTTTTAATTTTTATTTTTTAATATTTAATTTTTAGTTTTTAATTTTTAATTATTAATTATTAATTTTTAATTTTTGATTTTTAATGTTTAATTTTAAATTTTTAATTTTTAATTTTTAATTTTTAATTTTTAATTTTTAATTTTTAATTTTTAATTTTTAATTTTTAATTTTTAATTTTTAATTTTTAATTTTTAATTTTTAATTTTTAATTTTTAATTTTTAATTTTTAATTTTTAATTTTTAATTTTTAATTTTTAATTTTTAATTTTTAATTTTTAATTTTTAATTTTTAATTTTTAATTTTTAATTTTTAATTTTTAATTTTTAATTTTTAATTTTTAATTTTTAATTTTTAATTTTTAATTTTTAATTTTTAATTTTTAATGTTTAATTTTTAATTTTTAATTTATAATTTATAATTTTTAATTTTTAATTTTTATTTTTAATTTTTAATTTTTAATTTTTAATTTTAAATTTTAAATTTTAAATTTTTAATTTTTTAATTTTTAATTTCTAATTATTAATTTCTAATTTTTAATTTTTAATTTTTAATTTTTAATTTTTAATTTTTAATTTTTAATTTTTAATTTTTAATTTTTAATTTTTAATTTTTAATTTTTAATTTTTAATTTTTAATTTTTAATTTTTAATTTTTAATTTTTAATTTTTAATTTTTAATTTTAAATTTTTAATTTTTATTTTTTTATATTTAATTTTTAATTTTTAATTTTTAATTTTTAATTTTTAATTTTTAATTTTTAATTTTTAATTTTTAATTTTTAATTTTTAATTTTTAATTTTTAATTTTTAATTTTTAATTTTTGATTTTTAATTTTTAATTTTTAATTTTTAATTTTTAATTTTTAATTTTTAATTTTTAATTTTTTATTTTTTATTTTTAATTTTTAATTTTTAATTTTTAATTTTTAATTTTTAATTTTTAATTTTTAATTTTTAATTTTTAATTTTTAATTTTTAATTTTTAATTTTTAATTTTTAATTTTTAATTTTTAATTTTTAATTTTTAATTTTTAATTTTTAATTTTTTATTTTTAATTTTTAATTTTTAATTTTTAATTTTTAATTTTTAATTTTTAATTTTTAATTTAAAATTTAAAATTTAAAATTTAAAATTTTTAATTTTTAATTTTTAATTTTTAATTTTTAATTTTTAATTTTTAATTTTTAATTTTTAATTTTTAATTTTTAATTTTTAATTTTTAATTTTTAATTTTTAATTTTTAATTTTTAATTTTTAATTTTTAATTTTTAATTTTTAATTTTTAATTTTTAATTTTTAATTTTTAATTTTTAATTTTTAATTTTTAATTTTTAATTTTTAATTTTTAATTTTTAATTTTTAATTTTTAATTTTTAATTTTTAATTTTTAATTTTTAATTTTTAATTTTTAATTTTTAATTTTTAATTTTTAATTTTTAATTTTTAATTTTTAATTTTTAATTTTTAATTTTTAATTTTTAATTTTTAATTTTTAATTTTTAATTTTTAATTTTTAATTTTTAATTTTTAATTTTTAATTTTTAATTTTTAATTTTTAATTTTTAATTTTTAATTTTTAATTTTTAATTTTTAATTTTTAATTTTTAGTTTTTAATTTTTAATTTTTAATTTTTAATTTTTAATTTTTAAATTTTAATTTTTAACGGACAGACGGATATCCCTACATTGACTTGAGTTGTGATAAGGACCAAGAATAAATATACTTTATGGGGTCGGGAATTAGTTTTTCGATGCGTTACAAAAATAATGAAAAAAAACTATTATACCCGCGGAGACATAAAAAAGATTGTCGTTTACAACTAAATTTGTTTCAGAAAATATAATGGTAGCATCCACTTGTGTATTAGAATATATTAACACGTGTGTCTTTGATCAATTAGTATTAAACGAATTAGTTTCACGGAAAAATATTTGCAAATTTTGTTAAGAAAATCCGATCAAGAAAAATATTGACAATGTTAATCATTTCAAGGACATGGGATTTAAAAAAACGTTTATCTATAAGACAGTAAACTGGCTAAAGAACAATAAAAGAGTAGAAATAAAACCTGGTTCGGGAAGGAAATGTCGTTTGCAAGACTAAAAAGTTCGGCACCAGCAACAATTGATAGAAAGGAAAAGGTATTAAGTCCAGACTACGTCTCCTTTCTCAAAATTACTTCTCTGCAAACACTGAGTACGAATGTGTGATGTATGATGAGACGTACTTCACAGTGGAAGGCAATTAATGGCAATAAAAGTATTACTTTTAGTCTTCTGAACATGATGCATCTAAAACATTCAAGTATATTTGAAAGATGAAATTTCCAGGAAATGTTTTATGAGCGTGATGTCCATAAAACAATATTTTTCAAAGGAGGTTTAGCTGTAAATGCAAAGGTTTATAATGAAAAGTGTATTCCAACTTGAAAGATTCATTAAAAAATTCCATGAAAATGAAAACATGATTTTCTAGCCAGATTTAGCGTCGTCCCACTATTTAAATCAAATGTGTGCCGAAAGATAACAACCCACGATATGTGATTGGCTAATTCAGAAAATAAAAAAGAAATAGATGCAAGCGGAATTCAGAGATATATGGCGGAAGTACGAGTACCAAAAAAAAAAAAAGTAAATTTAGTATAACTTTGCATCTAGTATATAAATCCATAATATTAATAGGCTAAGCGATTTCTTGTGACCGATGTTTTGTTCTACCGTTTTATCCCGATTTTGACGAAACGTATTTTATTTGAAAGGTATTTCTTTTTAGCCGTTTTGCAGATTTACAGATTTTTAAATTTTTTCCTTTATTTTGAGTAAATTGCATTTAAAGTTGCTACTAACACATACATAAAATTATACAATGCTATGTGTGCGTTTATTAAATTTGTTAATGTGTTTGTAATTAAAATGAGTTTGTTTTTTGTGTTGATTTGTGAATTGGCTAAAATTGATTAGCATACCTTTAGGTCTTTATTTAATGAAAAAATAAAATTTCCTAGAATTTGCACTCGAATTTGAGGCTTTTCCTTTTTTGCCCATACGTTATTAGGGAAGTTTTATTTCTCCTTCGAATCTGAGTGTATTTGTTTATAAAAATACTCGTACTCATATCTCTAGACAGAGTGAATTTCATTAAAAATATATAAACCTATTTGAAGCCTTCTTGATATCTTCTGGTGTAACACAAAGTCGTTAGAAAGTTTTCAACCAGAAAATATATAATTTTGTTAAGAGAAAGTTCTATGAATTTATAAATGTCCTCAGATTCTCGCCATAAATAAAATTCTGATGTATTATACCCCTTCAAATTTAAAAGATTTTATTTAGAAAAATAGGGCTTACAAACCGACTTATTGTCAATAGAAAAGCCTAATTTTTTGCATTACATTTCAATGTGGAACATTATCGGGGTCATTGTCTGGGGGGGTGAGATATTCCAAGTCAGAGTGAAAGTACTGGGCCAGGCCAGTATAATAAAACCTCCAAAGGGTTTGACATTCTTAGATTTTTCTCTTAGTTTTTTCCGCTATAACTCAAGAACCATATTTGATTTGTCATTTCATTCTACAGCAAATAGCTTCAGCAAATACAGTTGGATTAATTTTATCGAATGAAATTCTCTTTCCCTAGAATGGCTGTTGTACACTGTTATTATTCAATTATGGCAAATATTTGTTTGTAGAGGTAAAACTCTGAGGGTAATTAAATAGGAATGTTTTGTCGTTATATTCTGGATAAAGGGGCGTCTTTATAAACTTTATTAAATTCTTTCATATTTTTACAATAAAATTTCATTTTAAAATCTTCAAATGACAAATAAATATTAAAAAAAAAATTAAAACAGCCAATGCTGATTATTGCATCTACTCGTATTACCAAAAAAGCCAACAAAGCAACACTAGAAACATAAAAATACTACAAAGAGTTGAAAAAGGAAAATCGAGGATTTTTGTAGAGAACTAAATTTACAATATAAAACATATCCATAATATTCCACATATAACAGAAAACAACAACTTACTCATCAGAACTTTTATCCGAATTTTGTGATGAATTATTTGCCTTCGCCAAAGATAAATCTTCGCGGTCACGATCCTCCTTTAATGAGGACGTAGCAGCTGAGGTATTCAATGATTTCTTTTTATTTCCGCTGCCTGCTGCTGATGATCCACTCTTTGTGGCTGTTGTGGCGGATTCTGTAGATTTTTGTTTTTTATTAGCCATCGTAGAGTTCTTTGATTTATTAGTTTCTTTGGAAGATTGTGAAGATGTTGTGGCTGACGTTGAGGTTGAATTTGAGGTTGTGGTTGTAGTTGCTGTTGCAATTGTTGTCTCTTGTACAATTGGAGGTATAAATATATTACCCGTTAATGATGATAAAGAATTATTTGTTTGACGTCCAGGTAATTTCATAATTGTAGCTGGTGCCATATCATAAACAGCAGCTATATGAGAAGAACAATCTTTTTCTTTTTTAATTGTTACAACTGCTGAATTTAAATCGGTTGTGGAATTTATGCCACCATCCACCAATTCACTATGACTGTGACTGTGGCTGTGGCTGTGACTGTTGTTGTGCAGATGTTGTAGACTTTCTGTGGGTACAACACCGATAGCACGACAAAAGTTTTCTTTGTCTTCTGGACTCAAGACAGGCTCCTCCTCATCGAGATGATTTTGATATGGTGTTAAGGTAGATTTTGTGTGTTTCGAACGTTTGTCCTGCTGTTGAATTTGATGTTGCTGTGCAGTTGTCGTCTGATGTTGTGGCTGACTTGTGGTATTCGGATCCACCGGAGCCACTAAAAGCTCGTTATGTTTCTTATCTAAATGCTTTTGTTTTTTACGATGCTCTCTCGATTTTTTCTTTTGTTTCTTCTGTGACTTTTTCTTTTTGTGGTGATGGTGGTGACGATGATGATGGTTGTGAGATTTTTTATTTGATTTTTGATTATTATCTTCGTCGGCTGCTGTGACAATTGTTTCATGTAATTTTTGATTATCGTTATGATTGATTAAATGTTGTTGCGTTTGTTGTAAAGCCTTAGTATCCAATAATTGTGGTTGTTCTTGTTCTTCTTCTGGCTCCTCCTCTGTTGGTTCTAGTTTAATATTTTTCAATAGATTTAAATGTTCATCGGTTAACAAGGGAGCTGTATCTTCTATGTGACGGCGCTCTAAATCTAAATCGCTATCTTGCTGATACTGTTTAATTCTCTCGTATACGTTATAATCTTCTTCCTCTTGCTCCTCTGCTTCCTCGTCTTCGTCGTCGTCTTCGGGCGTTAAACAAAAAGTTTCACGATGTCCCAAAAAATCACTAGAATTTGTTGTTACAGTTCGCCGTAGAGAGCTGGCATATGTTGAAATGCCACTTGCTGTTGATGTCGACTGGGAACTGGAAAGGTTTTAGAGACATTAATTTATTAATAAAAAATATACTTTAGATCACAAAAAAAAAAGTTTAAAACATGATTTCAAAAATCAACGTCACGTGCATTTAGTGTTTAATGTAGGATGTTAGAAATAAGCTTCACATGAGAGTTGATGAAAGCAAAAAAATCTATTAGAAATATCCAGGAATGTTATTTGTTACTTTAAGAGTGAAGAATTATTAACTCCATAAAATTTGTTTCATTAAAATTATTTACTTTAAAGTAAAAACATTTGATCTTGAGCCTGAAAAGTTCTAACTCAATCATTAAATGATAAAGATCGAAAAAATTTTTTTTTAATATTTGTTTAAATAGTAAATAATAAATTAAAAATACGGAGGGACACGTCATTAAAGTGTATGTTCGCCCAAACAAATATTTTTTTTTACCAAGACCACAACAAAAATACAGGGGGATTATTATGTAATTCGATTCGAATGAAAAAATTTACGAATTCGTACAAATTGTACTTTTTAGTACGCTTTCGTACTATTATTATTTATTACAATTTTCGAAAGGAAATTCCTTTCGAAAATATTTTCGTTTCGAATCGAATTACATAATAACCCCCCAGATATATTTTCTTTATCTAAAAATTTTACCAGAAACTAAACATATATTTAATATTTTAGGTTTATGTATAACTCTTTCTAGAACTATCTCCCTGATGCCCTTGAAAGCGCAAAGTACAGACCAATGCCACAGAACTTAACGATTGTGGATTTTCGGTATGTGGGCGTAGCAAGCGAGGTGGCATGGCAAATTATATTTGTTTTAGGATTAGTTTACTTTTTGAATTACCTTATGGACTAGAAAGCTGGAACTTTGGCATACGTATAATACGGGCCGCGAGACAGATCGTGTACCGTTATATGATTTACTATTTTTTTGTCTAGCGTGGGGGGCGTGGCAAATTAGGTTTTTAGTATTGTAGAAATTTATTTAGCCACCTAATGATATAGAAAGTTGGAATTTGGGGAAAGATATTAACGGCGTCCTATTTCGGATTTCTGTTTATGGGGGCGTGGCAAATTATATTTGTAATATTTCGCATTTTCAAGTCGCCCCTCCCCCTCTTGTGACCTAGAAAACTTAGAAAAACCACGAAACAGATTACAGTAAAAGCCCTGTTATCCGGAATGCTTGGGGATGGGAACATTCCGTATAATAGAAAATTCCGGATGATTGAATGTTTCATTAAAACTAGAAATTTTGCGAGAATTTCGCCTGGTTTTATAATTTTTTAGGATTCTCGTTTATTTATTCTTAAATTATATACCAGAAAACAAATTTTTTATACCTCAGGTTATGTTATTTTCTGTGAATCTCCGAATAATAAAAAAAAATATTTCTCTTGTGAAGGAGAAAAACTCAAAAGAAAAGCCTAAAAATTTAAATTCCGGTTAACTGTCTTGCGGTTAATTGGATGCCGAATAATCAGGATTTTACTGTATAGCTGAGACCATTTTTGGAATTACGTTTTTTTAGGCGCAGGGAGGGGTGTATCAAATGTTCTATTTTTAGTTATAATATATTGTAAGCCCCTGAAAAACTAGGAAGCAGATAATTGGCACCCACATTGATCTGGTTATTTGGCAGATATCTATGGATGCAGATTTTTTTATGTTCAATATGCGAGGGGAGAAGCGAGTGAGCTTGGTGATTAAGATTTTATTTGAAGTTATAGTGCTGTTTAAAGCCCACTTATTTAGCGAGTCGTGATGATAACACTGTAATTTTGATACTCAAAATGTATCACAATACTACAATTGTACCAACTTTTTCATACCGGCGTCATTAGAAAGTTGAAATATGATATCAATGTGACTCCGACCATGGGCTAGATTCTAACGAGGCCCCCATTTTGATTTTTCGCCTGCTGTGGACGGAGGTTAATCTCTTTTTCTCCAGTTTGTATCATAAATATATTTACGTATATTTACGATCATCACTGCTTCACTGACTGACTCTGTAACGCTATAAGATGGGAAACTATTCTAATGGTTTGGTGATGCGCAAGTTACAGCCTCTCGTACTCAACTGTCAACCTCACCTTCTCGTGGTGTTTCCTGTTTTCACAGACGAGTCTCTGACGACCGAGTATGGTCGGTATATCCCTAATAACCGCGCGGATTAAATAACTGTCGCAAATAGCAGGCCTGTAGGCACAAAGATGGCACCCCTATCAACAAGATTGGTCTTGTTAGGCTGATAACCTGATGCGTCTGAAATTAAAAATCATTCTCAGTACAACTACAAGAAATCTACGATCTGGAAATTCGATGACGACTATATGCTTTGAAAAAGGACTACGATTTGGAACATGGAATGTAAGGACGTTAAACCAAGTGGGCAAGTTGGCGCAGGCCAGTAAAATTTTGGAAAATTATAGACTGGCGTTCTTGGGCATGAGTGAATTCATATGGAACCAATTCGGTCAGATGACAACCTCCAAAAGACATACTTTCTTCTGGTCAGGAATGCCCAACGAAGAAGATATCCATCAATACGGAGTCGGAATGTTAGTAAACAATAAATTTCGAAATGCCGTATTGGACTACAAATTTGTAAATGAGCGCTTGATTTTAATAAGATTTAAAGGTCACCAAAAAAATCTCACAGTTATACAATGCAACGCCCCTACCGAGGATGCCCAAGAGGAAACAAAGTATGCTTTTTATGATGCCCTCAACGAAACTTTAGCGAGTATTGATAAAAATGATTTGAAAATCCTAATGGGTGATTTAAATGCTAAAGTTGGCTCGGACAACGTGGAAAGCATGGCATTGGCGAAATGAATGATAATGGAGAACGGCTAGTTGAGTTGTGTGGAATAAACGAAATGAAAATTGGTGGCACCCTATTTCCACACAAACGCGTGCATAAAATTACATGGATGTCACCAGACAACATCACGCAAAACCAAATAGATCATATTTGTGTTAGCGCCAAATGGAGTAACTCTTTGTGTGATATCCGGAACCAGAGAGGAGCGGATATTGGAACAGATCACCACTTATTATCTGGAAGGATTGTTTTTAAATTAAAAAATGTGAAGTCAACCCAAGGCCAGACTAGAACCAAATACAACATCGAAAGACTAGAGTCCCAGCGACATCGAGAAGCCTTGCTAGAGCAAGTGCGGAATAACGTAATCGAACCATCAACGTCGGCAGAAAATGTGAATGAAAAGCGGAATAATATTAAAGACGCTATAATCGATGCCTGTGTTTCAAAGCTTGGAAACAAGGCAAAAAAGAACGAAGACTTTATATCTCCGCAAACATGGGATTTGATTGATCAACGTGCAAGTCAAAAAGTAAAATTAATTCCATCAACGATATAACAAAAAGAAAGGAAGCACAAAATCAATATCGACTGCTAGACAAACAGGTAAAACGGTCGGTCCGAGAAGATAAAAAGAAAGAAATACGCGATATGACCATAGAAGCGGAAAATGCAGCTAAGGCTCATAACATGAAAGACCTGTTTGTTATTACAAAGAAAATTGCTGGCACTGGTAACAAACGCGCATTACCAGTGAAGTCCTCTGATGGAACGCTAATAACCAACGTAGATGAACAGTTGAAGCGTTGGAGAGAACACTTCATGAATGTTTTAAATATTCAAAACGAAAATGTGACCGTTACAAGAAACAATAACGGTACCACTCTGCCCATTAGAACGGATCCTCCTTCAAGGGATGAAGTGATTGACGCCATTAGAACTCTAAAAAATGGCAAAGCAGCAGGAATAGATAACATAACAGCTGAAGTTCTTAAAACTGACACCGAACTATTTGCTAACATATTACAACCACTCTTCGTACAAATATGGAATTCTGAAACGTTTCCGTCTGACTTGACAAGTGGCATAATTGTAAAACTGCGAAAGAAAGGTGATGCAACGGAATGCAACAATTGGCGTGGTATTACGATTCTCTGCACGGTGATGAAAATCTTCATGAAAATAAGATGGACTAGCATCCAATAAATTTCATATCTGTATCGCCTAAAATATGCTATTTTTTTTATTGATTTTATTATTCTTTAGCACTTGTTACCAACGTCATTTTTGATCGGACGCCTACAATAAGATATGGAGCAAGAGCATTGGAGGAAACTTGACTCCTGGAGAAGAAGTTATTTAATAGATCAAATATCCCAAAGCATTAGTGTTACATCCATGTAATGGCATATGTTGAACCATAATTAAGCAAAATGTCATATCTGAATACTGAACATTTTTTATGCACCCTCAATTTTACGTTTGCCAGGTACCTCATTAGGACCCATGTATCTCAAAGTACAGAACTCAGACGTTCAAGAACTGTATAGACATATTTGCCAAAATCTTTCTTTAATCTAGCCTTTCCAAGAGCAAGGTCAAAGTGTTTTAAGAAGCTGGGTATGTTTCATATGAATACTGCTGGGCTGTTCTGCAGTATTCTCCAAAATTATTGGTTATAATAAAATTTTGTTAAATTTGATTCTTTTAATACCTTTCAGATTATTTGTAAATTTATTGTTGCGTTTATCATATTTTATTTAAAACAAATTTGTTTATTTTAAACAAAAATTGAAATCATTTATTTAAACCAGGATTTTTAAAGCTTGATAATTTGCCTGGCATGTTTAGGTTAGTATACCACTTCATCCGACCGAAAACTGAATACAACTCCCATATATCGGCAGCAGCTTCAAAGTTTAGTTTAGAGCTAATGGATCGCTACAGCTAATGCTGTTTAATGACAGTACATTATCCAACTCATTGCAACATCATCAGAATATGGTTTGTGTAACATTCTTCTATAGCTATTACCGTGGGAAATGTTCTTCTGAGTTTAGCGCACACATTCCAAGTGCCCGAATTTTAGTTCGCTCTACCCGCTTCTCTAGTAGATCACATCCGATTATAGTTTATTGTCCACTTGACCGCACAACGCATTACAGAGAAAATTGTTTTATCATTCGAACTAGCCGTCTTTCACAAATCTTTCCTGACAGTTAGAATCTAATAAAATCGAAGTTAAATATCCACAAAAATTTTTCCCTCTTTCCTCATTCTCATAACCTATTTTCCTGAGATTGTTCTATAATGCACTGCTTTTGTAGGGAGCATCACCTGATTGTTGTTTCATAATTTAAAAAATCATGTGAGTCCGATCACAGGGGAGATGTGTAAACATCTGGTAATAAATAAAATGCAGGAAACGTGACAAAAATGACATAAGTCATACCGATTTGTCTTAATGGTCACATCTTACTCTCACATGTACGCTGTTTTTGTGATTGTATTGTGAAATAGAAATTTACCCCCCTGCGCGTATAGATGTTTACACATAAAAAAAATGTAATTAATATTTTCGAAAAATCGGTATCTTTCTTAAGCGCCCGGTAGGTGAGTAGGTAGCGTGCTCGTCTATCATGCGGGGGTCGTGGGTTCGATTCCCACCAGAGGCTTTTGTCTGTCGCTGCAAAAAAAAAATTAACACACTACTGCCTCTTTCCTCCTTAACCTATTTTCCTGAGATCAATGCACTGCATCTGTAGGGGGCATCCCCTGAGTTTTGATTAATAAATAAATAAAAAATAGTACACTACTTTGTAGTCAGGTCGGTGTTCGACCGTCTGTCCGTCTGTCTCTCTGTGTGACCATGTAAACATTGCAGTCTGACTAGAGGTCGCAAATATAAATACATATACGAGTATTTTAATAAAATTTGGTAAATACGTTTTCGTCGGCCATAGGACGATCGCTTTTGAAATTGGTGAAAATTGGTGGATGTTCGCCCCTAGCCCCCATACAAATAACCCCTATGTAATAAGAACAACCCGACTTGACCTATTGATGGCGGCAGTAGTTTGTATAATATTACTTTGGTGAAAAGTGGCAACCTTATAAAACATGTTTTAAGTTTAAAGGCGCCATGTTTGTTTTTAAACTCTTTCTTTTAATTCATACTCTCTGTTTGTCTGTCTGGCAACCCCATTACCCCTCATTCAATTGATCTGAAACTTGGCCCATAGTCTTGTTGTGACTATAGATTAATTTTAGGGTAGTCACGCACAGTCACGAATGGTCACGCACAGTCACGGGGAGATTAAAACCTCACTTCCCCTCATCCGATCGATCTGAAACTTGGTCGATAGACTTGCTGTGAAAAAAGATTGACTTTGACATAGTCACGCACAGTCACGCACAGTCACGGAGATATTAAAACCTCACTTCCCCTTATCCGATCGATCTGAAACTTTGTCCATAGACCTGTTGTGGCCAAAGATTAATTCTAAGATAGTCACACACAGTCACGCATAAACACGCACAGTCACGGAGTGATTTAAACCCATTTCCCCTCATCTAATCAATCTGAAACTTGGTCAATAGACTTGCTGTGAAAAAAGATTAACTTTGACATAGTCACGCACACTTACGGAGTAATTTAAAGCCCATTTCCCCTTATCCGATCGATCTGAAACTTGGTCGATAGACTTGCTGTGAAAAAGATTAACTTTGACATAGTCACGGACAGTCACGCACATTCACGGAGTGATTTAAAGCCCATTTCCCCTCATCCAATCGATCTGAAACTTTGTCCATAGACGTTTTGTGGCCAAAGATTAAATTTAAAATAGTCACTCATATGGAAAGAAAGAGTTTTAATAAAAACTTTGTTTTTATGGGTTGGATTATTTTGTGCCTCCAAAAGTATTCAGTGAATTGAAAACATGGAAAAAATTGGTCACCGTTATGAAATTCAATACTTTCATTTGAAAGGTCTCAGTCCAACCAACATTAAAGCCAAGCTAGATTATACTTTGGCGGAGTCTACGACTCTAAAATATTGGGTGGCAGAGTTTCAAAAAGGCAGTACGAGCTGCCAAGACGAATAACTTAGTGGTCGACAAATTAATGGCCACGCCAGAAACGGTTAAGAAAATCCACCAAATGCTATTGGATGATCCTCGACTGAAGGTGCGTGAGCTACCTGAAATGATACCGACATTTCAACAAGTGCTATACCTCGCATATTGACCGAAAATTTGGAGATGAGAAAGCTGTCCGCAAGATGGTTTGCACGCAATAGATCATACACAATGTCATGAAGATGTTTCTATAGAGTGTTTGGCGATATTTCACCGCAATAAAGCCGAGTTTTTGCATCGATTCGTAACCATGGATGAGACGTGGGCCACCACTTTACACCTGAAACTATTGACAGGAATTGGAGAATCGTGTCCAAAGAAGAAAGTTCCATCTGCAGGCAAGGTTATGGAGTCCTTTTTGGGGATGCGCGTGGAATTTTTTTTTTTTATTTATTTCAAAATGGAAAAACAATCAGCGTTTAAGTGATGAAATTGAGGAAAAAGTCAGCATTAGTCGAAAAAGAAAGTGTTGTTTCATCAAGACAATGCGCGAGTTCACACATCCACTATTGCGATGGTGAAAATCCATGAATTAAAGTTCGAATTGCTTCATCATGCACCTTATTCGAATTATTTTCTATTTCCAAAATTGAAAAAATGGCTCGGTGGTAAAAGATTTTCCAACAACGAAGAGGTGGAGTCTGCGGTTGATGACTATTTCAAGGAGCTAGACAGTTCTTACGATAAAAGGGGTATCGAGGCTATTGAAAATCGCTGGGAAAATTGTATCGAGCTAAAAGGAGATTAAGTTAAAAATCAAAGAAAAATTTTCCCCAAATAATGTTGTTTTCTTTTTCAGGTCGGGAACAGGATATAATGAGTTTTTGTTATTGTTTGTTACTAACAAAAATAGCTGACCTAGACCCGAGAACTTTTATTATACCGATTTAGTGAACCAGCCCGTCCGTCCGTCTGTCTTCTGCCTATGTGTCAATGTACACGTTTTAGTCGAACTAGAGGTCGCAAATATAAATATATTTTTATGAAATTAGGTAAAAAGTTTTCGGCGGTGCCTGTTCGCCCCTAGCCCCATACAAATAACCCCTATTAGATCGTCATAAATTGCCGTAAGATCCTGATTATATTATAGATAGATAATATACTCTACAGCACCATTTCTACTCATAGTCCCTCTTTTAAATTTTTTTACGATCTTCACGTTAAGCTATCAATAATACAAAAAATATTATATACATTCTTCTCTAATTTGGTTTAAGTCATTACTTAAAATATGGTTATTATCGGCCCACTTTTAGACTCAGTCCCCATATAAAAATAGCATCCAACATGTACTTATTCATTTCTACAGGCCATAAATTAATAACAAAGCCACTCAAATATGGTAAAATAGGGTATCGTATAGTCGATCTAAGCCGACCATGATTTCTATCTAACTAAGCCCCTCTTCCATCTAATATATTAAGGTAATGTTATGTCTTAAATGCCACATACTATACATAAATTAAAAATGAATTATAACTAAAACAAAAAAAACCCACAATGAATTGTTTTAAAAATAATGCAAAACGTAAAATAAATGAAATAAATATAAATAAAGCATGCTTACACAATTTGTTAAAAAACCAAATGTTTTGAAACTGTAGAAGATTATTCAATCAATCCAATCAATCATAAGCCGAAACAAGAAGATGATGTTAAGAACACATACAAAATTATTAATGTAATTTTAAATGTCACAAGAGAAACAAAATAAACGCCAGCCACACTTTTTTTAGCCTCTTTTTACATAAAGTTGAATTGAATATATTTATTTTTCTCTTTAAACTTGTTAAGTTAAGAAACTCTGAATGTTAATATACATATTATATTTTAAATTTTCTAATGATTATGTAAAGCAAATGAAATTATTATTATTTTTTTTTATTAACGATTTAAATGGAGTTGTTTTGTATTTTGTTGCAGGTGTGACGGCATGTATATTTTCTTTTTCTTAATGCAGATAATTAATGAAAAATATATCAAACTGATAAAATAAATAAAAGCCAAATAATATTGATCAAAAATAATGCATAAATGTATGTATGTATGTATGTATGTAACTTTGTATGTAGCTATGTATGAGGAGGGTTGCGGTTTAGTGGTTGTATGAATGTTGTGTTTTTGCTTGATATTTTTGAATGTATGACAACAATTCGAATAGTATATTTTTTTTACTGGAGTTTGGCTTTAATTTTTGTATGTTTTGTTTTCTAGAGAAGTCAATGTTGTCGTTCTAACCATCTGCGTGCTCTACTTTGAGAGCATGTTGTAGTTTTTGCAGGCTGCGGTTGTTCAAACTGATAACGTTGGCGTTCTCTTTGTTGACGTTCTTGTTCTTGCCGTGCTTTCAATTCGGCCAAATTGCGTATACGGCTTGAGTTACGTACTTGAAAGAGTCTGCAAAATAGAATTAACAATTAATTAATGGGTTGTAAATTCGAAATTCATAATATTAAAATAGAATATAAAATCTGAGATTTCTGTAGATTTATTTTAGGAAAATATTTAATTTGAGGTATTTTTTGAAAGCAAAAAAAAAAACAAAAACAATTTTATGACCCAAAACTAGGCCTCCAAAAATATTAAAAAATTTTGACATTTTTATATGAAATTTATTTTTTTTTTGCCATTTAGCGCATATATGAAAAGCGCTAAATTGGCGCTTTCCGTTTTACTTTTAGCGTCTTTTAATTGAAACAGTTAATATTAAACAAAATCGTATATTTTTTGGAACTAATAGTGCGTTTACATCTAAGCAAAATATAGTATATACGAGATGTCGAGCGAAATCTAGCTCATTTTTACTAGATTTTCCATATAAAACAAAATCTAGCTCGTTACTAGATTTGTGCAAAATCTTGTCAAACTTGGACACTACCAAATGATACTACTGCGTTTTTTTAATATTGTAGTAGAAAATTACAACGCAGTGACCTAAAAATTGACGTTTAAAAACAAAAGCAAACAAGTTGAATAAAAAGGAAATAAAACATTAACTATTTATTAACAAGAAAATGACGAATCTATAATAAAAAAATATTTAGTAATTGAAAAGTTATAACTTTTTATACTGACATGTGCCCATTCCAATCTGCTAAATAATAATTGTGGAAAATGCAATTGTTTTTGTTGTTACAATACATTTAACAAATGCTGGTGTTTTTTTTTCGCAAAATTTATATTTCAGTTTGTGCTTTTTTCATTTTTGATGCATAATATAATTATAAAATCTGTTCCTTTTAAGAATTTGTCATATTTACATTTTCCTATTGTTGTGTTTATTTTTAGTATTTCTAGTTTATATGTTTTATTTTAAGCAGCTGTTTATTGTTGTGGAAACAAAGTCTCACAAAATGTCAAAAAAGTTAGATGTAAACGGTACAGATTTTGAAATAGATTTCAACTAAAATCTACTAGATTTTCCTTATATGTAAACGCACTATAAGCATATTTATATAACGCACTTGGTTGGATAAAATTGTATCAGATGTAAAAGATTAACAAGCAGGATAATTGCATTCGAAGGATGAGATCGAATCTGTATTTTGCTATTTAAATTTGGTCTGTTTTGACAAAAAATCAAACAAACAAAATATCAAACAAGAGCTAATTGAGTTCACAAAATCTCTTATTTTCACTATAAAATTCCATTAATAATTTTGCAAAACAATTATGATGTTATTCGAAGAGTATGAAAATTGCCTTAATAATTTAAAGCTACGTAAATGAAAATTCAAGACAGAACAAATTCATTTTGAATTTAATTATGTAAGTCAATTAAAATCCGTTTTCTAAATTATGAAGTTGCGTTACAGATATATTAACATTTCCATACTCAAACGCTGAAGTCAAGGGAGACCCATAATAATAATTTAAAAAAAATTTTTTTTTTAATTCTTTAATAGATAATTCCGCTAATTATTTGATACATATCGATACCTTACCGTAAGAATGTATTAAGCGAAACTTTTTTCGAAAATGACTTTTTGATGTGGAACTATACTATACTAGAAGTTAAGCGCCACATTTTGGACTGGGTTTCGCTGCCCTATCATGGATGCAAAGGAAACTAGAGAGATAATAAAATTGTATCAACCGCCAAGTTTTCTCACTGGAATAATGTTGATCCCTGAAATTTGTATTATCCGCCAAAAAAAAATTATGCTAAGCGACATGTTTAAAAATCTAATTGTCGTAAGCAATAAAAGGTCCACACAAAAATTTTGTTAGATGTCGCTTAGTTTAACCGAAATTGTCGCTTAGCACACTCATCCAACTAGAACTTGGTCCATTTTTGTCGCTTGTAACACTCCAGATTATGATTGTCTTTGAGTTTAAATAATTATACCCTATACCACTATGTGGTTTGGGTATAATAACTTTGTGCTGCTGTTTGTAACAACCAAAAATAGTTGACCTACACCCATCTTTAATTATACCGATCGAATCAGAATCACTATCTGATTCGATTTAACGATGTCCGTCCGTCCGTCCGTCTGTGTGTCCATGTAAAGCTTGTAATCAAACTGCAGGTCGAAATATGAATATATTTTGACGAAATTTGGTATTTGATCTCTTATCGGCCATGCGATGAACGCTATTGAAATTGGTGAGAATCGGTCCATGTTCAGACCTAGCCCCCATACAAATGACCCCTATGAAATCAACATATATTGCCATAAGATCCAAATTATCATACAAATCTCAGTCAAATTGGGTTTGCATGTATATATTACATCCATTAATCAGTAGTCCAAAAATTATCCCTATTGGACAACTCTTAGTCATAGGCCCCATATAGAGCTGCTTCCCGATCTTCACTTAAATCTATCAAGAAACAGAAATATTGCACTGATTCTTTTCAAATTGTGTTTGTATATATTTTTGCAAAATACAAGAGACTTTACCAGACATGGTCAGGATCGGTCCATTTTTGGGCCTAGTCCCCATATAGATATAGCATCCGATATGAACTTTTTCATATCTGCAGCCGAAAAAATTAATAAAAATCCCACTCAAATTTGGTTTACGCTTATTTTCTATATCCAGTTAGTTGGGCCTGAGAGATAAGGTCTCTAAACGCATGGTATAGGTATCGTATAGTCGGTCTAGACCGACTATAATTTTCTTACTTGTTTTTCTATGAAGTAGGCTACTGCTTTTTTCCCATTTATTTTGTGTTTTTATACCCTATACCACTATGTGGTTTGGGTATAATGACTTTGTGCTGCTGTTTGTAACAACCAAAAATATTTGACCTAGACCCATCTTTAATTATACCGATCGAATCAGAATCACTTTCTGAGTTGATTTAACAATGTCCGTCCGTCCGTCCGTCCGTCCGTCTGTGTGTCCATGTAAACCCTGTTATCAAACTGCAGGTCGCAAATATGAATATATTTTGATGAAATTTGGTATATAAGCTTTTATCGGCCATGGGATGAACGCTATTGAAATTGGTGAGAATCGGCCCATGTTCAGACCTAGCCCCCATACAAATTACCCCTATGAAATCGACATAAATTGTCATAAGATCCAAATTGTCATATAGATCTTAATCAAATTGGGTTTATATGCGTTCATTACATCCATTAATGAGTAGTCCGAAAATTATGCCTGTGGCCCCATATAGAGCTGCTTCCCGATTTTCACTTAAATCTATTAAAAAACAAAAATATTGCACTGATTCTCCTCAAATTTAGTTTGTATATATTTTTGCAAAATACAAGAGACTTTACCAAACATGATCAGGATCGGTCCATTTTTGAACCTAGTCCCCATATAGATATAGCATCCGATATGAACTTTTTCATATCTGCAGCCAAAAAAATTAATAAAAATCCCACTCAAATTTGGTTTTTGCTTATTTTCTATGTCCAGTTAGTTGGGCCTAAGAGATAGGGTTGCTAAATGCATGGTATAGGGTATCGTATAGTCGGTCTAGACCGACTATAATTTTCTTACTTGTTTTTTTTTTTTTTTGTCTCGTCGGTTGTAAGCGTATTTTTGTATGTAAATACCAAGGTTCAGAAAATACACACATGAAACACACAATGTTCTGTTGAAAAGCAGCCAACACATATTTTTATTTTCATATCAATTATGTTTGTTTTTAAATTTTCTTCGGTGCCCAACACAACCTTGACATATAAATATATTTCATTACTACACGAGCCACAACACGACTTAAAATATAACTGAACTCGAACCTGTTTATTGTACATGTTCTGTTTTTTTTTTCAATACACGTACCAGAACATGAACTTCAAATAAAGCAACACTCAAAAATGTGTGCTTTATGTGTGATTGAAACAAAAAGTACGTGATACAATAATGTTCGTGTAAATAACGAAATATTAAAACGAACACAGCCATGGTTGTGTTGGGCACCGAAGAAAATTTAAAAACAAACATAATTGATATGAAAATAAAGATAGACCGACTATAATTTTCTTACTTGTTTTTTTTTTTTTTGTCTCGTCGGTTGTAAGCGTATTTTTGTATGTAAATACCAAGGTTCAGAAAATACACACATGAAACACACAATGTTCTGTTCAAAAGCAGCCAACACATATCTTTTTCTTACTACACGAGACACAACACGACTTAAAATATAACTGAACTCGAACCTGTTTATTGTACATGTTCTGTTTTTTTTTCAGTACACGTACCAGAACATGAACTTCAAATAAAGCAACACTCAAAAATGTGTGCTTTATGTGTAATTGAAACAAAAAGTACGTGATACAAAAATGTTCGTGTAAATAACGAAATATTAAAACGAACACAGTCATGGTTGTGTTGGGCACCGAAGAAAATTTAAAAAAAAACATAATTGATATGAAAATAAAAATATGTGTGTGTTGGTCTAAGTTATGTTTGTTTACATATATGTACGAGTTTTTTATTCAGTGTGTGTTTTTTTTCTGAACTCTGGTAAATACCTTTGCATAGATAGCTGTTGATTTTATTTCAAATATTTGAATGAAGTAAGTAGGCTGTGGTTTTGTTTTGAGTTATATTGTTCCTTTTATTCTCGTCAGTTGTTATCGTACTTTTTTTGGTGAGGAGTTAGTTCATCGTTTCGTGGTATTTTAGTGAAACTATTTATAATTTTACCATGAATGAAAATTTGCCAGGTCCCTCTGGATTGCAAAAGCCAATTTTGTTTCATTCAAGAGCTAGACAAATGGTTGAATTAGCAAAACAATCTAATGAAGGAATGAAAGTAAGTAAATAAGCTCCTTGATTCTTGATACATGTATATATTTTGAGGTAGGTGAGATAAATACAATTATGAATTTTGTTTTAGCTTAATCATTTTGAAAAAACAAAATGTACTACGGGCAGAAGAAGTTTGTCTGCACCATCTGAATCTGGATCTGGGTCTGAGTGTGATCCGTTTGAAACAGATGGGAGTTCATCTTGGCATAACAATTCCATAGAAAATTCAAGTGCCGATGTGATAGAACAACGCCAAAAAGTAAACAAGAATCCAAAGCCGCAAGTCATGGCCATTGAGGTATGTAACCAGGGTTGGAGGTAAAATCTAAAAGAGCTCGTGTTGAGAAAAAAAACAAAAATCTGTGCAAAGAAATCCATGCAAGAGCTGCCAAAACAAATATGCAACCAAACTGCCACATACCCTATCCCACATACCCTATCAAAAGGCGACGAAGCAAAGAAATTGAAAAGAAGACAGAAACAAGAATATATTTTATAAATTTTTAAGGGAAAAGAATACAAGTATGTATGCAGTTTTTGCTGAAAACCCTTAACATTTCAGGTAGAGTTGTGACATATGCCCTTGGAAAAACAACAGTTTTAAATACATCGGAAACAGACAAAAGGGGTGCAGCAGCTACGTTCAATGCTACGTCCGCTGATTTAAAAGAAGCCGTTTGCACTTTCAATGAAAGCTTACCAAGGGTTCCAACCCACTATTCCCGTTCTAGGACCAATAGAACTTACTTGCCCAAATTCAAAGAAATCCAAGTGGAACAGGGTATAAATTTTGTCTCCGAAAAAATTTTTCGCGGAATTTTCAAAACGTACAACATTGGCATCCATGTTCCCAATGGATGAAACACAGAAAGTAAAAGTGACAAAACATTCTCAACAGAAAGAGACGAGCCATAAACTGTTTATGGAAGATCAAGAAAAAGCCAAGATTTCACCATCATTTGTTTGTGCTAGTTTTGACCTGCAAAAAGTTCTAAACATTCCACATACGCAGAGTATGCTATTTTATTACTCGAGAAAATACTTGTTTTATAACGAGACAATTTATGAGAGTGGAACACATAATGCGTATGCTTTTGTGTGGGGTGAAGTTGATGGAATGCGAGAAGCAAATGAAATTTGTACAATCCTCAATCAGTACTTGAAAATCGTCGATGAGAGAAAAACTGTGTTACATCCATTTCCTTATACTGTGATAGCTGTCCTGGACAAAATAAAAATCGCCAAATCATTACAAGCTAAACACATTAACGAAATTAAATTAACATTTCTACTTCCTGGCCATACCTACATGCCTGTTGATTCTGTGCATGCTACTATAGAGAGATTTGTCAAAAAAGGGACAATTTGGACACCGTCAGAATGGGTTACTCTGATTTCCAATGCCAGGATAAATCCCAAACCTTATGAGGTGGTAGTGTTGACATACAAAGATTTCCGCTATTGGAAAAAAAGCGCTTAAATATTTTCCAACACAAGGAGTAAAAACCAAGGAGCAAACTAATTTCAAGATTACGGAATCTTATATTTTCATTTTTTCTAAATCATCCCCTGAAATAAAATATTTACCATTTCAAACACCTTCTCCTTCATATACCCTGGATTTTTGTCGCACGCGCAATCAAGTAAAATGCCTTGAAGAATTCAATGAACCAGACATTCTTTATTCTTCAAAACTGCCAATATCAGGCCCGAAACGAAAGGATTTAGAGAGTCTGCTCAAAAGAAAGTTTATTCCTGAACGATACATACAAGAATACGAGGATATTATAAAAAATACATTTGGTGAGAAAGAAGACGAATTGGCAGAGACAGACGAAGAAGATGATTTGTCTGACAATCAAAATGATAATTAATAATCTTAAAATTTCCGTTTTGATCTCTAAAATTAATTTATGTTGATTTTTATATAGATTTTTATTTATTATATTATAATCAATAATCCTCAAATGTCCTCTTTGAATTCTTTTTTTGAAATTAATGTTATGTTTCTTTTAATACAGATTTTTATTTATTATATTGTTAATCAATAATCCTAAAGTGTCCTTTTTGAATTTTTGTTTTGAAATAAATGTTTTGTTACTTTTTATATAGATTTTTATTTATTTTATTGTTTAACAGAAAAAAATAAAAAATGAATTAAACGACACAATTTATTTCAAATCTTTATTTTTTGTGTTCATGTCAATGTTTTAAGCGCCATTTACCATTGTATCAAGCGCCAATGTCTTGACCACGAAAATGTACTAAGCGACAAAAACTTCTTATCTGATTAAAATTTTGGTTTTGCAATGATGTCAAGTTTTGTATTCTGAAAATCGCTTTCCAAATATGTTCCATTCAATAAAATACACAAATAAATGAGACGTTTTTTTTCGTTTCCTGAACAATTTTAGAAATGTCACTTAATACATTCTTATGGGAAGGTATCGATATTAAGTATGGACTAAAGATTAATGTTGTGCTAATCATTCCATAATTAATGCAATCAAATGTTTTTACATAATTTTACAAAATTCTGAATTTGCCACTTTTGTTTTTAAAAAATTATGTCTCGTTTAGTTGCCAAATCATTTTTTTTTTTTTTGCAAAATATACAATTAAAAACTAGATAAACGAAAAAAAAGTATTTTTTTATTGATGTCAAAGCAACGGAAACTTTTAAACTTCCAGAGAGTAAAACAGTAATAATCTAGCCCATAAAAATTAATCTTTGGTCACAACAAGTCTATGGACCAAGTTTCAGATTGATTGGATGAGGGAAAATGGCAAAACGATGATATAGATCAGTCTGATAGGGATCATTTGTATGGGACTAGGTCTGATCATGCACCGATTTTCACTAATTTCAATAGCGTTCGTCCTATGGCCGATAAACCAAAAATTGCATCAAAATATATTTGTATTTGCGATCTGTAGTTTTAATTACAAGGTTTACATGAACAGACAGACAGACGGACGGACATAGGTAAATCGACTCGAAATGTGATTCTGAGTTGATCGGTATAATGAAAGGTGGATCTCGGTTAAATACCATGACTACATAGTGCTACGGGGTATAACAAATTTATGACTAAAAAATAGGCTCCATAAATATGGCAAAATTTGCACATTTTTATATGAAATTTATTCATTATTTATTCATTATTATTTATTCTTTTCCAACTAAACTACTGAGTAAGAGAGAGAAAAAAGCACTCAAAAATTTGTTAGATTCTTAGATTTTTTCCTTGGTTCGTTTTCTATATAAAAAAATAAATAAAGTTGCAGTTTCTCAAAGTTTCCTCGAAATTTCTTTGGAATAATACCTTGTTTCCATAACACAATTCGTCACAGACGAACGAAAATTTGTATGAAGAACAAAACAAAATACACACAAATTGTCAGTCGTTTGTGACGAATTGTGTTATGGAAACAGGGTATAAATGTTAAAAGATTTTTTCAAAAATAGATTTTCAATTTTCTACTTACTTTCTTCGTCTCAAACGTTCTCGTTCTCTAAATAGTTGTGGCAATTTGGGTAGGAAATTCTCATCCAATATTTGATAGAGTTCTTTCTCTTTAGCGTTCGTGGATGATTTAAATTTGGTTGCTAAATTCTGCCAATCCTCTTCGGTGAAACAGATGACTTGCCAAACCGAATTCGATTTTAAGCTATTCGACGAACCGGCTGGTTTATCTTCACGATATAAACGGGTACCGTAAAAATACCAATAGCCGGAGTTTTTCGAATCGTAACCCAAGGGTTCGACACGTAAGCTATCAGATTCTAAATTGTTTAAAATAACTTGTACATCGGCGGAGTCCAAACGAAAGTGACAAAGATCGTATAAAATTAAAAGACGTTTGCGTACGGGCAACGATTGAAAATCAATATCGGTATCAAAATGATTATCGGTATTATAAAGACGACACTGTTGGCGTAGGAAACGCCTTAAAAACATTTGATAATTACTATGGGTTATTTCTTTTGCTACCGAATGCAAGGCATCGCAACCTTTTAATAAGCGTACAATTAGTTCAGGTACTAAAGCAATATGATGTTCATCATCTGTTGTAGTAGTACCATCGGATAATAAAGCGGATTCTAAATCCTATAAATAAAAGTATTTATTAAAAGGTATAAACAATAAATTTTATGAAAATTTATAATCTTACCTCAATATCAATATCGGGCAAATCAAATGCTGAACTAAACAATGAACAAAAATGCGAAATACACGGTATCTCCCACCATGATTGTATATCTGAAAAGGTTTCAATTCAATTAAATAGTAGGTAGATAAAACAAAACAATAACAAAAGTTTAAGACTCACCCAAAAGTCCTATGAAAGTAGAAACCATTTATGTTTACTTTCACGTTGTTTTAAGCTGAGTTTTTGTCTATCGAAGGCCCCTCAAAATTATCAATTCCTTAAGTTTATATTTAAATCGTCGTATTTGTTTTAAAAAAAATCTCTTTGGTTATTTTTCTGATTTATTTCTGATTTATTAGCAAATGCGTTGGTGTTAACTATTTAGATGATCGGCATTTAATGCATTTTATTAAATGAATATTTTTTATACATTTACCTAAAATGATGTAAAATTAAACGAAAAAATTTATTAATTATTTGGAAAATTTTTAAATAGAAATAACGTAATAAAATCAAACGCCATTTGAAATTGAGAAAGTTCCCAATATTATTATTAATTTTAATTTGTAATGGGGAAAATTCTAACTCGGGGATATGAAATAATGTCAACTACTCTTCTAAACTTTTAGCGTTTTATTAAAAACACTTGCGCTGTGTTTCATATCAACAAATGATGTACACTAACGATTCCTAAACTGTGGTCCGCGGCCCACTGGTGAGTCGAAGAATTTTTTCAGTGGGCCGCGGGAAAAATCTTTGGAAAATTATTATTGATAAAAATGTTTAAAATAATTGCGACCTAAATTAATTACAGCTGAACGCGTAGTTCAGATCAGTTGGAGTCGAACATGAATAAATGAATGGTATTAAAACGAAGCAAGCTGAAAACAAAGTGAGCGTAAGCACTCATAACAACACAAAACAGCTTTCAAATGAGAAATAAACAGACAACGAAAATAGGTAAATGAAAATCGGTTGCATCTATAATATTAATAGGCTAGGCAATTTTTTGTGACCGATGTTTTGTTCTACCGTTTTATCCCGATTTTGACCAAATGTATATTATTTGAAAGGTATTTCTTTTTAGCCGCTTTGCAGAATTACAGATTTTAAAATTTTCTCCATTATTTTGAGTAAATTGCGTTTAAAGTTGCTACTAACACATACATAAAATTATACATATGTTATGTGTGTTTTATTAAATTTGTTAATGTGTTTGTTAATGATTTTTTTATCTTCATTCACAATAATAATAAACCATAAAAGTGTTGGTTTGTGAATTGGCTAAGTTGAAAAATAAAGCTGCCTAGAAATTGCACTCGAATTTCGAGCCCTGGAATCTGCTAGTATTAATTATAGTATTAACTAGCTGAACCCGGTGTACTTCGCTACCCCTCATCGTTATAAAATAAAACAAAATAAAAAAAAAATATTTATACATTAACAAAATATTATTTATTTAATTTAGAATTAATTATTGCAATGCTTTAGGATGTACAATATTTTTAGTTTGTCCATATGGAGCATAAACATATAATTCGGTGGGTTTCCCTACACGTGAGCATGCAACATAAAGCTGTCCATGCGAGAAACATGGATTTGCTAAATTTAAGCCGCAAACTTGAAGAGATTGACCTTGAGCTTTGTTAACAGTCATCGCAAACGCTAATCGAACAGGAAACTGTAATCGTTTGAAGTCGAATGGTAAATCAGTTGGGATCATTGGAATGCGTAGCAAAAGTACATCTGTTCCTTTATATTTTCCTGTTATAATGGTCGCTTCTATTAAATTGTTTCGCATTTTTTACTGCAAGTCGAGTGCCATTGCAAAGCCGTGGTGGATCGGATTTACGCAGTAAAATAATGGGCACTCCAATTTTGAGTTGTAGCACATGTGGTGGAAAGCCTGGCACATCATTAATCGAATATAAAAAATTGGGTGTAGTGAGTGAAAGTTGCACACTGTGAAAGTTTAAGGAAGAATGGTGTACAGGTCTGGCTTCCTACAAATCGGAAACAAAGGGACGTGGCCCGCCGACTTTCGCATGGAATGTATACCTATTTAAGAAAACACCTTATTAAGCAAATCAATCCATGCCAAATATTGAGTTATATGGGCGGGGCCTCGCCCCTTTGTCCACTAACAACTTTATATAGTCAAGGGCTTAATAGAAGTTATTATGGATTTTAATTTTTCTAAAAAGGGCGTGATCCCGCCCAGTTTTCTTGTAGTACTATTTCTATTAATTTCAATACCAAATATCATCGCCGTAGGTTCAAAAATGGCCGAGATATGACGATTTTAAATTTTGGGTTATATGGGCGGGACCACGCCCCTTTGTCCACTAAGAACTTTATATAGTTAAGGACTTAGTATTTCGCATAAATATCCTTTTATGAATTTTTCATGACGATCCTTCCAGTAGTTTAGAAGATATTACGATTTTTTATTTTTCTAAAAAGGGGCGTGGCCCACTTTTCTTCTGGTATGTATTTCTATTCATGCCAATACCATATGTACCAAATATGACTGCTGTAGGTCAAAAAATTCCCGAGATATGTCGATTTAAAGTTTTGCGTTATATGGGCGTGGCACCGCC
Organism: Cordilura impudica; assembly: GCA_963682025.1. Classification (NCBI taxonomy): domain Eukaryota; kingdom Metazoa; phylum Arthropoda; class Insecta; order Diptera; family Scathophagidae; genus Cordilura; species Cordilura impudica. Next base: position 21,823,251 of record OY821519.1, on the reverse strand, counting down.
CCTTTGTCCAATCAAAAATTTATATAGCCTATTATTCCTTCCAGAGTCACAGTAACACGCTGGAAGATCTCAGGAAGATCGGTTTAGGGGTTTGGCCTCCTATAAAGCACAAACAAACACACATTCATTTTTATATATGTATATAGATAGATTGAAAGCAGATTAATTATAATTTAAGGTAAAATGGGGCGAAAAAGGGGGATTTGGTAATAAAAAAATGTATGGCTATCTTACCTGTAGATAAAAAGTGTATAAAACTTTAGGTAAATACATATTACAAAAAAAGTATTTTGTATAGCAAACATTGTTAGTGGTATAAGTAAGTATCTGAATTAAAAAAAGAGGGCGGTGAAGTGGGCGTGGTTCATAGTTATATGGCGACGTTAACAGTATTAAGAGCAATATACTACCAAATAAAAAAAAAATTCGTTGGAAAGAACAAATTTGTACAGAGAAAAAAAAGTTTAAAACTTGCAAACAAAATTTGGCGTGGAAAGGGGCGTGAAAGGGGGCGTGGCGTATGAAATGTTTATTTCTACCTTGCCTGGAGTATAATGTGTATACAATTTGAAGTAAATCTGTTAAAAACTATATGGGAGCAATTACATAATTTTAAAAAAGTGGGCGTAAAAGTGGGCGTGGTCGAAAAGTACCCTATTAATCATGCCAGAGTCCCAGTTAAATGCTGTGAAAATTTCAGGAAGATCGGTCCAGAGGTTTGGTCTCCTATAAGATACAAACAAACAAACAAATAAACAAACACACATTCCATTTTATATATATATATATATATTGTGGCATCTCTTCCACATATTTCTCTTATAATTTCTAATACTATTTTTGAATTTAACGATTATTTTAGTTACTTTAAAGTACAACAATGAATACATAAATGTACAATTTTGTTTTATATAGTTTTAAGATCATTGAATAAACTGAAAGTCAAGAAGACAACACAATTTTTAATTATTTCGTCAGTTACACCATAATATATTATATTGTCTGAAATAACGAACAAGAAAAATGGATCTTTGGCTTAAAAGAAAACCTGATAAACCTGATATCAACGATGGCGCTTCAACATCCATAGAAATAGCAGATACTGGTTCCGGTAAAAATAATCAAAAGTACACCGAAAATATGATGTCGATTATTTATCATTAGGATTTATGCTAGGGGGCACGGACAATGAACAGCAACCGCTAGTTGTTTTTTTGCCATGAATTGCTTTTCAATGAGTCCGAACACAGTTTGAAAGTAAATATAAGGAACACGCGAACAAACCCATAGCATTTTTCAAAGAAAAAGATATTGAGTTTCGAAAAAGCCAAACATTTATTAAGAATATAGCAAAAGGTTCAAATAATGAAAATTCAGTTAAAGCGTCATTTGAAGTTTCAAATCTCATAGCAGAAGCCGGAAAACCCCACACTATCGGTGAGGACTTAATTTTACCTGCAGTAAAAGCCATTGTTAATACAATGCTAGGCGAAAAAGCTGTCAAATAATTAAATTTACTATCTTTATCAAACGATACAGTGAAATAACGATTATTTAGATAAAATATCTGGTGACATAAAACTTCAATTATTGGACAGAATTCGTAATTCTCAATATTATACTTTAGAGTTGTATGAAAGTACAGACTAAATAATAATAGGTCGTGGTTACTTTTTTACATAAGCTATGAATTCAAAGACACAATTAATGAAGATATTTTAGTTTGCCACAGTTTGACCCACACCACTGCCGAAGAGGTGTACAGCAACTTGAATGAAATTTTAATTTCAAATGATATTAAGTGGTCAAACTGTGTAGGAATAAGTACAGACGGAGCACGTGCTATGTCGGGAAAACTAACTGGATTGAATACACGAGCAAGTGCAAATAATTCTTCAATTAGGTGGCACCATTGATGTATTCATCGACCAGCTTTTGCTACTAAGAAGATGCCAGAAGAGTTAAAAAAGGTCTTTGATGAAGCAGTTAAGATATCAATTTTATTAAAGCTAGGCCATTTATCTGCAGAATATTTGAGCAGCTCTGCCAGTCTATGGATAGTCATCATCAACAGCTTTTACTTCACACATAAGTTCGCTGGCTCTCTCGAGGAAAAGTGTCTGCAAGGCTTTTTGAACTAAGAGAATCTTCTCTTAATTTGGCACCACCATTTCCAATTGGTAAAAATTTATGTGACTATTCCTGGATAGCTATTTTAGCATATATGGCTGACATATTTGCATACATAAATGCACGAAATTTGGGTTTGCAAGGATTTGATGTCACAATATTTGAAGTCGAAGACAAAATTGCGGCAATGATTTTAAAATTAAAATTATGGCAACAACGTTTATCACAACGAAATATTGACGCCTTTGAAAATTTATAAATTTTCATCCAACATCTGAAAGATATGCAATGCTCTTTTCGCGAATATTTTCCACTTCCTGATGACATCAGTACAAGAAAATTCGTTAGCAGAAATTTCTACTGACAGTTCATATAAAATTCGATTCAACGAAAATAAAGGATTTTTCAATAAGAGCGCTACAAAATATTTTTTAAATAAAACAAAAACGGTTTTGGATATCAATGAAATTCTTTATTCCTGTGAAAGTACGTTCGATGCCATTATGTATGGAAATCGATCTCTTTTGCATGACCACCACGGGCACGCTTGCAGAAGTCCAGACGCTGAACCCATTTTTCGACGGTTTTCAAGCATAAATCGGCCGATACTGCTGCAATTTCATGTTCGATATTCGTACGAAGTTCATCAATCGTCGCTGGCTTGTTGGCATAGACCATAGACTTGACGTAGCCCCACAGGAAATAGTCCAACGGCGTCAAATCACATGACCGAGGCGGCCAATCGACTGGACCATTTCGTGAGATAATACGTTCTCCAAACTTGGTTTCCAATAAATTGATTGTGACATTCGCTGTGTGGTTTGTGGCGCCGTCCTGTTGGAACCACATGTCCTCAAGTCCATATCATCCAATTGAGGCCAAAAATATTCGGTTATCATTGAACGGTAGCGATTCCCATTCACAGTAACGTGCCGGTCTTAATCATCACGGAAGAATGACGCCGCCGGCCCATAAATCGCACCAAACCGTAATTTTTTCGGGATGCAATGATGACTCATGGAGTACGTGTGGATTGCTGTCTGACCAATAACGCTTATTTTGTTTATTGACGAAGCCATTCAGCCAGAAATGAGCCTCATCGCTGAAGATGATTTTTCGATGAAAATCCGAATCATTTTCAAGTTGTTGCTCAGCCCAATTCACGAACACACGACGCTTCTGGTGGTCAAGCGGCTTCAGTTCTTGCGTCAATTTGATCTTGTAAGGATGTAGGCCAAGATCTTTTCGCAAAATTCGCCACAACGACGTCACAGAGATGCCCAACGCTTGAGAACGACGTGTGAGAGACACATTTGGGCTTTCTTCAACTGAAGCCTCAGCTGCAGCAATATTCTCGACACTTCTTTGTCTCACTGGCGCGGGAACATTTTGTACTGTGCCTGTGGATTCAAATTTTTCCACTAGACGCTCAATTGTTGATCTGCTAGGATGATTATGACGACCATAAATTGGACGTAGCGCTCTTAACGTTGAGGCCACTGACTCCGAATTTCGGTAGTAAATATTAATAATTTCGACTCGTTGTTAGCTCGTATATCTTTCCGTCATGAAATGGCAAACCTTACTAAAGAGAAATGTCAAAAGAGCGGCAAGAAATATGGCGTCGTTTGCTGTCCCTGTCTTTCTACTTTTGTAGCGTCCCTGTTGAAAAACCCTTTACTACAGCAAACTTTTGGCTTTCTTTACGTAGAGATCATCCTGAGATAGCAAAAATTGCTTTAAAAGTTTTAATTGCATTTTCTACCACATATTTATGTAAAAAAAGCATTTTCAGCACTTGTATATTTAAAAAATTAAATATAGAAATCGATTAATGAATGTGGAAACTGAACTACGAATTCAAATCTTAAGCATACCCCCTGATATCAATAAATTAACGGCAGATATGCAACACCATCCTTCACATTAAATACATATTAACAAACTTACTATTGATTTTTGCAATTAATTTTTTTTATATTTAATCTTGTTTTTGTTTAAGAATTTATTTGTATTTCTAATTAAAGAATTTGTATATAAAATTTAGTTGAAAAAGTATTTGAATTTCTCTTTTATTGCACTATGAAAAGCCAAATTTTATTTAGTGGTCCGAAAATTTCAGATTTTTTAGTTGGTGGTCCGCGAAGAAAAAAGTTTAAGAACCGCTGCTGTACACTATTATGTTCTATCATAAATATAGTCCCATTACTTTCAACACAATTTGAGTGTTATTGTTCTTTCGGTCATTGTCATTATATCGATGGTTATGCACAGAAGTATGCAATAAAAAAAATGAGTCAATTAAAAACATAAAAACAAAATGTAAATGCAAAAGACAAATTTGATTTCAAATTGAAAACAGAAGGTAAGTTTTGTTTTCTTTTTATAAATATTCGGAAGAAACCTGAAGGGTGTGAAGATAAATATCTAAATACACCCAATCCTGTTTTTACACGGTACGTACAGAAAATATCGTGTAAAAAAAAATCAATGTGAGTCCGATCACAGGGGAGATGTGTAAACAATTGTATTTCAGAAAGTATCAAATGTCTTTCAGAAAATATCAAATGTATTTCAGAAAGTATCAAATATATTTCAGAAAACATCAAATGTATTTTAGAAATTATCAAATGTATTTCAGAAAATATCAATGGAATTTCAGAAAATATCTATTGAAATTCAGAATTAAAAAGTAGTTTACCCTACAATACCGAAAAGTTATTATTGTTTCTAGTAGTAATTTGGAGTCGCAGAAAATGTTTAGCAATATTTGGACTTATTTGTAATGAACTGGAAAATAAACTATCAAGGGTGGCCTTTTAATCGGAAGAAGATGAGGACTTCATTTTTTAATCAGCTACAATATAAACACCAGGATAGAATTTTGACCGATTTTGAAGTCATCATTTTGAAAAAACACGTTTATATCGTCACCTAAAATGCAAAAGGCCGTAACTAACAAGAAGTTCAAAATTTACCTTTTTGTATTGTAGTTACGGCCTTTTACTTAAAAACTATTTTACCATAAATTTGTTTTCATAAATAAAAATCCATCTTTATTTTTCAGCTTGATTATAAAATTTGTGTATTAAGTTTAAAGTAGTTTTTGTTTATTGATGTTTTTTGCTTCTCCTGTAAAAAAAATAAAAATATTAGTTACGGCCTTTTGCATTTAAGGTGACGATATGTAGTTTTCAAGAAATATTACAAACCCAGTGTAATACTTAAAAAATATATTTTTATATAGCGTTCTGACTATTTTTCTGAGACTCAATTGATATTTTCTGAAATTCAATTCATATTTTCTGAAGTAAATTTAATAATTTCTTAAATACATTTGATGTTTTCTGAAATATATTTGATATTTTCTGAAATACATTTGATAATTGCCGGAATACATTTGATGTTTTCCGAAATACATTTAAAATTTTCTGAAATACATTTGTATACATATGATGGTTTCTGAAATACATTTGATAATTTCTGAAATACAGTTATTATTTTCTGAAATACATTTGGTAATTTTGGAAATATATTTGATATTTTTTGAAATACATTTGATAATTTCTGAAACTCATGTATTACTACTTATTATACATTCTTTCAATTATCAACTCTGTAATTATGATGTCCGGCAACCCTATGGTTGTTAGGCAGAACACTATTAAAAAGTCAGTTAAATAAACGCAGTTAAATAGATTGGTCGCATTTATATCTTTCCTAACACTCAATTGATATTTTCTGAAATTCAATTGATATTTTCTGAAATACAATTGATACTTTCTGAAAATCAATTGAAGATTTCTGAAATACAATTGATTATTACTGAAAATCAATTGATGATTTCTGAAATTCAATTGATACTTTCTGAAGGTCAGTTTATTTTTCTGAAATACCATTATTATTACTTTCTGAAACACAATTAATATTTTCTTGAAATCAATTGGTGTTTTCTGAAACATAATTGATACTTTCTGAAATTCAATTGATGTTTTCTAACATTCAATTGATACTTTCTGAAAATCAATTGATGTTTTCTGAAATACAATTGATACTTTCTGAAATACAATTGATATTTTCTGAAAATCAATTATTGTCTTCGGAAACACAATTGATACTTTCTGAAACTCAATTGATGTTTACTGAAATACAATTGGAAAAGGTGTAGTTATTAAAAAAACACCTAAGTTTATTTTCGACTTCTTCAAAGTTTTCCTAGTATTTAGCTTTGAAACTCGCAGCACACCTAGCAGTTCTGCTTACTAAAAAAGTTCTGTCAAAAGCAAATATACACTTGAATAATAAAAAAAAAACTCTGTAAGTTTGTGAACATGTTAATATCACAGCACACCTAGCGGTCAATAGCTTGAATATTTAAAATTAACGAAAAAGTGATTTGTCATTTTGCTAAACAAACAGCGAACTCGGCGGTTCTGCTTACTAAAAAGTTCTGTCAATAGCAAATATACACTTGAATATTAAAAAACAAATAAGAAAATTACAGTCGGTCTAGACCGACTATACGATACCCTATACCATGCGTTTAGAGACCCTATCTCTTAGGTCCAACTAAATGGATATAGAAAATAAGCATAAACTAAATTTGAGTGGGATTTTTATTAATTTTTTGGCTGCAGATATGAAAAAGTTCATATCGGATGCTATATCTATATGGGGACTAGGCCCAAAAATGGACCGATCCTGGCCATGTTTGGTAAAGTCTCTTGTATTTTGCAAAAATATATACAAACAAAATTTGAGAAGAATCAGTGCAATATTTTTGTTTTTTGATAGATTTAAGTGATGATCGGGATTGTCCAATAGGGATCATTTTTGGACTACTGATTAATGGATGTAATAAATACATACAAACCCAATTTGACTACGATTTATATGATAATTTGGATCTTATGGCAATTTATATTGATTTCATAGGGGTCATTTGTATGGGGACTAGGTCTGAACATGGACCGATTCGCACCAATTTCAATAGCGTTCATCCTATGGCCGATAGAAGCTTATATACCAAATTTCATCAAAATATATTCATATTTGCGACCTGCAGTTTGATTACAAGGTTTACATGGACACACAGACGGACGGACGGACATCGTTAAATTGAATCAGATAGTGATTCTGATTCGATCGGTATAATTAAAGATGGGTCTAGGTCAAATATTTTTGGTAGTTACAAACAACAGCACAAAGTCATTATACCCAAACCACATAGTGGTTTAGAGTATAAAAACAACTCTGTAAGTTTGTGAACATGTTAATCTCACAGCACACCTAGTGGTCAATAGCTTGAATCTTTAAAATGAACGAAAAAGTGATTTGTGATTTTGATAAACAAACAGCGAACTTAGCGATTCTGCTTACTAAATACACCAACGTACTTACATATACCACACACCGATTTTCCCTTACGCTGTTTTTGTGATTGTATTTTGAAATTTGATTTTACCCGCTCTGAGCGCATAGATGTTTACACATCAAAAATTGTGTAAAAAAGATATTAGATTGGTTCAACAACCTCAAAAGGCCTACAGAAATTAATAATTCGGAAAAAAACACTAATTTTGTTCTTAGTATAGCATGGCCATTTTATTTCACCCTTATTACGATTGTCGAAATCGTGTCGAAAGTTAGGCTTTTCCAAAAAACGGTCTTACGTTTGTCACTCCAAGAAGACTTTTGACACAGTTAACCATCAAATATTATGTACCAAACTAAGGTCCCATTTTAAATTTTCATCAACATCGTCACAACTTATATCACCTTACCTCACTGACCTCATTCAATCGGTATGTTTAAACGGCATTGAGTCCTATCCCCTTACACTAACCAGAGGTGTACCACAGCGATATGTTCTGGGACCACTACTTTTGTTTATTTACGCTAATGATTTGCCACAACATTCATCTCACTGCAAGATCTACATGTCTGCAGACGAAGTACAATTGTATTTAAGTAGTCCAGTTCAGTCAATCAGAGAAAACGTTAATAAACTCAATAAACTTTACCGCCGATTTTATTAGAACAATGTCGAATTTTTGGTAGGTGTCCACAGTAATTATTTATATTTCTTCTTATTTTTTAGTTTATTATTAACTATTACTAGAACTTTGTGAATAGTAATGTTACTTTTATTTCACTACTATTTTTCCAACCCTGCGCTATATTATTGTAGTCTGGTAATCTTTTCAAGTATTTTATTTTTTAACAATCTGGGCACTACTGCATTGAACGGTTCATTTTTAAAAAGAGAAACAAACAAAATGCAAGACAACTCAAAAATTACCTCTTTTTTAAAAAAAATATTCAAGTGGTCGAAGAAGATTTAGATTCTGATTCTGATACTGCCATAGAGTTAAATAATCTGGACAGTGATATACAGCGCTATGAAGGTATTTTACAAAAAAAGGAAATGTTAAGAAAAATACCAAAATCATTTTAATAAACAAGACCGCTGGAGGCTCTCCAGTTTAAAGCTACTTTGGCCAAATGGTTATGGCCAACAAAGTAATTTTAAAAAAATATTATATATGTAAACTTTGTTTTGAAGACATACCTATGCGTTTGAAGGGGTAAGTGATTTCATAAATTTAATAGATTTTTTTAATAGTAACCGTTTAATGTCAAGCGTCTTAAATTTATTTTAAAAAAGATCAGTTTTAAGAAGAAAAATAATTTCAGATTTGGCACATCCACTTCAACTTCAAATCTAAGCAATCATCTGCGAAGTTCTCATTTTGTTCATGTTCGTTCCAAAATGGCAGAATCGAACATTAATAAAACTAAACAAATTCTATCCCAAAAAAGTGATTTATTGAATAGACCAGAAACACAGAAGTTCGCAAATGTTCGAATGCTCGTACAGATGTGCTGCAGAGATTTGCGACCTTTTAATATGGGAGAGCAGCCTGGTTTCATCGCCTACGTTCAGGCAATAAAGCCTAATATCCAAATGCCAGCAGCCACGACACTCAGTCGTTCCGCCCTGGAAGACGTATATAAAACATATGAAACTGCTATTAAAAAATTCATTATAGACAATAGCCCGGCAAATATATCAGTGGTGCTCGACATGTGGACGGATTCGTACAAAAGATGTAGATACATAAACATGAGAATTCATTTTTGCCATAATTTTGAAACAGTTTGCATATCGCTAAAAAAAAAACCGAGTTATTTCCGCATCCTCACAATAAACATATAATTTCCCAAAATATTAACGATACGTTGGAGTTCTTCGGAATTAAATATAAAAATATTGTTGTCGTGAGTGATGGCGGATCTAACATCGTTGCTGCAATTAAGGTCAATAAAATGAAAAGACTTGGATGTTCCGTCCACAGATTTATTGTGCACGATATTTTACAGAACCCACGATTCACTGTTTTTAACAATACTGCCAATAAATTAAAACGCATTTATAAATTTTTAAATTACCACACTTATAACATCTTAAGTGAAGCGACGGATATATTAAAAACCATAGAAGTTGATAACCATTATCAATATTTTAATGAAAGAATCGATGATACCATACCAATAAATGCGTCCTTCGGAACACTTAAAACTTCCAACGACACCAGATGAAATACACTATATTACATGTTAAAAAGCTGATTTGCGGAAAATTTTCCGAAAACAATTTCCAGAAAACAATTTCCCGAAATTACAATTTCCCGAACACAATTCCCCAAAATGACAATTTCCCGAAATTACAATTTTCCGAACACAATTTCCCGAAAATACAATTTCCCGAAATTACTATTTCTTCAAATAGCTTGTTGATGGCATTTCCGAAACAATACCATCAGAAATTCCGGCCGAAGCGCGAGCAATCAGTTCATGACCACTTGATGTAGTGGTCCAGGCAAAATCTTTCAGCTCATTAACGATTTTTTCTTTAGCAGTGAGCGTTATCCGTCGGGAGGTCTGAAGACCGAAGTGTTCAAAGGCACAATGAAAAAATAAGCGTATGACACTCCATTAAATAGGTCCGGATGACGAGGGAGGGTGGAAGAGGAAGGGCGCGGTGCGGGGTGGGGGAATTGTTTTTTCGAGAAGTCGTATACTCGGGAAATTGTTTTTTCGAGAAATCGTATGCAGCAAGTTTTTTTTATGGGGGAAATCAAGAATATATTGGAAGTTGTAAACTAAAAATAGGGGAATTGTAATTTCGGGAAATTGTTTTCGGGAAATTGTAATTTCGGGAAATTGTAATTTCGGGAAATTGTTTTCGGGAAATTGTTTTCGGGAAATTGTAATTTCGGAAAATTGTTTTCGGGGAATTGTTTTTTCGGACAATTGTTTTCGGGAAATTGTATTTGGGAAATTGTTTTGGGGAAATTGTTTTCGGGAAATTTTCCGCAGAGGTAAAAAGCTTCTCTCAGAACCAAAAAGTAATTAATATCGCTTTACTTGAGATGGGAAAAACGGAATTAGCCCTTAACCATATAGAAAAAATTACGATGGAGGAATTTTTGGGATTTCAAAAGATTTTTGAGGAGGCTACTAAGTATTTGCAAGGACGCAAATATCGAACTATAAGTTGCAACATAGTATTTAATGAAAATATATCGGATGTTCTTCTGGAAAAATGTACACAAGTGTATATGGAAGAGAGCATACATCTATAATATTAATAGGCTAGGCGATTTCTTGTGACCGATGTTTTGTTCTACCGTTTTATCCCGATTTTGACCAAACCTAAATTATTTGAAAGGTATTTCTTCTTAGTCGTTTTGCAGATTTACAGATTTCTAAATTTTTTCCTTTATTTTGAGTAAATTGCATTTAAAGTTGCTATTAACACATACATAATATTGCTATGTGTGTATTTATTAAATTTGTCAATGTGTTTGTAATAAAAATGAGTTTGTTTTTGTGTTGATTTGTGAATTGGCTCTAATTGATTAGCATACCTTTATGGTCTTTATTTAATGAAAAAATAAAATTTCCTAGAATTTACACTCGAATTTCGAGGGCTGGAATCTGCTAGTATGTATAATTTTGCTATTGATAATTTTTCAAAAAGATTCAAAATATATAAAATCCACCTTGTTGCGGCACTTCTAGATCCAGTGCAAAAAAAAATTGGACAAGGTTGGATAAGTGGTTAAAAAAAATTCCGGTGAACAACTCCATGGATCTGTATGATGAGCTGACATTTGATGATCCTAACGGAGGGATTTCCCGAAAACAACTTATTTTGTCCGAAATAAGGAAATTTCAAATTCCTCAAGAGGAAGTAAATGTAGAGGTTCCAGAAATGCCATGCTCATCAAATAGAGTAATAAGACAAGTAATGTATAAACACACCATACTTCATTAAATATTTTACTGATTAGTTCTTTTTCAGAAATTCGATAGTAATGCTTGTTTTAGTATTGCGTCAGGTTCCAGAAATGCCATGCTCATCAAATAGAGTAATAAGACAAGTAATGTATAAACACACCATACTTCATTAAATATTTTATTGATTAGTTCTTTTTCAGAAATTCGATAGTAATCCTTGTTTTAGTATTGCGTCATTTGTGGCATCCACTTCCACCGCTAAACAAGTTTGCCCAATTGAAAAGGAGGTTGCAAAATACTTGGCAGCATCTTATAACCATCCAGACACTTTTAACTGGTGAAAAAATAATGAAAAGGTATATGTTTACAAACTAATTTAGTCGGTCACAATACTAAATAAAACTTAACTATTTTAAGGAGTTCCCCAAAGTTGCAAAACTAGCTGCATTTATTTTAAGTGTACCATCAACGTGTGCATCGTCTGAGGAAGCGTTTTCTAGTGCAGGTTCACTAGTAACATCAAAAGGATCAAATTTAAATCCATTGAGAATAAAACGGGTTTTAGTTATTCACGACATATATATAATTAAACGATTTTTTTTTAATTTAATTTTAGTCGGCTAAGATTTTAATATGTCTGCTTAGCCGTTTAATGTTCGGCTCGAGCCGAAGTTGAGCCGCCGCCGACGATTTTTTCGTCAGCCGCCGCCGCCGATTAAAATAAACGGCGCAGGTCTCTGGCTCCGCAAAGTTGGAATTTTTGTAGCGTTTAGAAAAAGGCGCAAAATTTTTTGGAAAATATCCTCTTTCAAATCAGATTGTAGGCAAACTAGTGAACCGATTATAATGCTTTTTGTGTCGTTTGAAAAGGTTTTTTAGTTGCTACAAAACAAAATATGATGTTATTGGGTCGTTTACTTTTTCTACAGTCTCAGTTTTTCAAATATACAATATTTTGGTAGTTTTTTCTATTTTGATAGAATAGAACTAAAAATTTTTAAAAATATATGTTTACTTAGATATTACCTAAAATGGTTTACTAATACAATACTCTAACTAGTTAAAGCGAACTTGGCTGCATACACTTGCCTATCTGCACGCAACAACCATAAAGTTGTAAAAACATCTTGACATACACTGGATAGATGGGTAGACGTGTTTTGCCATAACTCAGTGAAAAATCGATTTTAAAGTTATATGGCTTATTTTAAAGGCTATAAAATACCAAATATTATCAAATTTTTTGCAGATTTTTATCTAATTTTTCACGATTTTTTTTTTTTTTGTGCTTGAAAACAGAAATTTTAATTTTTTTCATATTTGATTTTGTTTTTGATAGGATGGCGAAGTGTTTTTAGAAAATTGTTAATGTTTTGTAATTTATATGTATTGGCAATAATAAAAACAGCAAATTTATTAATGAATTCAGCACAATAAAAAATTTGCTTACGCTACCTGAATTATTTTAAGCGGCCCAAAATTTTCAGTGTTCAAATGTTGTTAATGAATTCAATATAATAAGAAATTTACACTCAAAAATTAAAAACAAAAATTATAAAACAAAATTTGCTTGCGCTACCTAGATTATTTTTAAAAAGGTCGAAAATTTACAATGTATATATTTTGCAACAATTAGAAACTTTAGACCTGACGTCAGCTCAAAAAATGAATTTAATATAATAAAAAATTTGCACTTAAAATTTAAAACAACGAATAATGAGGACCTTTTCAATATGTTGGCGGCCATTTCCGACCCACTAATTTCATCAAGAAGACATGTTAGATGACGAAAGGATTTGGAAGAACATAATTATAGCTCCGATATGTTAAGTCTATTAGATATCGCTTCCAATGTTAATAAATATTTTAAAGAGAACTAACTAATAAAAAAATTATACTAGTTTAAAAAAAAATATACTAATAAGGGCCATTATTACAACTTACCTTTAAAGTAAATGTTAGTTAAAGGTAACTTTAGCTAAAGTGAGCAATAAAGTTACCTTAAACTTCTTTTCATTATTACAACTTCCCAATATAATAAAATTAATATTTTTGATATTGTGGCAACACCAAAGGAAACACCGATTACTTTTTACCAAATGAATTAATTCAATTGCTTTATAAAATACGTAGTGGCAACGTTCCTTTATTTGTTCGAAAGCAAACAATAGAAACCTTTGTTATAAGTTGCATAATTGTTGTAAATGTTTAATAAAACTTTTTAAAAAATATACAACAAGCATATATTTAAGTATACCTATGCAAATAAATTTATTTCCAAAACTAAATTGGTGTGAATTTCTTCTTCATAGATCAGAAAATGTGGCAACATTAAATGAATAAACCTCACGTTAAAAGTTAAAGGCATCAATATCTTCCCTTTAGCTTATCGGTCACTTTTAGCTTAAAGTATAGTTGTAATAACGAAACACTACCGATAACATCCTAACTTTACCTATTGGTAAGTTGTAATAATGGCCATAAATAACTTAATATATATATCATTAATATATTAATATTAAAAATATTTCAAAGATGTGTATCTGTATTAATATTACAAATTTAATATTAGTTTAACATGTTCTATTAGAGTGGTATTTTTTTTCTAGACTTTCGGATCTAAACAATATGTATTGTGAATATGTATTTTGAGTGGTTAATTAACAAAATTTCAATGTGAAATTTGGAATTTTGTGAACTTTGGGTGTTTTTCTTTATAAAAAAAATCGGGAAAATATGTCCAAAAGTGATCCGATTTCTTTAAAATTTTACAGGGTTTTCTTGCACTATTTTTGTAAATTTTTTAAATATAATACAGAAATAATCAAAATTTGTCATCTTTTGTGGCATTTTAACCAAATGTTTAAGAAAATTTGTATGGGGACTAGGTCCAAACGTGGTCCGATTTCAAAGATTTTTTTATAGATCTCGTCACTGACCTAACAAACACTTATGATTCAAATTTCATCGCAATAGAATAACATTTGCTACATTCAGTGGCATTAAAACCAATTTTGAAGGAAAATTTGTATGGGGACTAGGTCCATACATGGGCCGATTCCAACAAATTTAAGTAGGGTTTGGGTCTTTGGCTCAAAAACACTTTAAGTTTCAAATTTCAGCACATTATCTTTATATTTGCAACATGTAATATTAGCACCAAAATAATATTGAACTTTGATAGGATATACTGAAGCCCCCTGTGGACCTACCACCCTCCGCCAGCACTCATTTGAAAGGTAAGGAAGTCATCTTTCAAAATCATTTAAAAAATTTCTTAATTAGTTTAAAAGTTATGATTTTTGCAACGAAAAAAATCAAAAGGCCCCACCACTGTGCGCCGTTGAAAGTAAGAATAGTACTCGCGAAAGCTTATTTGATTCCAAGTCTTACTTACGGTTGTGAATTGTTTTCTAATTATGACTCCATAAGTAAGAAAAAACTTGAAGTTTTGTATAATAATATTATACGATATGTTTACGGACTTAAAAAGCGAGATCAAGTATCGTCCTATTCGAAGACTCTCTATGTAGTTTCGTTTAAAAGCTTGTTAAAGATAAGAACCTTAATATTTTTTCGAAATATTATATCTATAATATTAATAGGCTAGGCGATTTCTTGTGACTGATTTTTTGTATTACCGTTTTATCCCGATTTTGACCAAACGCGAATTATTTAAAAGGTATTTCTTTTTAGCCGTTTTGCAGATTTACAGAGTTTTAAATTATTTCCTTTATTTTTAATAAATTGCATTTAAAGTTGCTACTAACACATACATAAAATTATACAATGCTATTTATTTATTTATTTATTTATTTATTTATTAAATTAATTTTGTAATTTCTACAACAAAACATTTGTCTTAAAAAGTAGAATTCGTATGGTGTTATAATGTGAATTAACAAAAGTAAAGTAATATAAAAGTAAAATAACAATTACATGCAAATTACAAATTACAAATTACAAATTACAATTTTTTAATTTATAAACAATAATTTATTTTAATAATAAAACAAGTTATCTATGAATAAAATTTAAATAGTTTTTTTTTAAATTCTAACGCGTTGCTGGTTTCTTTAATTGTAGGAGGAATAATATTCCAAAGACGTATTGCAGTTATAAAAAAATGCCATTCGGATATTAACGTCCGATGATTAAATTGAATTAAATTTCTATTTCTTCTGAGTTGACTAAATCTCAAACGATTAAAAAGATGACAAGGCTCTCGGGTTATTATAATTTTATGAAGAAATATTAGAGTTCTTATTTTCAGAAGGTCTTCGAACAACACACCAAATATTCTCTTAGAGTATGGAGTTATATTGAGGTAAACACCATTAGTTCTGTAATTACTGAGACCATAAATGTATCTTGCAATATTGTTGTAAGTAACATTCAATTTTGATTTGCTGGTTGCATCACAACTTGCAAAAATCTCACATCCGTAGGTTAAAGTAGGTATCAAATAAGTTTTAGCAAGCAGTAACCTTATTTTTATTGGCGTGTAGTATTGCGTAGGCCAAAGAGTCCTGAGCATCGCGTATGTTTTGCCACAGGCAGCTATGACGTGATCTGACCAGGTCAGAGTATTATTAAATGTGATACCAAGATTTTTTGCTTTGTTAACGATTTCAATCTGTTGGTTGCTAATACAAACACTAGGACTTTCAATAATTTTCCTTGTCCTTTTATGTATAACGATACATTTGGATTTTTTAGGATTCAAACTTAAACCATTCACATTCGCCCAGAGAGAAACACGCTGCAAGTCATCATTTAGTTTTGCAGTACATTGTTCAATGTTTCCTTGTTTATTACTTACGTATAATTGGACGTCATCGGCATACATTCTAATGTTGCAGTGGAGCAACTGTTCAGGAAGATCATTTGCGTAGATGGAAAAGAGGAGAGGCCCAAGAATGGAGCCCTGTGGTACACCCCTGATAACGGGAAGAAAGGTTGAGGTGGTTAAAGATTTTATTTCAACACACTGTTCTCGATCCTTTAGATATGATTCAATTAATTTAGTAGATGTAGAGGAAAAATTCATCATTTTTTCTAATTTTTGAATCAATACGGTATGGTCAACGGTATCAAAAGCCTTTGAATGATCCAACAACACCAACATTGCAACACATCCATCGTCAATTTCCTTTCTGAGATCTTCGGCTACATCGGTAAGAGCAGTAATGCAACTATGTTTGGCCCGAAATCCAGATTGTTTATCGGTCAACAAATTATGATGTTCAATGTAATTAGTTATCTGTAAATGTAAAAGTTTTTCAAATGCTTTTGACAGATATGGCAATATGGCTATAGGCCGATACTCAGTGGGTGATTTTGGAATTGGAAGAATTTTAGCCTGCTTCCATCTTAGTGGATAAGTGCTTGTCATAATAATTTTGTTAAATATATTTGTAATTATTGGTAGTAGTGTCGGGAGAATAATTTTAAAAAAAGCGGGATGAATACCATCAATGCCTATAGCGTTTGATTTTATGGATAGGCAGCTTTTGAATACATCTAATTGACTTACACTTTCGAAATTGAATAAACTTTGTGGAAGATTTGTAGCATGATAGTTAATATAATAACTATGGTCTGCTTGAGACATAGGTATATTAACAAATTTTTTATTTATATCATCTGGATCTAATGTTATATTAACATCACTGTTTTTACTATTAACTATTCCAATTTCTTTAATGGTTTTCCATTTATTTTTTGTAGAAATGGATTGTGAAAATTTGTTGGCATAGTATTTTGACTTTACGTTTCTTATGGTTTTGGTTACAATTTTTCTCGCGTTGCGATAAGTATTATACAGATCATAAGTTTTATAGCGCTTCCAGCGAGAGTAAGCATAGTCACGATCTGCTATGAGGTGCTTAATTTCAGATGTAAACCAAGGTTTCTGGCGGTAATTTACTTCTTTCGTTTGCAATGGCACTATTGTATTAAATAACGTTGTTATATTTTGTTCCACGAAAGCCAATTGATCATTAACAGATAGCATATGATAAACGCAATCCCAGTCAATTTTGACAAACTCTTCTTCAAGAGTGAAATAGTTAATACGTTTCAAGTTACGAAATTGGATTTTCTCTGTAGAAGTTTCTAGAGGAATATCAAAAATTAAAAAAATTAGATCGTGCCTAGAAAAACACGATGCGGACAACTGGTCATATAATAAGATTTTTTCTTCATTGGAGACAAAAAATAGGTCGAGCAAAGTATTATTTGATGATGTAAAATGTGTTGGCATTAGAGAATTTGCAGAAACAAGATTAAATGATTGCATATTGAGGGTTAAACATGATTCTGTTAGCAGATTAGAGTTAAAGTCTCCAGCTATTAAAACGTCACTATATAATGCAGTGATATCTTCCAAAATTTTATAAAAATGTGTGAAATCAATAGTATTCCTTGGCCTGTAGACACAACCAATAAGAAATTTTCTTCCATAACTACAAGCTTCAAGAAAAAGATATTCTACTTTGTTGTTAGGGTCTATTTTTTCATCACTTTTACTTTTCAATTTACAGCCCAGCCCTTTTTTTACATAAATTGCCACACCGCCAAAGCCGTCAGATCTATCATTTCTATATAAATTATAACCATCCAGCGATACCAGGTCATCTGTGATAGATTCATCAAACCAAGTCTCAGACACACATATAACATTAACGTTAGAAATTTGAAAAATAAATCTAAACTCGTCTATTTTGTTTCTTAGACTTTGTGCGTTAATATGACAAATTTTTAAGCCGCTTCTCTGTTTGGCTAGAATTTTTATCATGTTTGCTGTTACGTCTTGAGAATATATTGGAAGGCCTCCCATTAAAGCCATAATCTGAAAAATAAAAATAAATTGGGAAACCTACAAGCAACGCTAATTAGAAATGTAAATAATATAACACCATAGAATTTAATTATGTAAGCTATGAGTCTAACATTTTGATCAATATTAAAATAAAAGTAAACAGTTACATTTAAAATATGATTAAGAATAAAATTAATAAAATTAATAGTACAATAATCAAAAATAGTTACGATGATACAATAGTCATGAAAAAAGGCAAAGGCAAACCTGCAGAAAGGCACAACGAAAATTGGTAAAGATGTGTTATGTATCATCAAGCAAAAAACTGATTGAGTTCATCCAAAAACTCAATAAGGATTGGGTCCTCAGAATTAAGTTTCTTAACATATACCAGACCGCGATGTGTGTAGGCTGTTTTTATTGTTTGTTCTTTTTTCATTTTCAAGGCGGATTGGAGAATTTTGTGGTTTTGAGGCGTTAAATTTTCAGTTACGTAAATTGGCTCCAGACTATTAAAACCAGCGTGTTGTAGACAAAGTGTTGTCTTATTGTCTCGTCTATATTTGGCAATGGTTTTTAAGAGGAAATTTTTTTGGTATGGAGAACACAATTTCACAACTACAACTTCATCGCTCGGTGAATAAGGTTTGTTGTCCCTATATATTCTTTTCAGTCTGTAAACATTTTCAACTTGAGGCGTTGAAATGTTTAAATTTACACATATGTCGCTGAAGATTTTAGAAAGATTTTCATTTTCATAAAAGGGTATACCACGAATTCGTATACAACCGGCCACAACAGAGTTATCATGTTTTAGTTGTTTTCTTTTAAGTTCGTGTATTTCTTTTTTCATTTGTTTTGTTTCAAAGTGATCTGCCGCCAGTTTACTAACACTCTCCTTAATTTCACGAATTGTTTCTGTTTCTAAATACGACACTCTTTTATTTACTGCAGTTATTTCATTACGTATTAAGTTAAGTCTCTTATCAATTTCACTTAAGAGTTCATCTTTATATTCTCGAAATTTTGTTTGCATCATGTTCAATATTTGCTCGGAAAGTTTATCAAAACGTTTGTCCATAATAGTTATAAACTTGAGAGGTGATTCTGCGTTCGTAAGACGAGGAGTTTTTGACACATTATCTATGAAAGAGTTTTGTAATTCTCTTAAACGTTTTTGCGCGGGAGTACTTATATGTGTTGATGCTATTGGTTCTGTTGTTGTTTCTGTGTTATTGTTATCTTGCATGTTTATGATTGATGTTTTGTTTGCTTATTTATTTATGTAAGTTTGTAAGATTGTTCTATCGCTTTAGTTTCTTTTTATTTTGGTTTAATTTTTTTGTTTAGGTTTGTGTTTTTTTGTGTTTATCTATTTATTACAAGTATTAAATAGTCAGTATTTTTATTTTTAATAAACACTTATTTTTTACAGTAGATGGTATTTAAGTATATTATTAACGTAAGCTTTAATTATTTATTAGAAAAATTGTGTTTTTTATTAGAAAAATTGTGTTTATCGAATAGAAATAAAAATAATTTGCGGAGCTTCCAAAAAAGCACGACCGTTCTTCACGAAAGTTTTCTGTTTATTAAATTTGTTAATGTGTTTGTAATAAAAATGAGTTTGTTTTTTGTGTTGATTTGTGAGTTGGCTATAATTGATTAGCATACCTTTAGAGTCCTTATTTAATAAAAAAATAAAATTTATTAGAATTTGCACTCGAATTTCGAGGGCTGGAATCTGCTAGTACTCTCAAAAAGGCCAAAATGTCATAATTCCCAAATTCCGATGTCTCTGAATGGCAGTTCTTCATAAATGCTACTCATCTTTGAAATGCTCTTCCACATAGCCAACAAATGAGCAGCAACGCAATGAGTCTTAAAAAAGTCTTTTTAATCATTTTAATTAAATACTCCTGGCAGTTTTTCTTCTACAGTTATTTATATCATGATTATTAATTTTTTATGTCCTAATTATTAATAACTTTAATATTTACCATTATTTTTATTAATTATTTATTTATTATTTATTTATTTGCAGTAATATTTTACAAAGTAAATTTATAAAATCTACAATATTAATAGGCTAGGTGATTTCTTGTTACCGATGTTTTGTTCTACCGTTTTATCCCGATTTTGACCAAACGTATATTATTTGAAAGGTATTTCTTTTTAGCTGTTCACTAGATTTATAGATTTTTAAATTTTTTCCCTTATGGAGTAAATTGCATTTAAAGTTCCTACTAACACATACATAAAATTATAAACTTGTTAATGTGTTTGTTAATGAGTTTGTTATCTTCATTCACAATAATAATAAACCATAAAAGTGTTGGTTTGTGAATTGACTAAGTTGAGAAATAAAGATGCCTTGAAATGGCACTCGAATTTCGAGCGCTGGAATCTGCTAGTATTAATAATAAGGCGCAGGGTGCGGAGACCATAATGCGCGTATTTATATTAATATTTCGGTAGAGTTTTATAATCGCTAATTTTAATTGTTTGTTCCAATGTATGATATTAATATAATAAATATCCATATTTATAAAAAAAATATAAATTTTATTCCGTACTGTCATCTTCCATTACGGAAGATGGTTCAGTATTGTCTAATAATAATGGGGTTTTTCGTTGATAGTAATTGTTATCTGTGTGACTTGTACATGGTATTAGTTCGTCTTCTTCATCGAAGTCTTCCAGGGATATTGTTTTTTTTCTTTTTTGTTGATTATTCTTGTTTTGTTGTGATGATTTTGTAGTTTGGGTTTTTGTTGTTGATGGGTTGGTTGTTATATGTGTTGATAAATTTGATTTTGTTTTTTGATGTTGTTTTTTGAAATTTTGATGTTGCTTCTTGTGTTGTTTTAGTATTGGTATTATTTGTATTTGAGTGAGAGTTGTCATTATTTTTGGCTTTATTGTTGTCATCTTCAATTAATTGCTTTTTTGGTTGACGTTTATGCTATCGATATTTGTTGAGGGTGTTGTGTTGAGGTTTTGTTTCGGTTTGTCCACGTTTTTGCATAAAACATCGCCAAATATTTGAGTTTTTTTTTTTTTTTTTGAATGGTTTAATGGTGTGTAGAGATGGATTTTCATTGAATATCTTTCATGCATTTCGTGCTGTGCATCTACGATCAGCTTTAATTTTGTTTACGGATTTCTGTTTTAAAAAACTAGTGCAGTTGGTTCGTACGACGCATGGGTTTCATTTTCGCAGTTTATGCAGTATTTCCTTATTCAAACCTCGTGGGGTGCTAAGAATCCACATTCCCTACAGATTTCGACCCTTTTGCAATGTTTTTTGTGTGGCCGAGTTTTTGGCGGTTGATACATCTCATTGGGTTGGATACATATTCAGCAATACGAACACGTTTCCATCCCAACTTTAATGTTTCAGGGCGACGGATTAAATTGAAAGTAGCTGCGGTTTTATTTTTGTCTGTACCATCCTTGTTGGTTATTTTCTTATGGGAAAATAATTCTTATCGGAAAAATCGGCTTTTTTATTTTGATCCTTTGTAACTTTTTTCCTGAGAAACAACTGAATATACGCAGTATGCCATTGTAATCTACTTCCATGGGGCTTTCACCTGATATATAACAACCCTCATTCAGGTCGGCTAGAAATAACCGTTTTGGCCTTTTGAAAATAATTCTTATGGGAAAAAATCTGCTTTTTTTATTTTGATCCTTTGTAACTTTTTTCCTGAGAAACAATTGAATATGGGCGGTCTGCCATTAGATTCTACTCCCATGGGGCTTTCACCTGATATATGACAACCCTCTTTCAGGCCGGCTAGAAATAACCGTTTT
The DNA here is from genome assembly GCA_963682025.1 of Cordilura impudica. Classification (NCBI taxonomy): domain Eukaryota; kingdom Metazoa; phylum Arthropoda; class Insecta; order Diptera; family Scathophagidae; genus Cordilura; species Cordilura impudica. Next base: position 21,801,173 of record OY821519.1, on the reverse strand, counting down.
GGCCCCTTGAAAATAATTCTTATGGGAAAAATATGTTTTTTTTTTTTTATTTGATCCTTTGTAACTTTTTTCATGAGAAACAATTGAATATGGGCGGTATGTCATTATCCCATGGGGCTTTCACCTGATACATAAAAACCCTCATTCAGGTCGGCTAGAAATAACCGTTTTGGCCCTTTGAAAATAATTCTTATGGGAAAAACCTGTTTTTTTTTATTTTGATCCTTTGTAACTTTTTTCCTGAGAAACAATTGAATATGGGCGGTATTCCATTGTAATCTACTCCCATTGGGCTTTCACCTGATATATGACAACCCTCATTCAGGTCGGCTAGAAATAACCGTTTTGGCTACTTTAACTTTATATGCTGTTATATGCGAATATACATTATTTTTTATATGAAATTACAAAATAATAACAAAACAAATTTATTATTTGTCAGATACATGTTTATAGTCTAAATTTAATTATTAAAATATTTAGATAATTGTTTTTTACTTGAATAAAAAATTTCGTTTGCTGAAGTGAAGTACTTAACAGAAAATGTTAACATTAACATTCTCCGTTAAAATTCTTAACAGATATTTTTAAAATCAAACAGAAAGCCGTCATCTATGTATCACTTCTAGCAAACAACTGCAGGGGCTCTGCTAATATAAAAATATTTATTATTATTTATTTATTATTTCAACTGGTTAATTTTTAATTTTTCGTATTTCATTTTTTATTTTTTATTTTTCATTTTCATTTTTCGTTTTTATTTTTTTTTTTTCACTTTTATTTTCATTTTTCGTTTTTCATTTTTCATTTTTCATTTTTTATTTTTCATTTTTTTAGTTTTCATTTTTCGTTTTCATTATTTATTTTTCATTTTTTTAGTTTTCATTTTTCGTTTTTATTTTTCATTTTTTAATTTCCATTTTTCAATTTTCATTTTCCATTTTTCACTTTTCATTTTTTATTTTTCATTTTTTATTTTTCATTTTTTATTTTTTATTCTCCATTTCTTTTTTTTAATTTTTTATTTTTCATTTTTCATCTTTAATTTTTTATTTTTCATTTTTTGTTTTTATTTTTTATTTTCTACTTTTATTTTTCATTTTTCATTTTTTAATTTTCATTTTTTATTTTTCGTTTTTCATTTTTCGTTTTTATTTATTATTTTTCACTTTTATTTTTAATTTTTTAGTTTTCATTTTTTATTTTTCATTTATCATTTATCATTTATCATTTTACATTTTTTATTTTATATTTTTAATTTTTTATTTTTTATTTTCCATTTTTCATTTCTTATTTTTTGTTTTTCAGTTCTCATTTTTCATTTTTTTAGTTTTAATTTTTCGTTTTTATTTTTCATTTTTTAATTTCCATTTTTCATTTTCCATTTTTCATTTATCATTTTTCATTTTTTATTTTTTATTTTTCATTTATCATTTTTTATTTTTCATTTTATATTTTTTATTTTTCATTTTTTATTTTTCATTTTTCATTTTTCATTTTTTATTTTTCATTTTTAATTTTTTATTTTTCATTTCTAATTTTCCATTTTTTATTTTTAATTTTTAATTTTTTATTTTTAATTTTTCGTTTTTCGTTTTTATTTTTTTACTTTTATTTTTCATTTTTCATTTTTTATTTTTCACTTTTAGTTTTCATTTTTGGTTTTTTATTTTCATTGTTCATTTTTCATTTTTTTATTTTTCATTTATCATTTTACATTTTTCATTTTTTATTTTCCCTTTTCCATTTTTCGTTTTTCATTTTTCATTTTTAATTTTTCATTTTTAATTTTTCATATTTCAGTTGTCTTTTTTCATTTTTCATTTTTCATTTTTTATTTTTCATTTTCTGTTAAAAGATTGTCTTTTATTCTATCAGCAACAAGTGTTTTTTTTTTATCGCAAGTAAATACAGAAAAGTTTTCTTTTACTACAAGCCATTCTATATTTTCAGCGAAGAAACGAGATTTATGTCGGTAGACTTTATTCATTCTTTCCATAAATCTCTGTGTCAATTAAAATAGGAATGTTTTCGCTTGTTTTTCTACCCCTTTCGCATAAAAACACGAAACGCAAGCCATTTCACGCAGCGTGGAAACGCACCGTCCAAATCCCCTCTAAAATAAAATTACCAGCATGTTGACAATTTCTTTTTATTTGACAGCCGGATATTTTGTTAGTTTGTAAGATATAACGCAAACGAAATTAATATTAAAAAATTACCAGATGTCAGTTGGGGCATTGTTTGTTGTCAGTTTATATGACAGTGAAAACCAGGGGTATCGTCGCATGCGTTATCGAAATTATTTTTTTTTACTCCACCACAGTTCACGAATTTAGGCCCCTAGTTAGTTAATGGTCAAAGTAAAACGAGATCTGCCGTTTGTCAATCTTCTTTAAATAATAAACCAAAATATGGCATTTCGATTGATTTTACTCGATATCTAATGCGACGGCTAGCCCCAGGCGTTAGTTGGTTTATATACAATCGAACCATATACATATTTTATCAATAATCTGGGGAAAAAGTTGAAGTAAATTACGATACGGAGTGGACTTGGACCAAAAGACACATGCACACTCATGAAACAAATGCTACAAACACAAGGACCACAACAACAACAACAACAATGACAAATTTTGTACATTTTCATTGAAACCCATTTTGATTATTAAAATAGCAACCAGCTAACCTATTGAGGGCGTGTGCTGAACGTATATATCAGTTTATCATTCCGTTTGTAACGTTTCGAAAAATGAATTTGCGACCCCATAAACTATTTCTATTCGTGATCCTTCTCGAATAGCGATGTCCATCTATCAGTCTACCCGTCCATCCGTCTCTCTGTTGAAAACACGCTCATTCACAATATAAACCATTTACCTGGGCAAACTTAGAATAATATTGTTTGTCATTATTTTGAGCAGATTAGTATTTAAAATGGGATAAATCAGGCGTCATTCTGCCAAGAAATGACCTAAAATATGGAGACTCATCTAAAAATGCTAAAAATTAAGTATGTTTGTTGTAATAATTTCGTATTAAGTTATTCAAATTGTTTACTCTTTCAAATATCTTCTTTACATTTGTTATTGTAGTGAACCAAAATACCATCACTGTTATTACACAGCTGTTAGTTAAGTAAAGTGTTATAATATGTGAACAGCTGTAATTTAGAACATAAGTTACAACATATGATTAGGATTAAGTTTAGGATTAAAAAAGTAAATAATAAAATAGCTTTAAGTACCGTTAGTTTTATTTATAAGTAGGATAAGAATATTAATAAAAATCAATAATTAAAGTGAACTCAAGCCGAGTAATTGGCTCTGTTTTTTTTTATTGAAACCACTAGCACTCCTAAGTGCTTTAACTCTGGCGACTTTGAAGTGCCGAGTTTTATGAAAAAGCCAGTGGCGATTGAAACGCCGGCCTAAGAATATTAACTTACAAAAATATGTACTTTTTACATTATATGGCGATCCTGCCATTTTAGTATTAATATTATATTATAAATAGTGCAATAAGTCCAGATATTAATGCAAACGTAAAACCATGGTGGAGGGGGATATCAAATTTAAAACTCTTAATTGCTTTTTTATATTCTATTTTATTTATGTAAATAAAGCAAAGGTTCAGAAAAATACACACATCAAACACACAATATTCTGTTCTAAAGCAGCCAACACATATTTTTATTTTCATTTCAATTATGTGTGTTTCTAAATTTTGTACGGTGCCGAACACATCATGACTGTGTTTCGTTTTAATATTTCATTGTCTACACGAACATTTTTCTATCACGTATTTTTTGTTTCGAACACACATAAACCACACAGATTCGAGTGTTGCTTTATTTTAAGTTCGTTTTCGTGCACGTGTACTGCTAAAAAAAAAACAGAACATGTGCTTCAACGCGTACATTTAAAAATTAAAACATTATCCACTCGCGATCGGGAAAAAAAAAACGAAATTAAGTCATAAACAACATATAAAATTTCTCTGTTTTCTATTTTATTACTATATTTTTATTTTTTTTTTTATTTTTTTTATTATTATCTTTTTATTTTTATTTATTTATTTTTTTATTATTATTATCTTTTAATTTTTATTTTTTTTTTATAAATGCTAATGAATTATTTTAGATTTCTTAAGTAAATTTGGTTGAAACAATTGTTGTCGTTAGTAGATATAGGGATGTTTCAGATTTTTCCGACCGCGAGTGGATGTTTTAAACTTGAATTTTCAGCACTTACATCCCTAAAATTAATAATACATTTTTAAATTAGTTTCTTAATTATTTGGTAATTTTTCGCGGTTCATCTGAAAGCGTTTGTTGAGGTGGTATTGTCACTAACTTCCCGAATAATTAGATCATTGAAACTTTCAGCATTTATATAAAGTAAATGACCACATATTATTTAATCATGATTTGATCTGTATATCTCGCAGTTAACCTGAAAGCGTATGAAATTAATTTAAATTTTAAACTTTATAATTGCCAGTACAAAACTTCGAAAATTTACAACGAATATTAACTACATGTGGAGAAAGCGGTTTCACCACGTGATTTTTTTATTTGATAGTTGAGACTATTCGTCAACTTTATAATTTTCTTATTTTTGTCCTTAAAATCTGTCCCGATGGGAAAACTAACATGTTGTTAAGCAATGCCATCCATCCTATTCTAGCTAGAATATTTTTTGATTTCTCAGCATTTATAAATATATAAAAACTCATTCATCCTTAAGGTGTTATTACACGAAGTGTTTTTTACATATGTACTGTCACTTTTTTTATTCATATGAAATTCCTCATGTCCGTCAAAATTGTCTTTTACATACGATTCATGTTTCCGTATGACATAACCTCTAAATGTAAACAACAGCGGATTTAATTTGTGAATTTACAAAAATTTATTGTTAAAAATAAAGTTATATATTTTATATATTTTTTAATTGTTAATTAATATTAAACAATTTATTTTTCTTTCAATATTAATCTTTAAAATTTACTCTGTTTTTCTTTCGCCACAAGCAGTGCTGTATTTTCATATGTTTGTCATGCAAAAATAGAACCTGTTCTAATTGAAAAATGTACTTGTGACTTTCCTCATGTATTGTACATAAACAATGTTTCATATGTATCACACGATGTGTACAACTTTTGTTGTGGGAAAATTTGACAGCACCTTTAATGAGATTACGGTACATCTCGTATAAGATAACCAAATAATTAAGCATATGGTTAAACTCAGTTATTTAACTGTACATGGAATACATCGACCGCAAAAAAAACCTTCTTCGACATATTCCAGAATATACTTATACTTACTCAAAGCTTAAAACACCAACTTTTTGCAATAGTCAGAAATGGTGTAAATTCGTTGGATTTTTCGTGATATTTTAGGTTTTTTCAAATTCCGTATTTATAACTTCGTTCATTGTTATAAAACGAAACGAAAGTAGGTATAAATCAAAATGAAGACGTTGTTTGTCATGGTATTTTACCATGACAAATTAAATATAAAAAAATGTTTGGCATGGCAATTGTTATTTACTTCGAAGTTATGAGAATGTTTTGAATACACTTTAGCAGATAAAAACATGTTGGTCTCCTAAAATTGTTCTGTACTGAAAAAAAAATTCTCTTTCATTTAATTCGACTGTTGAGGTTATGGAACATGTGAGAGATGAGATACTTTAAATAAAATATTTTGTTTTGGTTTCCAAAAAATACAAAAATAAAATAATTATAAAAACCCTGAAGATGTTACTCATAAAGTACCAAAGACATTTGTTTATTACCAAACACTTGTCAAAAACAAAAAAAAACAACGAAAAGAAAAAAAAATTGGCGCAAAAAATTAAGTCTCAATCAAAATAATCAACTAATGCGCGGGAAAATATTTTAATTATTAAAAAGTACTATAAGCGGTATCAAAGTCAAACGTATACAATCGCCACAGGTGGGAGTATGGAGGGATGAAAAACAAAGAAAGAAGGGGTTATAAGAAATATACACACATACAGAATATGAAAGCATATGGCAAAACTACAACAATAAATAGCCTCTCAATCAGTAAATAAACATAGATCGGTTAAATTTCGAATAAAATCATAGAGCATTTTATGCTTTATTTTAAAACTATCTTAAAGATAAAATAAAATGCAACCTACAAATTAAAAAATAAAACATGTGTTTATCAAGCTATAATACCAAAAGAAAATATAGAATGTTTTGATTTTTTTATCATACAAAAACAATACGGTGTTTTTTTTTTTTTTTTTTTTTTGTTATTCTTTACACTCTCTTTAGAAGAGAAGGAACACAAGAGTTTTTATAAAATACGGTTATCTCGCTCATGTAAAGGAGCGATGGCTTATTTTTTTGTGCTTGTGTGTACTATTTAAAAATGTACATAACATAAATAAAACTTTGGTACGAAAAACTAAAAACTAAGATATATTTGTATGAGATGTTATTTTTGGCCTAATAAAAAAGTATAGTTAATTTAATTTAAATGTATAGTTAATTAACATTTAAAAGAAATAAGTTTATAACGAAAATTATTAAATACCCTATAAAAAAATAAATTAATTTTAATGAAATTTAGAATAAAATAGTTAATTTTATGACCGTATTCTACAACTCAAAACTTTACATATGTATAGAAAATTTATATGGGAAGAACTTTAAAAACTGTTTTTTATTCAAATAAATTTTCTAGGCGAAATTAATATTTAAGTTACAGAAAACGGGCACATATTTCAGAATTTTCGAATTGTGTTTTTTTTTCAGATATAGTATGTACATATATGTATATCCAGTCAAATGAATTTTTTTTTCTATTTTATTCATTCATTCATAAATTGCAGAATTTACGAATTGCATTATTTGATATTTCAGATATACATATATGTATATCCAGTCGAATGAGTTCTTTTTAATCTTTTTAATTCATTATTAATTATATATAACTAAAAAGTAGAAATTCAATTCAACAAATTAATTTTTCTTTTTTCCTACTTTTATTAAATTCAATTGCGTTGGCCTAAAAATGATTCTTCCTCTTTTGCCATAAACTTCATAATAAAATAGCGCTAAAACTTAAAGAAATTCGTAACAAAAATTAGGTACCATCTAAACAAATTATTATTTATATCAAGTACAACTGTGCCATTGATATCATTGTTAATGTACAATAAGAAAGAGATGTTGATACAATAACACCACACCAAACATATTTGTATTTGTTGGATAACACAATAGAAGAGTAGAGCATAATAAACCGAAAAGAGAGGAGCTTAGCACGAGTACATGAAAAACATATGTTCGTATTAACTATTTATAGGTGTAAAGAGAGAAACAATTGTGTATAATAGAAAATTGAAAAATTTTGGTATATTTTCATTTCCCGTTTTATGGAAAAAATCGAAGTGAAATTTTTCTGCAATCAATTTTTCTTTTTTTATATTTTCATTAATTTACATATTTAAGAAAAAATAAATTTAAATTTTTATTGAACACTGTCAACTTTATCCATGATATGCTATAGCAACTTTGTTTTTTTGTTAGTTTTTATTAACTTTTTTTTTATTCCACTTTATTACGCCCTTTTCATTTTGTTGCTTAAACAAAATTAACACTTGATTTGTTTCATTTTATTTTTGAATTACTACTTTAAATAATTGTTTGCCTACTTTTAATATTGAATTTCATCTTACTTCTTGCCCTCTCTGTATGTCCAAAAGGTTGCTGACTTATTCGTCCACTTACTTTTTCTACTTCCACAATTTTGCTTTTTAAATACACACTCCTCTTTTCGTAGCAGTAAGAAAAAAAATTTATATTGCGTTGAAATATTTACTTATTTTTCACACTTTTTATTTCTTTATTTAACTTAAAAACTAAAACTTTTTTTTGTTCTAAAAAAAACTATTGCTTTTCTTAAAAAATTTTCAGCATTTTACGTTTAAAAAACATTTTTCTTTAAATTTTAATGATTTTTTTCTCTTCTTTTTGCCTCTACATTGGTTCAATACGTGTGTGTGTCGGATTATTTTTTTTTTTCTTTTCTTAATTTTTATTTGCCACAAAATTCACTATTTTCACTTTACACTGCCTTTTTAACGACCACACAACCGATTCCGCGTAGAACAATTTATAAACTAAAGAAATTTTCTAGTTGCTTTAAAACAATTTTATTTTCAAATATAAATACCATCTGTTAGAAAGAGACAACTATATATTGCGAGCGGCAAGTTTGCTTTTTTTCACATGCTAAAGAGAGTCAGTGCTGCCAAATTTTAACATTAGAATTTCTCCATCTCGTCTAGCATCACTTTTTTTTCACAACAACGGCCTTCATGATAACTGTTAATTTGAAAAATTAATTATCAGATTGGTTAAAAGTGATTAAAATATATCTTTCAGAAATCAGTCAAAATTATCTTAAAACTTAAACAAAAATATTTTTGGTTAAGTCTAATATTTTGTTTACATTGCATTCAAATCTTTTCCCAATTAATTTTTTTTTCACAAATTAAGTTAGTGTCTCTTTAAACGCGATATAAATAGGAAGTTACAGTTAACAATACTGGGCCGCCAATTTTAAAATGTAGCTTATATACACCAATAGAATATATAGTTTAGTAGAATATATAATACACCAATAGAATATACATATGCTTTACACATTAAAATGGCCTAATAATAAGCAGAGACTCGAAACGAATACACTTCACTTTATACATAAAATGAAAATGGGTAACGCACAGGAATATCTAATATGGCAACTAAATTATCTGGGAGAAATAATAGAACCGTATCAAATAAGAAACGCTGACAACTTTAGACCTCCAAAATTAACAACAACAGTAATGCCACATTCACTATTTTTAGAGGTTTGCATCTCTACAACATACTTTCTAGCGACATAAAATCTGAAGGAAATACTAATGCATTTAAAAGGTAAATTGTTTATTTCATTAAAAATTATATATCTCAACAGAGCTTTTAACTAAATTTAATTTAATCGTTACATTTGAATAATGTAAAAAAAAATTGTCGCCAGTGTTAATATGCAAAAGTTTAAGGCGCTGATTGCTTAACACTTTTCGTGTCAGGCGAACGAAAATTTGTATAAACTACAACAACAAAGTGTTTACAATAAACAAATTTTCGTACGTATCAGACATTAAAAATTCAATAAATGATTTAAACAAAAAGAAATAAAAAGATATAAACATAAATACATATATGTCAATTTTGTCTGTTCTATACAGAGTATTTATTTCATAGAGTTTTTTTTAATTTTGTACTTGAAGCAATGACTGAAGTTATCAGAGGCATTTAGGGTAATATTAGTTGCCTTTTTTAATCTCTTAAATTTAATTTTTCGGGCCTGACAAATTTTCAATGATATTAAGTTTAATGTTCAAAACAAGCAATATAACTTCTTTCGAAGTTTGCTAAATAATTTCGTAATGTTTTGCAAACATTTTATGCTGTTTCATATTTAGAAATAATTTTTGGTTGCACCATCTATTTCAAATTTCAATTAATAAAATTTAGATTAATTAAAACCAAGTCATTAGAATATATGGCTTTTATCTTTTTCAGATTCATAGTTAGTGCCTTTATATGTAAAATAACAGTACCCAGAATTTTAGTGCTGGTTTACACATGAAAGTTTTCTTGCTGAAAGTCTTGAGTTTATAGGTGAGACGGGAGAGAAGAAGTTAAGAAAAGTTAATTTTTAAGAAAAGGTACTTTTTTAGAAAAGGTACCTTTTTAAGGAATGGTAAAAAATGGTAACTTTTTAAGAAAATATACTTTTTTAAAGAGGTACTTTTTTAAGAAAAGTTAATTTTTTAAGAACAGGTCTTATTATAAGGATATGTACTTTTTTTTAGAAAAAGGTACCTTTTTAAGAAAAGTAACTTTTTTAAGAAATGATGATTTTTTTAAGAAACAGTACTTTTTTAAGAAAAGGTACTTCTTTTAGAAAGGTAATTTTTTCTAGAAAATGTGTTTTTTCTGAAAAGATAGAATTTAAAAAAAGGCTCTTTTTAAAAAAAAAAAAAGAAAGATATTTTGCGATTTTATGTTCCCCCTTCAAAATTTTACATTTTGTGATCTGACAATTCGAAAATAATTGTGTGAATAATTTCGATGAGGTGTTTCAATGAGCTGGCAAAATATCACCTTTTTACAATTCGGCTGTTAGTTTTCGAGACATTACTTTTTACAAAATTACTCAAAATCTGATAATCTTCTTTGGTGGAAATTGTTTAACAATGTGAAAGAAATTTTCTGCGATTCAGAAGCATTTTTTATACCTTCGAACATTTTGGATGTGTAGATTTTCACGGATTTTAAATGATAATTTTTATTTAAAGAAAGTTTCTCTACATGCAACACAATAATATTCTATGTTTAGAACATTTAAGATCACCAAGATAATGCCCTTCCATAGATAATTTATGATAATATTATATATTCCTAGATTTCGATAAAAAAAAAATGTAATTTTTTCCGTCTATAATGTTCGGAAAAATTTTTACTGCACCAAACAAACAATGGTTAAATAATTAGAAAATGTCATGCTGTTAAAATTGATTACATTAACGAATTTTTCTTTTCAATACATCGAATAATAAACAATGCAATTCGATGTTAGAAAGAAATATATGAAGAACAAAAATTTAAGCACATATTTAATTTCATTATCGAAGACTTATTTCTTACTTAAATTTCCTAATTTTTATTAAGGACAATTATTGTGGCAGCATTTCACTGAAGCTGAGGTAAATAAAAATTTATATTCCAAAACTTTTAAAAAAATTTCTGAATCAAACACAATTTTTTTTTTTGCTGCAACATATTTTTCCGGAGTGTATGTATTTATATTTCTCCAAGACTGAAAAAAGTTTCGAGACAAACACGTCAATTTCCTTTTTAAAATTTTGTTGAATTCTCTTTATACTAGATCACTGATTCACTGATTGCGTCAATGATTTGTTAACTGCTCATGTGGTTGATTGATACGCCCAATCAAAGCACTTGGAGCTAGGTCTTCCACTGGTCTAAAGATCTACTAAGAAGCTATTTTTGGAAATTCGAAGATGTAAGTGGTTTGTTTATAATGGTCAAAATGGCGAAAAGCTTTTTTTTTTCTAACAAGCATGCATACGTTAGTCTTAAAAAAGTGTTTTGCCCTAAAAAGTACTTTCTCCTAAAAAAGTAAAATTTTCCTAAAAATGCCTTTTTTTAAAGTACTCCTTCTTAAAAATTACGTGTTCTTAAAAAACTACTTTTTTCTTAAAAACACATCTTTTTTGAAAAGTGCCTTTCACTGAAGAAGATCCTTTTATTTAAAAGTAAAATTTCTTATAAAACTGTTTTCTTAAATAACTACCCTTACTTAAAAATTAAAAAGTGCATTTAAAAAAATACCATTTCTTAAAGAAGTACCTGTTCTTAAAAAAGTACAATTCTTTCTTTCTTTTCTTAATAAAAAGGTGCCGTTTCTATACGAAATACTTTTTCATACATAAATAAATTTATATAAAAAAGTATATTTTCTTAAATAAGCACCTAAATACTTTCATACTTTCATGTACTCTGAAACTCTCTTTTGTTTCTTGCTTCGCAATTGTCAAAGTGAAGTTATTTTACGTTTTCTTTAATATTTATGTTTTGTTTGTGTTAAGAAAGATAATAAATTGAAATAAAGTTAATTTTAATGAAATAAATTGATTAAATAAACAGATAAAAAGATAAAATAAACATGAACAAATCTTGAATTTCAATACAAAAATTTTAGTGTATGGACACGGATGAAAGTTTAAAAGAGAATTTCAAACAGTATCAGAAAGAAAAATTTCATGTGTAAACCGGGACTTAAGTAGTATTTTTTATAAGACACAAATGTGTACAATTGCAGCTTTTATTATAACTATTTTTAGGATATTTATTATAGTTTTATTAATATATATTTACAATTGATTTATGGTACTTGACTAGATTAGCCATTAAAATTTGTTTAAAACATATATTAATTAAAACCAATTATTTGACTAACATGTAACCCAGCATTGAAGAAAAATTACTTATTTTCATAATTGCACAAAATTTGTGCCACAAATGTAGAACCGTTAATTTTGAAGTTTTTTAACCCCAGTGATACAACTCTGTGTCATACTACTTGTACTATGCAATCGTGCGACTCATTATCTGAAACACACAGAAGTATTATTTAGTATTACTACTAAATATTTTATTTCGTACGCAGAAGCCGGAGGAATACGACGTTAGTCGCGGAAAAAATATTTTTCATACAATATAAAAACAAAAAAAAAGTTTTACTAATTTTTCTCTATACAATAAAAGAAAAATTTAAATAATACTTGTTAATCGAAAAACTACAAAGTTAAAACTAACGAATGAATATAAATGAGAGATTAACAAAAAAAAGTTAATTTAAAATTGAAGAGTTTACTTAACAAAAAGTGCTATAAATTGTTAATAAAAATTTTTTTTTATGTTACTAGCTAACGGGTGTGACAAATGCAAAAAAAAAAAAAGCAAACCCCATATACCAAAAACACCATAACATAAATTGACAACAAAAAAGTGGTAAAGTGTACATGGGTTTTAGCAAAAAATAAAAAATCATAAAATACATAAAAGAAGCAGCAAGGCGAAACAATATAAAAGTTTTTGTTTCTTTTTCATTAAGCGAAAGGTAAAATATTAAAAAAATGTGTAACATTATTTTTTATTGTTGATTTTTCATATTTATAAAGAAACCCCTTTGAAAAATTAGTAACAAAAAAATGAGAATAAAAGAAATTTTTTTAATTACACTTGTAATTAAAAAAAAAACAAGGTTGTAAACAAAAAAATTTAAATTATAAATGGTAATTTAGTGGTCTTAGAAAAGATAAAAGAAAGTGGATGTTGTCTTGGCTATATTTATAAAAACAAATACAAATTTGCAATACAAAAAAAACAAGATAAAAGAGAAAATTGTGTTAACTTGAATTGATACTTGCTCGCAGTGATGCCAAATTCTTGCAAGTAGTTTTTTATCTTAAGTGTTAAATATATAAATATTAAATTGATATATATTTTTTTTTTGATTAATAAGTAAATACAAATGAATGAAAATATTAAGAGGGTTCCATTTATTATTAATATTTCAACTAGAGTCAAATGAAAAATTTTTTATATAAAAAAATAAATTATTTTTTTAATAAACATTTTCTTTTCTAAATCGCTTTATACTTTAAATCAATTATACGGTTAGTTCTTCTTTTCTTCATTTGTTTATTTGTTTTTTTTTTTTGCTAAAAAAATTTAAAACAAGTTTTACGTTTTTTTTTTACTATTTTTTATGATGATGTTTTGTTGAACTGAGTAAGTTATATGTGTGTACATTTGTAATTGTAAAATTTCCCATAGAATTTCAAGAAAATCAAATTCAGTTTATTTTTAACATCCCCCCATTTGAACCAATACTATACATATAAACAAGTACAGACGTTTACTAATACTTATGTATTATTTTAAAGTAAATTACAATGAACGTTTTTACATTATCTAAATAATGATGGGTATTAATTTTTATTTTGGTTTTCTGAAAAAAATAATGTGAATGTCACTAAGTGAAGGACACTTTAATAATATTCTTTTAAGTATTATTTATTAATGTTTTTAATTGCCATTTTAAAGCCAAACATATGTGAATATTAAAACAAAAATGAGTTATACATTTTTATTGCTGTTTGTGTTTGTGTTGCAAAATTTCCATTTTTTAACAGCTGTTTGGTTTTTGCTGCTATAATATAATCGTCTCTTAGTAGATTAGGCGACAAAAAAATCAATATTTGCCTGTTTTTTTATTGTTTAGTTTCAAATAACTCTTTTTGTTTTTGGGTGATAAAATTGTTATTTAATTATTTATTGAATAATGAAAATAAATATAAAAATATATTTTTTATTTATGTCTAAATTTAACAATCAACTCTAATAAAAAAAAAAACTTTGTCATATTATTTTTATATTTATTTAAGTTAAAAAATAAATAACAGCTCGTAAAATTTCTCTACGCTTTAACATCACCACAAATTAATTAATCAGATTACGTTTATAAATCGTTTATATAATTTGTTCACACCCTAATATTTGTATGTCCATATTTACCTGCTAACACAGAAAAATCATAAAGCTAAAAAACTAAAATAAAAAACTTAAAAGTGTCAAGATTAAATAGAGAAAAAAAAAAAACTTGGATAAACAAAGTAAATATAGGGGCATTAACTTTATCTTTGTGTAAAAATGTGCGCCGCAAAAAAAAAAGAAACACTTGTCCAATACTAATTATAAATTTCACAAATCAATCATGCAAAAAGTATGTTTGTTTGTATTTCTTTAAATTATTCATTAGAAAAAAAAACAAACAGTGGCGACAATTTAAATAGCTCGTTTTATTAGAAAAAAAATTATGAACACACAAAATTTTTGGTGTCTTTTCACTACTTTTTTATACCCTCCACTCCAGTGAGCAGAGGGTATATATAAGTTTGTCATTCCGTTTGTAATAATTAGAAAAAAAATGTTGGACCCCATAAAATATATATATTTGTGATCCTTATAACAACCGGAGTTGATAAAGCGATGTCCGTCTGTCCGTCTGTCCGTCTGTCCGTCTGTCCGTCTGTGGAAATCACGATGGTGGCATCAATCGGGCAGCTAGGGTGCTCGTTGACATAAAAAATAATTCATTAACATCCTGAAAAGTTTGCTATTTAAAATCGTCCAAATCGGTCGATTAGGGCCCGAGATTTGAATGAAGAACTAAAAAAAGTCTTGAAAAAATATAATTTTCTATGTTGTTCTTGTCACTATCACGCCCTCAATAGTGCTGCTACAGATCATTTTTAGTGAGAATGATTCACCAAATTCATGGGAAGATTTCTGTTTCAAAAATCATTAAAATCGGTGGAACAGGTCCAGGGAAATCTCTGAAAAAGTAAAAAAAAAAAAATATATGATGTTTCTATATTGTTCTTGTTGTTATTCTAAATGTTGTGTTGTTGTCATAGCTGGACTTGTTGTTTTTGTGGTCATTGTGGTAATAATATAACTAACCCTTTGTACATTTTTTATTAACTCTGGTAGAAAATTTTAATAGTTTCCATTATTTTGGCATCACTAAAAAAATTTGTTAGATCATTTCTGTTATTACCATGAGCCTGCCTGCAAAATTTCAGATCGAATGGGTCATGGGAAAGGGGTTAAAATCGATCCAAAATTTTTTCGACAAGCAGACACTACGAGTTAATATACATATGTAAAGGGAGTAAACATTCACCAGCATCTAAAGCAAATAATACTAAAATACCTAGTTGCTAATAAAAAAAAAACAATGTAAATTTAGCAAAAAATAATTTTATGTATAAATTTATTTAAAGAGAAAAACACAAAAATAACGTTTGATGTTATATTTTTTGTGTGTAATATTTACAAATATGTACATACATACATACACATATTAAATAATACAAATAATATACATATATTCTATATATGTATATCCATAAAAACTGCATGTTAGAAATAAAGCGGTATATTATTTTATTTACATAAAATTCTGCAATATTTTGTTGTGGGGAAAATACATTTCTTTTGCATTAACAGAGTGTCACTTAATTTTGCTCAGCGTGACTATGCCACAGTAGATGGCGCCACAATTTCTGTTTGTTATAATTAGCTTTGCAATAGTTATTTCTATTTTAACATGAATGTTAATATTTTCAACTAGATATCATACAGAACAATGTTAAGAGTATACACGGGCTGGTCTTTTATTTCATATGTATTTTCATCATTCTTTTACAAATATGAACATAAGTTTGGCATATTAACCTTTTGTTGTCTTTACAAAATAGAGTACCTACCGAGTTCATCAATGAGTTTTTTGCTTTCAAAACAGTTCTACATAGTTATATAGAATTATTATTCCGCTTTACCTATAAAATATCTGATTGCGATTACATCTAATTTTTAAAAATTGTTTATAATTACTAAAGCATTATTATTCACATAAATACAAAATTGCACTTTTTAAATTTTCCATTCAAATTTAAGAATATATCAATTCTAAAAACTAGAATTAAAAATTTCCAATTATAAATTACAATTAATTGAATTTCACAAAAATCATATCAAAACGTCTAATTTTAAATTTAGAAGACATCAATTGCATCTTTAATATATAAATTTTATTCGTTAAACATAAATTGAAATTAAAAAAAAAAAAAAAAAAACACCAAATACCTATGTTTACATTTAAAAAATTTTTACATTTAAAAAAAATATTGACATTCAGGAGAAATTAATAGCTTTTCAGTACCGCGATTCAGTAACTTCTTTTAACGATAGTCGAATCGTTAAAAAAAATAAAATAGCAAAATTATCAGTAAAATTTTTAAACGATATTCGCTATTGTTAAAGTCAGCTGTTGTTGTTATCTAAACGACAACCATTTTTATGTTGTTTATTCAATCGATAAAAACTTAAATTTTTCGGTTGAAATGTCGTCATATATAAATAAAAATCAGAAAATAGTGAAAATATATTGCTTTAATTAAAAAACTTTTTTATATAAATAAAAAAATTAAATAGCATATTCAATTCATTATTTCATTATCAAATAAATACACAGAAATATTAGTAAAAAAATAAAGATATTAAACATAAAGATAAAATCATCCTGTCAAACACGAAGTAATTTGTTTTTTCTATTCTTCTTTGTGCTTTTCGCTTATTTTGACAGAGATGTCACTCGTTAACAATTTAAATAAATAGAAAAATAGATTTGTCGACTGTCGTTAAGATTTATGTACTTAGTGAATCACTTAATCCTTAGTGCAAACAACAATAGATATATTTTGCGATTGTCGAATCGTTGAAATTTACAGAATCACACTACAGAAAACATTAATTTAAATTCAATGAATTTTAGAAAACGTCAAATGATATTTAAGAATTGCGAACATAAAAACTGTTACATAAATAAACGCAATTTGATGAGAATGTTATTTATATATAAATTTTCATAATTTTTTGTGGATGAAAATTTGAAGTTTTTCAGAAAATAAAGAAAACAAATTATTTTATTTAAAATGTTTGGGACATTTGGTTTTTTGCGTTTGGCATCCCTAATTTGAATATTTATTATTATAAATTTATTCTCTATGTTTTCCAAATATGCCAATATTTTAATAAAAAAGTTGAGAGAGTTTTTTTTTGGTTATTATTTTGTTACTCCATCCGACCTATATGGCCGCAATGAAGAAATATTTGGCCAGTTAAAAGAAACTATACAGCCGTCTCCAATTAGCACGATTTAATGCATATACACAACCATTACCTTTGCAATAGGGTTAATTTAATTTAAACGAGAAGTTATGTCATATAACCGGAAACGCATGCATATAGGTATATAACCTAAATGCATGCCGATCAGCAACCACGATGACAAAAAAGCAAACACCGAAATAAATCCGAAATAATAGAAAAGACGAAAACCAACCCAAAGAATTTGCTGAAATAATTTCATTATAAGTTTAACAAATTGTTTACTTTTTCATTTACATTTATTATCAAGACTCAAACCGAGGTGGAGAGTATCAAAGATTCGGCACAGCCGAATTTAACACTTTTACTTGTTTCTAATTAGTTGGTCATAACGTCTGCTAAAATGTTTTAGTAAACTATTTGATCTATATTGCCCTCTACTATACGCGTAATTGCACCCACTTCATACCAGAAAGTAGTCCACATCCTCCCTCATGTTTCACCGTTTTTAATGTGTGTATAGTATAAAATTCTGTATTTGCATTACGTCTCACATAACTTTTTCCATCTGATCCGAAGCGGGTGAACTTTGATTCATTCGTAAAAAGAATTTTGATCCGCAGTTTTCAGTTTTTTTAAATGATCCTTAGTAAATTTTAAAAGTTTCCTTCTGTTTTTTTTACGACACGTGTGGTTTTTTTCTGGCAATGTGCCCAAACAAATTATTTTCAAGCAGTCTGTTTTTAATTGTGTTTGTGGATAAATGGTTCCCTAATTCTGGATTCAGTCAAAAAGATATCCTTGCCTTGCAAGGATCTCTTTTTAACCAGCTCGCAGCGATGATAAAAATGATCTGACACATTTTTTTTTGTAAAAAAATTTTTTTCATTTTTTTTTTAAATTTTTATTATTTTTGAAATTTTCAGTCAATCAATTATTTAATTACATGATGGTAAACTTAATTTACAAAGGGAGTATAATAAAAACTTCGTTTTTATGGGTTTATTTTTATTAAATAAAAAAGTTTACCATAAAATATGTAGTTTTTATATTTTGTAGAATATTTTCACATGTGCTATTTAAAATGTCTGCTGTCTGTACAAATGATCTAACTTTAACACTTTTTTAAAATAGAACCTCTCTTTTTTAAATTTAAACTATATAAAAAATAACAACAACAACACTTAAGAGAAAAAATAACTAAAAAGAATTACATGATTACAACAAAATTTGTCCATTATTTAATGTTCGTTATTAAACGCGCTATTTAAAGTGTCTTCACTGTATGTTATTAATTTAAACAAATATTAGTATTTCGGATTAGTATGTATGTTCATACATATGTCCAATATGATCAATCCCATAAAATAAATTAGATATAAACAAATAGTGGAAGGGGAATAGCAAAAAACAAAAAATTGTTTACTGAAGTGGAACTTAGACAAAACAAAAATGCGAGTATACATATCAATAGAATAAAACATATCAGGGTTATTTTGAACCGAAAATTTTGGAGCAAAAGAATTAAGAAAATTTGAAAGTTTTAGAATTTTTCGAATTCCATTTTCCGAAAATGGCTCAATGTAGTTTAAAAGTAGAAAACAAATCTATAGTATTAACTTTAAAAATATATAAATTAAAAAAAAAAAAATTATTTCAACACTAAAAAGTAGATATTACAGACAGGAACGCTTAACTTACTTAAAATAGCAGCTGTTTTTAGATATGGATATTTGGACATTGATTTTAAAAAATTTAATTTTGATATTTCTTAAATTTTTCCTTTTTTATTTTTTTTAATGTTTCAGAAAAGTAGTATTTTGAATGTCTCATTTATGAACCCTAAACTAAAAATATAATATTTATTTTGAATTGTAGATGAATAAACTGCCTTCCTATGAAAACTGATTTTGAAAATCTATTGCGATTTTTCCTAGAGACTACGATCAAGCTCGAATATATCGATCGATAGGTTTTAAATGAGCTACTCGAGCCACACGAATAGTTCGAGTTGTAACAAGTAAGAGTGTTAAATTCGGCTGTGCCGAATTTGTTAAACTTAATACCAAATTATTTCAGCAAATTCTTTGGGTTGGTTTTCGTCTTTTCTATTATTTCGGATTTATTTCGGTGTTTGCTTTTTGGTCATCGTGGTTGCTGATCGGCATGCATTTAGGTTATATACCTATATGCATGCATTTCCGGTTATATGACATAACTTCTCGTTTAATTTTGTTTTTGCTAATTAAATAGCTCGCCCTAACCTCCATTGCAAAGGTAATGGTTGTGTAGGATGGCGATATGCATTAAATCGTGCTAATTGGAGATGGCTGTATAGTTTCTTTTAACTGGCCAAATATTTCTTCATTGCGGCCATATAGGTCGGATGGAGTAACAAAATAATAACAAAAAAAAATCTCAATTTTTTTATTAAAATATTGCCATATTTGGAAAACATAGAGAATAAATTTATAATAATAAATATTCAAATTAGGGATGCCAAACGCAAAAAACCAAATGTCCCAAACATTTTAAATAAAATAATTTGTTCTCTTTATTCTCTGAAAAACTTCAAATTTTCATCCAAAAAAAATTGTGAAAATTTATATATAAAAAATAACATTCTCATCAAATTGCGTTTATTTAGTTTTTATGTTCGCAATTCTTAAATATCATTTGACGTTTTCTAAAATTCATTGAATTTAAATTAATGTTTTCTATAGTGTGATTCTGTAAATTTCAACGATCTGACAATCGCAAAATATATCGACAGCTATTGTTGTTTGCACTAAGGATTAAGTGATTCACTAAGTACAGACATCTTAACGACAGTCGACAAATCTATTTTTCTATTTATTTAAATTGTAAACGAGTGGCATCTCTGTTAAAATAAGCGAAAAACACAAAGAATAGAAAAAAAACAAATTACTTCGTGTTTGACAGGATGATTTTATGTTTATGTTTAATATCTCTATTTTTTTATTTTACTAATATTTCTGTTTCTACAATCGTTAAAAGAAGTTACTGAAAAGCTATTAATTTCTCCTGAATGCCAATATTTTTTTTAATGTAAACATTTTTTAAATGTAAACATATTTGGTGTTGTTTTGGAATTTAAATTTGTGTTTAACGAATAAAATTTATATGTATATTAAAGATGCAATTGATGTCTTCTAAATTTAAAATTATTATTTCCGACGTTTTGATATGATTTTCTGAAATTCAGTTAATATTTTCTAATTTATAATTGGAAATTTTTAATTCGAGTTCTTAGAATTGATATTTTCTTAAATTTGAATGGAAAATTTAAAAAGTGCAATTTTGTATTTATGTGAATAATAATGCTTTAGTCATTATAAACAATTTTTAAAAATTAGATGTAATCGCAATCAGATATTTTATAGGTAAAGCAGAATAATAATTCTATATAACTATGTAGAACTTTTTTGAAAGCAAAAAACTCATTGATAACTCGGTAACTCTATTTGGTAAAGACAACAAAAAGTTAATATGCCAAACTTATGTTCATATTTGTAAAAGAATGATGAAAATACATATGAAATAAAAGACCAGCCCGTGTATATTCTTAACATTGTTCTGTATGATATCCAGTTGAAAATATTAACATTCATGTTAAAATAGGAATAACTATTGCAAAGCTAATTAGAACAAACAAAAATTGTGGCGCCATCTACTGTGGCATAGTCACGCTGAGCAAAATTAAGTGACACTCTGTTAATGCAAAAGAAATGTATTTTCCCCACAACAAAATATTGCAGAATTTTATGTAAATAAAATAATATACCGATTTATTTCTAACATGCAGTTTTTATGGATATACATATATAGAATATATGTATATTATTTGTATTATTTAATATGTGTATGTATGTATGTACATATATGTAAATATTACACACAAAAAATATAACATCAAACGTTATTTTTGTGTTTTTCTCTTGAAATAAATTTATACATAAATTTTTTTTTTTTTGCTAAATTTACATTGTTTTTTTTTTATTAACAACTAGGTATTTTAGTATTATTTGCTTTAGATGCTGGTGAATGTTTACTCCCTTTACATATGTATATTAACTCGTAGTGTCTGCTTGTCGAAAAAATTTTGGATCGATTTTAACCCCTTTCCCGTGACCCATTCGATCTGAAATTTTGCAGGCAGGCTCATGGTAATAACAGAAATGATCTAACAAATTTTTTTAGTGATGCCAAAACAATGGAAACTATTAAAATTTTCTACCAGAGTTAATAAAAAATGTACAAAGGGTTAGTTTTTATTATATTATTACCACAATGACCACAAAAACAACAAGTCCAGCTATGACAACAAAACATTTAGAATAACAACAAGAACAATATAGAAACATCATATTTTTTTTTTTACTTTTTGAGAGATTTCCCTGGACCTGTTTCACCGATTTTAATGATTTTTGAAACAGAGATCTTCCCATGAATTTGGTGATGAATCATTCTCACTAAAAATGATCACTGTAGCTGCACTATTCAGGGCGTGATCGTGACAAGAACAACATAGAAAATTATATTTTTCAAGACTTTTTTTAGTTCTTCATTCAAATCTCGGGCCCTAATCGACCGATTTGGACGATTTTAAATAGCAAACTTTTCAGGATGTTAACGAATTATTTTTTATGTCAGCGAGCACTCTAGCTGCCCGATTGATGCCGCCATCGTGATTTCCACAGACGGACAGACGGACAGACGGACATCGCTATATCAACTCTGGTTGTTATAAGGATCACAAATATATATATTTTATGGGGTCCAAAATTTTTTTTCTAATTATTACAAACGGAATGACAAACTTATATATACCCTCTGCACACTGGAGTGGAGGGTATAAAAACTAACAATTTTTTATGTTTGAAAGCAAGTAAAAAGGTAAACAATTGTATACAAAATATATAAAAATATGCTCTTCGAATATGTTTGATGTCTATTTTCTAAAAAGTTTTCAAGAACACTTAGAAAAAACAATTAGTATTTCAATTTGAATATATGACAGGGTAATATTTTTTATATTTCAAAGCATGCCGACAAAAAAGGTGGCGTGTGGGAAGTACTAAGAAATTTTACAAAAAGTCTGTAATCGACTACATTGATATATCACTCATTAATAGTTATACCCCATACCACTATGTGGTTTGGGTATAATGACTTTGTGCTGCTGTTTGTAACAACCAAAAATATTCGTCCTAGACCCATCTTTAATTATACCGATCGACTCAGAATCACTTTTTGAGCCGAATAGCAATGTCCGTCCGTCCGTTCGTCCATCCGTCCGTCCGTCTGTGTGTCCATGTAAACCTTGTAATCAAACTACAGGTCGCAAATATGAATACATTTTGATGAAATTTGGTATATAAGCTTTCTTGGCCATGGGATGAAAGCTATCGAAATTGGTGAGAATCGGTCCATGTTCAGACCTAATCCCCATACAAACGACCCCTATGAAATCGACATAAATTGCCATAAGTTCCAAATTATCATATAGATCTCAGTCAAATTGGGTTTGTATGTGTTTATTACATCTATTAATCAGCAGTTCAAAAATAATCCCTATAGGAAAATTCTTAGTCATATGCCCCATATAGAGCTGCTTCCCGATCTTCACTTAAATCTATCAAAAAACAAAAATATTGCACAGATTTTTTTCAAATTTGGTTTGTATATATGTATTTTTTTCAAAGTATAAACTTTACCAAATATGGTCAGGATCGGTCCATTTTTCCACCTAGTCCCCATATAAATATAGCATCCGATATGAACTTTTTCATATCTGCAGCGAAAAAAATTAATAAAAATGCCACTCAAATTTGGTTTATGCTTATTTGCTATATCCAACTAGTTGGACCGAAGAGATATGGTCTCTAAACCACGGTATAGGGTATCGTGTAGTCGTCGGGCTAGACCGACTTTAATTTTCTTACTTGTTTTTAAATCATACCGACCAAAATTGTGGCATCTTTACAGTACTACTCATATATGTAGTTTGCTAGTATTTTCTAGTAAATTTTCCACAATGACTTAATACAAAATAAAACTCCTTAGATCGGTATACTTAAAGACAATTTTTCCTTTGTTTCAAGTTTACTCGACCTAAAACAGAACAACTTCTCAAAATAGATCAGCCACTTTCTAGATCGATACTCGAGTAATGGTTAATGGTCAAACAGTTAAAGGCTTTCCAATGCCTCAACCCCATTTAAATGCCTAAACTAAAAATATATATTAAAATGTATTAAGTTTCCTGTTTTGAGTTAGCTTAAATGAGTTCCCCGGTTAAGCTAAATGATAGTTAAAACTGTACAAATTATCAAAATGAAATAAATTAAATCACTTTAATGCCTTGCAAATAGACTAATAAATGAGTCACGAATTGTCCAGTAAAAACTCAACACGGTATATCAGAAAAAAAAATACTTCAAGAATGTTAGTTTTTTGATGGAGTACGGAACAAGTCTAATAATGAAACTTATAAGTGATAACAAAAAAAAAAAAAAAAAACAGTACTCTAAAATGACAAATAAAAGACCCAAGGTAGAATCTCAGATAAGACAGAAGCTATCCAAAATTTTTGAGATGTCAGTTAAACTAAGTTTGATAAAACTCTAGCGCCCGTATCTATAATGAAAACTTATGCAGTATCTAGCAAGAGTATTATTTATAATGCACTTGCTTTCAAACACTGACTTAGTATGTTAAAACAGCTGATGTGTGTCAAACTATGCAAAACAAAATATATAAATTATTTTTAAGTGCAAACAAATATTTTTTACTTTGCGGATCTTTTAAAAATATTTTTAAAATAAGTATTAAATTAAAATAATTTTGTCGTAAACTTAACACTTGTAAATATAAATTTAAAAAAATGAAGGAGTGAAATCACACAAATTGAAATGTAAACAGAGTTGATTTTCATTATATCAGGTGGCATTAATGCAAAAAATATGTTGGTATTACAAATTTCAGAGTTGTTTTTAAAGCTATTAACTGACAACAAAAAATTGATTATGAATAAACTATGTGCTAACTAAGAACTAAGGCTAATCGGTTGACTAATAAGAACCTCGTTGAGCGCGACATGTAAGGAGCAGCTAACTTTTCATTATAAATTCGGGGGTAGGTTTTTTTTTTATCAAATTAGATCGAGTTTAAGGGTTTTGAAAGTGTTTAACTGTTATCAATTAACTTGAATTTCATTTGGGCAGGAAAATTATATATGGTATACTAAAGGTCCCACGTCCTCATATAACCATTTAACACTGAAGGTGGAAATACATAGCACTCGTTTCGACGGCAAGGCAAGTTATATAGTACGCGCTATAAACTTATTTTATTTTTCTTACTCGTCCTTTTTTTTGATATATCATACACAACTTTATGTCTTTATAACCTGTACCTCTTTGTGGTCAGGTTATAATGAGTTTGTGCCCATATGTTTAATTACAAAGTTTATTTGACCTGGACCCACATTTTATTTTACCGATCGATTTAGCGATGTCCGTGCGTCCGTCTCTCTGTCTGTCTGTCTGTCCATCCTTGTAGACCTTGTAATCAAACTACAGATCGCAAATATGAATATATTTTGATGAAATTTGGTATATAAGCTTTATCGATCGAAGAAGGAACGCTATTGAAATTGGTGAAAATCGGTGCATGTTGAGACATAGCCTCCATACAAATAACCCCTATCCAAACGACCAAAATGGTCGTAAGATCCATATCTATAATATTAATAGGCTAGGCGATTTCTTGTGACCGATGTTTTGTTCTACCGTTTTATCCCGATTTTGACCAAACTTATATTATTTGAAAGGTATTTCTTTTTAGCCGTTTTGCAGATTTACAGATCTTACATTTTTATACCCTCCACACCTCAGTGGCAGAGGGTATATATAGGTTTATCATTCCGTTTGTAACGCATCGAAATAAATTCCTGACACCTCAAAAAAATATATTTTCTTGATCCTTATAACAAGGGAAGTTGATTTACCAATGACCGTCTGTCTGTGGAAATCACGATCACGCTGTCAATATCTAAGCTAGACCGTTCGTTTTTGTATAAAATCGTTTATTAACATCCCAAAGGAGTTGCTATTTAAAATCGTCAAAATCGGTCAAAGGGTTCATGAGCTATGAATGAAACTTTGAAAAAACTCTTGAAAAAATAAAATTTTTCAGTGTGTGTGTGTTGTTTTTTTTCTTATTGTTGAAGTCATTACAGTTGTGTGTATATTAATACTGCACGTGTCATATTGGCCTAAGCAAGTTTTACAACATATTTTTTTTTATCATTAAAATTAAATATTAAAAATTAAAAATGAATAAAAACAAAAAATGAAAAATGGAAAATGAAAAATGGAAAATGAAAAATGGAAAATGAAAAATGAAAAATTAAAAATGAAAAATGAAAAATGAAAAATGGAAAATGAAAAATGAAAATTGGAAAATGAAAAATGAAAATTGAAAAATTAATAATGAAAAATGGAAAATGAAAAATGAAAAATTGAAAATCGAAAATGGAAAATGAAAAATGAAAAATGAAAAATGAAAAATGAAAAATGAAAAATGAAAAATGAAAAATGAAAATGGAAAATGAAAAATTAAAAATGGAAAATGAGAAATGGAAAATGGAACATGAAAAATGAAAATTGAAAAATGGAAAATGAAAAATGAAAAATGAAAAATTAAAATTGAAAAATGGAAAATGAAAAATGGAAAATTGAAAACGGAAAACGAAAAATTAAAAATGGAAAATGGAAAATGGAAAATTAAAAATGAAAACTGAAAATTGGAAAATGGAAAATGAAAATTGATAAGTGGAAAATGGAAAATGAAAAATGAAAAATGGAAAGTGGAAAGTGAAAAATGGAAAACGAAAAATGGAAAATGAAAAATGGAAAATGAAAAATTTAAAATTAAAAATGGCAAATGGAAAATGAAAAATTAAAAATGTGAAAAATGGAAAGTGGAATATGGAAAATGAAAAATGGAAAATGAAAAATGAAAATATAAAAATGAAAAATGGAAAATGAAAATTGGAAAACGGAAAATGAAAAATGAAAATTGGAAAATGAAAAATGAAAATTGAAAAATTAATAATGAAAAATGGAAAATGAAAAATGAAAAATGGAAAATCGAAAATGGAAAATGAAAAATGAAAAATGAAAATGGAAAATGAAAAATGAAAAATGAAAAATTAAAAATGGAAAATGAGAAATGGAACATGAAAAATGAAAAATGAAAATTGAAAAATGGAAAATGAAAAATGAAAAATTAAAATTGAAAAATGGAAAATGAAAAATGGAAAACGGAAAACGGAAAACGAAAAATTAAAAATGGAAAATGGAAAATTAAAAATGAAAACTGAAAATTGGAAAATGGAAAATGAAAATTGATAAGTGGAAAATGGAAAATGAAAAATGGAAAACGAAAAATGGAAAATGAAAAATGGAAAATGAATAATTTTAAATTAAAAATGGCAAATGGAAAATGAAAAATTAAAAATGAAAAATGGAAAGTGGAATATGGAAAATGAAAAATGGAAAATGAAAAATGAAAATATAAAAATGAAAAATGAAAAATGGAAAATGAAAATTGGAAAACGGAAAATGAAAAATGAAAAATGAAAAATGGAAAATGAGAAATTAAAAATGAAAAACTAAAAATGAAAAACGAAAGATGAAAATTGAAAAGTGAAAAATGAAAAATGATAAAAAAAAATGAAAATTGAAAATGAAAAAGGTGGAGGGTATCAAAGATTCGGCCCAGCCGAATTTAATACTCTTGTTTTCCTTTATTTTGAGTAAATTGCATTTAAAGTTGCTACTAACACATACATAAAATTATACAAGGCTATAGCCTATATATATGTGTGTGTTTATTAAATTTGTTAATGTGTTTGTAATAAAAATGAGATTGTTTTTTGTGTTGACTTGCGAATTGCCCAGTTGGCCACGTCTTCAAGACATCCCTAATGATGGGTGCATGACAATGTAAAGTCTTTGAAGACAAATGTAGGACAGCCGGAACAAATCGTCTAAAGACTTTTTCGAACAAATGTCGCGAAAATCGTGGACGACTAAAAGAGAGACCATGTCGCTCAGTTTGTTGCTCACGCAAAATAAATGGAAAGTTCAGCTATATATTCACTGACGACTTTATAGAATATTAATTCCACCATATTATCGTCAACGACTATTTGGGCGTCAATATCGTACACTTTGTCATTAACGATTACATAGGCGACAATGTCCACAACTTTGTCGGTAATGATTGTATGGATAACAATATCGTTCACTTTGTTGTCAACGATTATATGAATGATAATGCTGTAAATATTGTCATTAATGCTCGCATTAACGACTATGGTTAACGTTCTGTCATCATCTATCGTATTCTACTTTGTCGTAATATTATTAAAAAATGTATACCAAAACATAGACTTAAACATTTTTATTAATTAATTATAAATTTTCAAAAATAAATTATATCAGTACTTTCAAAGTATAAGTAGATAGTATTTTTTATTATTTAACGGTTTTCCTTGTCATTTTTTCTTGGGTTCTCTTTGTTGTAGGTATTTTTGATTCGACGAAAGATAACCCGTAGTTCTCTTATGAAGTCTTCATGTGTATGTCCCTTCTTCTTTATAGATTCTATATAAAATATATTTTAAAGAGATATTTTTATTGTTAAGTATAATGTCATTAAAAAAACGCTCTAATTTGTTCACGTCTTGAAAAATATTTACCATATAAAACCTTGAGTAAATTTCAGTATTTTTTAAATGACCTTTTATCTTTGCTGCCATTATAGTTATATAAAACTATTCACTATTAAACTATATGACAACTTTCAAGTCTTTGTCGTGTGTCCTGTCGTAAGTAAAGATTTTTTACACATCATAATGATTTTTCTAATTTTTTTGTTTTGTCTTGCAGCCGTTATTAAGTTCCGTTATTTTACTTTTTTTTGACACGTAAAGCTTATATACGACCAACTTAAAGACAACGTCGCTCATCATGTCGCTAACGGAGTATGACTGACGACAATTTCCTCACAATGTCGCTCATCTTGACTTCAACAGACTCATACACGACAAAACTTAATTTTGTCGCGTAATTTGTCGTCAATAGAATTCGATACACGATCGTATAAGTTATTTATCATCCAGCTGGTCGTTAACTAAATTTTTTATTAAATATCTTCACGAACAACTCATAGACATCGTCGCTTAACTTGTCCTTAACAAAGTTCGACAGACGACATACACAAGACGTTGTCACTCATATTGTCGTCGACGGACCTAAATATACGCTGAATTTGTCCTCAACTGGATGTGATACATGACCATCTGAGTAATTTGTCTCCCATCTTGACGTTAACGACAATATCCATCATATCGTCGTTACAGAAAACTTCATCGACAAATGTCGTGCGTGACAAATTATAAAATGTCTTAAAGGAATCGTTAAAGACAATGTCGTCTACGACGATTTTGCCAACTGGGTGGCTATAATTGATTAGCATACTTTTATGGTCTTTATTTAATGAAAAATTAAATTTTCTAGAATATGCGCTCGAATTACGAGTTACTATAATTACTTTATGACATTTCTTATTAATTTTGATTTTATTTTAATCTTCCATTTTAAAATCAATTATACTTTTCCAAATGTCAAGTTTTATTTCAATTTTTTTTAATACCTGCTCGTATTTTCGATTGCTGGATATGATTTAGTAATCCCCACTATTAATTTGGATAATCTCTAGTTCTATTAATGATATTCTCAAGACTTTACAGTGTATTTTTTTTCTTAATATCTTTATATTGACATATTTGGACACTATTAAAAATCACATCCAAAGAAGTTGTTACTTTTAAGCAATAAAGAACTCTGATTATTTTAGAATGACTTCACTTTTTTTCAATGTTCTTTCAAACTAAAGAATTTTAATCCTAAAAGAAAATAAATTTCTTTATATATTTATATAATCTATTTCTGTTTGTAGTTTTATAAATTATTAGATTGTATATTGTTAATATACAAAAAAGCTGATTTTAATAACATTTTATTTTTGTACTCTTCAAAGATAAGATGGATAAGGTATTGAATTCAGTAATTAATATGGCAAGTATTTGTTTTAAGTGTTATGGAAATTTACTACTCAACAACAGCCACATGCTTTTAAATATTTAGTGAACTATGCACTGCGATTTCTTTTGTTTGTTTCGTTTTCAATTATTAAAGAAAGTATTTCTATGTACATTTATAAAATCAAGATTTATATTTATACGACTTAAGATAAAGAAGTAGTTAAATGAAGGTTTTATGACGTCTTTAAACTAAATAAATATTTGTGCTATTGAATACAAATGTAATGTGCCTTTAAAAATGAAAACTCGTTTGAAATACGTACTCGTTTAAGAAAAAAAAATAAATAAAACAGCCCTTATTATAGCCATCAATCTTCTTTATTTAGTCTATAATTGACCCACATATCATGGACAAAATAAAAAAATAATAAAAGTATATAGTTTAGAAAAATAAATACAAATATTTCATACTCAAAAAGAAGAGAAAAAAAATACAATATTAATTTTAATTAGCACTAATATTAAAAATTTTTTCTTGCTTATTAGAACATCATATAAGCAGAGTATTTAATATGACAGTAAACCTAAATATATTTTATAGATACAAAGAATGTGAACTAAAACCAAAAAACATTTTTTTTATTTATTATTTTTTTTATTTTTGGCCAGCAAACAAGTCATCATTGATGATTCATACATTTCACTTGAAGAAAGAAAAAAAAAATATTTGCAAATTCAATTTTGTTTCCACCCCTCTCTCTCTCCGCTATCTACACTGTTTTGTTTGTCTTTTAATAAAACTTACTTAAATTTTAATTTCAATGACTTATGCTAGCAATAAATAGAAATATTTTTAATAATAAATGAAAAGAATGAAACTGGTTTTTACATGAATAGTATATGCAGATCAATACTGTACACACATTTTAAGTGTTTTTGTTTTCTATTGAAAAAAAATAAATAAAATATGTGATTGAAAGAACTTCTGTATATCTTTATATATCTGTATATAGTCAGATTTCATATCTATAACATTTTTTAGATTCTTAGAATTTTTTCTATAGCAAAATATTTGGACTTCAATAACTGTTGCCAATATCTCGCTTTAAGAGGTTTTGGATTCCTTTGTTTCATAACTTGAAAACGGCCTTTAATCACTGATTGACTCACTGATATGTAACGCTGTATGGTGAATATTTAATATCATACGTATTAATATCTTGGAGCTGGGAACTTGCGAATTGAGATGTAGGTCCCCTACCATATCTCTATATCCTCCACACGACTGTCCAGAGGGTGTATATCAGTTTGTCATTCCGTTTGTAACGCATCGAACCCCCATAAACCATATATTTCCTTGATGCTTATATCAAAAGAAGTTGATTTAGGTATAACCGTCAATCTGTCTGTCCGTCTATTTGTGGAAATCATAATCACATCCTCATTAACTAAGCTAGCTTCTTAGTTTTGACATAATATAATTTATTAACATCCTAATTCAGTTGCTATTTAAAATCATCCAAATCGATCCAATGGGTCACGAGATATGAATGAAAATGTGAGACATGCTTGAAGAAAAAATCTTCAATGTGTTAGCTGTTTGCTTAAGATATATGTTGTAATTCTTCTTATTTTTTGTAGTCTTTGTAGTTGTGGCATTTGCTTTATGAGGGCGTATTATACTGCATGTGACACATTAACTTTAGCCAGTATTGCCACTTATTTTATTTATCGTTATCCCGATATAATAAAGACCGTCGACAGTATGAAATAAAAAATATAATACGTAAATTAAGTACCTTTTCTTTAAGAAGAACCCTTTTTTTTTAACGAAAAGGATACTTTTTTAAAAAAAGTACCATTACCTTGTGGAACAAATTCAGGTAAGCAAAAGTTAGGTCGATTCTGAGAGTGAGGGGTGAAAATAGAGGCTAAATTAGAAGACCCGTATCGCGGCATTTGTTTATGTTAGTTCGATTTTTTTTTTTTAATCGACCTTCGAACTTTGCAGTCAAATGCCGATTTTCAGCATATTGTTTATATGGTTTTTGGCTATAACTCGTCGACTAATTGATATTTTTTCAATCTGTAAAGCCAAATTATTGCTAGAGACCTGTGCAACAATTAAAATTTTTTAAAAAATTCATTTAGAAAATTTTGGTGGTGCTTATGAAGCAAAATTTTGGAAAAATTATTTTTTTTTCATGCTTTTTGAAAATATTTTCCACAAAATTTAGTCTTTTTTGCTTTCTGTTTGATCTGTAATATGCTTCTCAGTTTCTTCAATAAATTTCATTTTGGTTTTGTGTGTCTAGGATTGGGTCCTGCGATGTTTCATTGGATGTACCTTCACCAGGGTCGTATTCTGAGAAGAAATCCATGGATGTAGCAGCGGCGGTTGTAGTACTGTATCAATACTTCGGCTTGTTGGTACTGGAGCGAATTCTGAGTGCGGTAATGGTAATTGGACACTTGGCACCTGTACATAAGTTTTATTCTTTGCTTTCCTTCTATTCAAAGTTTTATGGTAGTTGAACATCCATAGCAATTTTCTTTTTGATGCGGGCTGTTGTCTAACCACATCATTGGTATACCAAAAGGCACAGCCTTCTTCTTTTATTATTTAGCCTCTATTTTCACCCCTGAATTTGTTCCACAGTGTTATTTTAAATTACTTTATTTTTAAAGTACCCTTCATTTAAAAACATATCCATTTTTAAAAGAGGACTCTTAAAAAAATTCCGTATTTTAACAACTCTTTTTTTAAGTGCCCTTCTTTAAAAAGTACATTTTCTGAGAAATTAGCCTTTTCTTCAATAAGTACCCATATTTTAAAAAGTACCCTTATTTACCCTTTAGTTTTTAAAAGTGAATTTTTTTTAAAAGTACTGTTGTTTATAAAAATTTAATTTTAACAAAGTACCTTTCATAAAAAAGTACCCTTTTTTAAAAAAGTAACGTACTTTTCAAAAAGTATTTTTTTAAAAAAAGTATTTTTTAAAAGACTTTTTTAAATGTACCCTTTTTTAAAAAAGGGTCTTTTTATATTTTATTCAAAAATTAATTTTTCTTAAAAAGTACGTTTTCTTACTTTTTCGTAAAAAGTACGTTTTCTTTAAAAAAAAAATGGTATTTTTTATATATTATAAAAAAAAATACTTTTTCCTAAAAAATATCCTTTCTTAAAAAAGTACTTTTTTTAAAAAGGTGGATTTTCTTTAAAAAAGTATCTTTTCTTAAAAAGTACCCTTTCTAAAAAAGTATCTTTTCTGAAAAGGTGCCTTTTGTTTAAAAATAACTTTTCTTAAAAAAGTACCTTATTCCAAACAGTGAATTTTCTTAAAAATGAATATTTTCTTAAAAAGTACCCTTTAAAAAAAAGTAAATTGTATTAAAAAAGTACCTTTTCTTAACAAAAAGTAATTTCCTTAAAAAGTGTCTTTCCTTTTACTATTTTTAAAAAGTGGATTTTCTTAAAAAAGTACCTTTTTCAAAAAAAATGGATTTTCTTAAAAAAAGTTTCTCTTCTTAAAAAGTACCCTTTCTTAAAAAAGTAAATTTTCTTACAAAAAGTTAATTTCCTTAAAAAAGTGTCGTTCCTATATATTTTTAAAAAAGTTGATTTTCTTAAAAAAGTGGATTTTCTTAAAAAAAAGTTTCTTTTCTTAAAAAGTACCCTTTCTTAAAAAAGTAAATTTTCTTAAAAAAGTGCCTTTTCTTAAAAAAGTTAATTTCCTTAAAAAAGTGTTTTGCCTTTTTTAAAAAGTGCCTTTTCCTAAAGAAGTACCTTTTCTTTAAAAGTATCGTTTCTTAAAAAAGTACCTTTTCATAAAAAAGTGTCTTTTCTGAAAAGGTGCCTTTTGTTTAAAAATAACTTTTCTTAAAAAAGTACCTTATTCCAAAAAGTGAATTTTCTTAAAAATGTATATTTTCTTAAAAAAAGTACATTTTATTAAAAAAGTACCTTTTCTTAACAAAAAGTAATTTCCTTAAAAAATGTCTTTCCTTTTACTATTTTAAAAAAGTGGATTTTCTTAAAAAAGTACCTTTTTTTAAAAAAATGGATTTTCTTAAAAAAAGTTTCTCTTCTTAAAAAGTACCCTTTCTTAAAAAAGTAAATTTTCTTAAAAAAGTTAATTTCCTTTTCATAAAAACGTATATTTTCTTAAAAGTTGCCTTTTCTTTAAAAATAACTTTTCTTAAAAAAGTACCTTTTTCAAAAATGTGATTTTCTTAAAAATGTATATTTTCTTAAAAAGTACCATTTCTTAAAAAAGTAAATTTTCTTGAAAAAGTACCTTTTCCTAAAAAAGAGCCTTTTCTTAAAAAAGTACCTTTTCATAAAAAAGTAAATTTCCTTCAAAAATATCGTTTCTTAAAAAAGTAACTCTTCATAAAAATTTAACTTTTCTTAAAAATGGTCTTTTTATATTTTATTAGAAAATTACTCTTTCGTAAAAAGTACTTTTTTTAGAAAAAGTACCTTTTCTTAAAAAAGTACGTTTTCCTAAAAAGTATGTTTCTTAAAAAAGTACCTCTTCATATAAAAAGTACCTTTTCTTAAAATGTACATTTTTTTTAAAGTATCTCTTCTTAAAAATACTTTTCTTAAAAATGTACATTTTCTTAAAAAAGTATTGAACAGTACTTCTTCTTAAAAAGTACTTTTTCTTCAAAAGTACCTTTTTAAAAAATATTTTTTCTTAAAAAAGTATTTTTTTCTTAAAAAAGTATTTTTTCAAAAAAAAGTATTTTTTCTTAAAAAAGTACTTATTCCGTAAAAAAGTACATGTACTTCAGAAAGTACCTTTTCATATTCATATTTTTAAAAAATACTTTTTCATAAAAAAGTGTCTTTTAAAACAGCTTCCTAAGATGTCAATGCATACTAATGTAAAAGTGCTTTCAGATCTTCCCAATGACAAATCTATAATATTAATAGGCTAGGCGGTTTCTTGTGACCGTTCTTTTGTTCTACCGTTTTATCCCGATTTTGACCAAACGTATATTATTTGAAAGTTATTTCTTTTTAGCCATTTTGCAGATTTACAGATTTTTAAATTTTTTCCTTTGTTTTGAGTAAATTACATTTAAAGTTGCTACTAACACATATATAAAATTATACAATGTTATGTGTGTGTTTATTAAATTTGTTAATGTGTTTGTTAATGAGTTTGTCATATTCATTCGCAGTAATAATAATAAACCAAAAAAGTGTTGGTTTGTGAATTGGCTAAGTTGAAAAATAAAGCTGCCTAGAAATTGCACTCGAATTTCGAGCGCTGGAATCTGCTAGTAGAAGTTAATATTATAAAAAAATTAATATAAACATTTTTATATAAAAGAATAAAAAAAATATAATTTGGGAAAAGGTTAATTGATATTCAATAGGAAGACGCGTTAATAAAAGTTTATATTGAAAATTAAAAGTTAAAATTGATAAAAGGTGTTAAAAAGTAATTATAAAAATGATTTCAACAAAGTTGTTTATCCTGGCATCCTAAGTTGAGGTTGAAATGTGCTTCACAGGATCCAAAAAAAGAAACAACTTCCCACCATGACAGGAAAATTAAGAGTGATCCAACTTTTCAACACGTCAGCAGCACAAAAATAGTATTTATTTTACTTCTTTGCATTGCATTTTTTGTGGGGAATCTAAAGAAAATATGTTTGAAAAACAAAATCCTCATTCGTGATGATCTGGCTATTTATTTTTAAACTGATTTTATTCTTTCTAGTACTATAAACATTCACATAAAAAACTCTTCATCAATTTTTTGTTGTTTGTTTGTTTATTTTTTTTTTTCTCTAAAACGAACGCCCCTAATAAAAATATACAATTAAAAATATTTTTATTTAAATAAATTGTAATATTCATATAGAAAGCAATTAACAATTTATTAATAAATTCACCCACACAGTGCACAGTAAATACAATGAAACCGCCAAAGATAAATCTCATCTAAATCCTAGCAAGTCTAATATAAAAAAAATTCTGTAAATGCGCAAAAAACTCATAAATAGAAAAAAAAAAACGAACAATATCAGTAAAACCACAATAATTATCTTGAAATGTGTGTAAACATTAATAAACAAATGACAATCTTTCAACTTTTAACCACATTTATATATTTGCCCATAAACTGTTATGGAAAAATCATATAAGGAAGCGTTAAGAGTCTAATCGATTTAAGAGGAGCAACAAAATCTATTTTGTAGAAAAAGTTAAACGCCCTAACATGAAATAAACTTACAAAGAAAAAGTAACATACATACGAGTAAGTATGTATGTATAAAGTATGGTTCTGGGCCGTGTTTTTGTTATCATCATTATTTATATGACGTCATTTAACTAAATATTTCAAAAAATAAAAAATACAAAATAGTGGTGGGTTAACAACAATTACATTAATTTTTTTTTTTTTTTTGGTAAAAGCACACGCTTCAAATGAAATACGAAACCACTTAAGTAGTGAAATGAGTCAATGAACTTTTAGTTTGTTTCGAAAATTCCACAAGCAAACACTTTTATGCCCTCGTTATTTCTTTTTATATTGATTTTCTGTAAATCAAAGCCTATTTTTATTTATTGGGGAAAACAACAAATTGCTCATTCATGTTGGCAAGAGGAGGAACAAGTTACGAGTAATGTCTTAAAACTGATTTCAAAATATTAAAGTATAATAATCATTTAAAAGGTTCTTGATTTTTCATTAATACTCTGATGTAAAACACTACAGTATGGAGGGGGCCAGAAAAATAATAAGAATTTCAATAAATTATTTTGAGATATTTTGAATTGAACTTTTTACCATTCACACATTGGAAATTTTACTTGTTTTTCCAAAAACGTAGTTATGGTTTCTACTTTATTTTTTTCTTTTGTTTACAAAAAAGCAGTATGGCAACTATAAGGCTCAGCAAAAGGAGAATCCCACGAATTATGCAACGGCTTACAGGTCTGTTACATCGATTTTATTTTAGTAGAAGATAAACTTCTTTGTATAAAGTTGATTTGCCTTATTTATATGTCTTTTGGAAACTACTTTTTTAGATGAGTCCCAAAATCAAAGATATTGGTGCTGACGAGAGAAAAACTATTCTATAACTTAGAAATGAGACAAAATCTTTTCGTGAAGTAGGTTGGATTATAGGCAGAAGTCTCTACTTACAAATTTGTCAAAATCTCGTTCTGGTCAATCCCCCAAACAAACCGAGCGTGAAAAATGAACTATTTTGTCAT
Source organism: Cordilura impudica (assembly GCA_963682025.1). Lineage (NCBI taxonomy): Eukaryota > Metazoa > Arthropoda > Insecta > Diptera > Scathophagidae > Cordilura > Cordilura impudica. The sequence goes on along the minus strand of OY821519.1, from coordinate 21,764,421 downwards.
CAGTAAAACAAAATCCTAGTATTACTGCTTTCCAAATTATTTCTAAAATATAAAAATCCTAAGCCAAAAAATCCTGGGGTCAAATCGTCGCATTCGATATCGAGTAAAATCCATCGAAATTCCATATTTTGGTTTATTATTTAAAGAAGGCCGACAATCGTCAGACCTCGTTTCACTTTTACTATTAACTATGGACCATAATACGTTAGCTATAACAGAGCAAAATTATTCTTAGTATTTTATTTTGGAAAATAAAAAAATAATTTCGATCGAAAAATTTCGATAACGAACGCGACGATTCGACCCCTGAATTTTCGGAACGTGTTTCATTTTCATATGAAAACAAGTTTTGCCTTTTCGGCATTAATGGAAAAAAATTAGTTTGACGAAAAAGTGGATCTGCATCAGAGATCAGCAATGAATCATTTTTTCGCTACTCATAACCACTCATGAAATTTTATATATAAGTGAGTAGAAATCATTGAAAATCCACTTCTCTGCTGTACTCATACTCACAATAACGTTGATTTATAATAATCCTAAATCTGTTTGATTCATAAATCACATCTGTTTGATTTATAATTTTTAGGTAAATACTTATAAAACTTACAATTGATTCAACTCATTCAACTCATCCATGTACAAATATTTATCATGATAACGCAAAAAATCAAACGCACAACCTCACAATGTTCGTATTCGAATTATACTTATTTTGCATACACATTGAGTGAAAGAGAGTTTAAATCAACAATGTCATAAATGTTGTTAAGTATGAGTGTCTTGAGTACCTCAAACTTTAGAGTGAATATGTGGCTCGACAACATTTCAATAGGTATGAATACGTATAAGTATAAGAAATTATGAATCATGACTCAAATCTACTCACTTTTTCAGTACTCATTGCGAATCTCTGATAAACAAAAAACATCTTTTGCCAACGGTTAAACAAGGTAGAGATGGCATTATTGTTTGGGGTTCTATGGTCGTATTTATTGATTTTATAACGGGTAAAATTGGAAACATAAAAGTAAAATTTAAAACAAAGAGCATAGGAACTGGATTTTGGAGAAGATTTTGGTTCCAACAGGATAATGATACAAAACATACGATGATCGATACCGATCTCCATTTACGGTTATAGCACTTCCATCTTAATTTTCGAAGAAGTAAGGCCCAATGAATTTAACGTGGTCTACCGATTCGAGGCAACTTTCTTACGGTGGTGACGATCAACTTAGCAACGAATCATTGCTTCAGAGGACGCAATTTTGACAGTAAAATGGCGACGATATGCTCTTTGCGTTAAAAGTAATTGATCGCTGATTTAAATAATAAAATTCGATTAATCTGGTTCTTTGTTCAGTTGTGCATCTCTCTATTATTTATTGTCCAGCTGTTATTTATATAATCTGAAATATATAAACGAAAAAGTTATTACATTTTTAAACCCGATGGCTACTTTTGGCCCAACCTGTGTTAATAATGTGCGTTTCACAATATAAGGACACTTAATTTTTTGTTAAATGTCGAGAACGACAGACTGTAACTCAAGAATACTTTCCTAGACAATCTGTATATCTTGCGAAGAATGCAAGGTTAGGTTAGAAGTGGCTGCTAGTCCAAAGGAAAAGCACACTTAGACTCTGGGGTCCATTGTGATACCACGGGACGAATAGGTGTTCCCCTCATTCCCCTCCGTAGAACCAGTTTGAGCTCCTGATGAAGCCCCTGATATGTGAAATTTCTACATTTGAGAGATCAGAGAGATCTTGAAGAAATGACGATCCCAATGTTCGAAGTCTCGATCTGGAGAGCGCCGGGCAATAGCAAAGGAAGTGTTCTATGCTCTCCACCTCCTCCACATCCATGCAGCTTCGTCAGATGTTTGTTTGACGAGACCCTGAGGCGTTCAGCTTGTCTCCCTATGAGGCAGTGCCCAGTGATAACAGCAACTACCATTGAAATCTCCACAACGAAGAATGCAAGCAACAACAAAAAATAATTTTTGATTAACGGTACATTTCCTCAATACACTCATTGTGCCCCAAAACTTTTCTATGGAGCTAGCATGGATTCAAGCGCTGTCCTGTTGATTTTCCTTTAAAAATGCCAGCAGACTTTTCTCGTGGAGTTGTATGTAGTCTGTGCTCCTCATCCGACAAGTTATTATTTGAAGTTCCAAGCAAGCCTCAGCTGAAAATGCTCGTATCAAAATTGTTCTTATTAATAATTAAAAAAAAAAAATCTAATTTAATAGAAATACACGTTGTCGTAAAAAAACAATTAAGAAAATTATGGTCGGTCTAGACCGACTGTACGTTACCCTATACCATGCGTTTAGAGACCCTATCTCTCAGGCCCAACTAACTGGATATAGAAAATAAGCATAAACCAAATTTGAGTGGGATTTTTATTAATTTTTTTGGCTGGAGGTATGAAAAAGTTCATATCGGATGTTATATCTATATGGGGACTAGGCCCCAAAATGGACCGTTCCTGATCATGTATGGTAAAGTCTCTTGTATTTTGCAAATATATATACAAAGAAAATTTGAGAAGAATCAGTGCAATATTTTTGTTTTTTTTTATAGATTTAAGTGAAGATCGGGAAGCAGCTCTATATGGGGCCTATGACTAAGAGTTGTCCCATAGGGATCATACATACAAACCCAATTTGACTAAGATTTATATGATGTATTCATACATCACCGACCATATGACCAGACACCAAACAATATTGGACCAGATACCGGAATTCAACACAGTGGATTTTAGCTGTGATAGAATCGCGGAAGTGTCGACAAACATACCCTGCAGTATAATGATACCTGACAGGGAAAGCTGGTTGAACGAAAATTTTCTACGAAACCTTCCAGGGTCACACTACTACACAGACGGATCTAGTCTGCATGGTAGGACTGGTATAGGTTTCTATGATGAAGACCGTTCCAATGGCATACACCTACGCATTCCGGATCACAACTCTGTTTTTCAGGCCGAACTGGTCGCGATAACGGAATGCATAAGATCTATTGACGTACGGGCAATCCCAAGCCCCGGAGACGTGAAAATATTTTCGGACAGTCTAGCGGCTATCAGGGCGATATCCTCGGACAAAACTAGATCAAGGACTGTCCTCAGATGTAAGGAAGAAATTGCAAACTTCACTACAAGAGGCAGACTTGAAATCATTTGGATCCCAGGACACAGTGGTATAATGGGAAACGAGATTGCAGATGAACTGGCCAGGAAGGGTTCTTTCCTGGAGGGTGTCAATTTGGAAAACCCAATACCTTTCCAGGCTCTCAAATTGCAACTATCGGAGTGGGCAACTAATTCACATACTTCAATTTGGGAGGAAACTGACGTGGGTAAGGCTACGAAGATACTATGGGGCTGTCCAAACACTTCGAAGACTAAGGAAATCCTTAGTCTAAATAGAAAGGAACTGAGTAGGATTATTGGCATCCTCACTGGACACTCTGAACTGAGGGCTCATCTATACCGTATAGGACGGGCAGAATCGGCCACATGCAGAGCTTGTGGGGAGGATGACGAGACCCTAGAACACTACCTTTGTTACTGTCCTGCATTTGCCGGAACAAGGGTCAGAAATTTATCCAACGAAATCATACCAGGCCTAGCGGCTCTTAGGGGGATACGCTGGAAAGCACTCAGGAGATTTGCTATCGAGACCGAACTCCTAAGTTAAATAAGGAGTAGATTAACGGATGAGCACGAGGATGTAGAGCGCACAACAAGCCGACTTTCTGGCTTAAGTGTATATCCGGGTAAAACGGATATGAGATATGTTTATACATGGCTCCTCTTTTTTAACCTAACCTAACCTTAGATTTATATGATAATTTGGATCTTATGGCAATTTAAGTCGATTTCATAGGGGTCATTTGTATGGGGGCTAGGTCTGAACATAGACCGATTCTCACCAATTTCAATAGCTTTCATCCTATGGCCGATAAAAGCTTATATACCGAAGTTCATCAAAATATATTCATATTTACGACCTGCAGTTTGATTACAAGGTTTATATGGACACACAGACGGACGGACATCGTTAAATCGAATCAGATAGTGATTCTAATTCGATCGGTATAATAAAAGATGGGTCTAGGTCGAATATTTTTGGTAGTTACAAACAGCAGCACAAAATCATTATACCCAAACCACATAGTGGTATAGGGTATAATTATTGTTTCGTTAGTGGTGGTTTTTAATGCAAATGATGTCAGTTATTCCCATTTTCCGTTTGTTTCACTGTAATCCAATTTTGACCAATATCTTGTTTGCTAGATTTGTAGTCATATTGCAATTAATACTGTTATTAATTAAGAAGTCATATATTTCAAAAATTCATAAGTACACTGTATTCTTAATCGGACCGATATCTGGCATGCCTCCAAATTGAAATTTTATTAGAATTATTAAATGAAAAGAAAGACAAACCATGATGGTTATTTCATCGAAATTATATACATTTTTCCTTTCATTTTCATTGTTAAATGATAAATGTATGTATGCAACACTGCAGTATAATAAAAGTAAAACGTTAAAAAATCATCAGTTGGCAGCACTGATTTCCGTCAAACGTTTTTTATGCAAACAATTGACAGTGCTGCCGCAAATTTTTGCAACTATGGCATCATTTTAATTACTGATGAAATAGAGCGCGAAGCTTATGCATGAAACACATAGACGACAGCGGCTACACGACTACAGCCTGTCAATAAAATACACACATTTATATGAAAACGATTATTTTGACAGCAACACAGCTGCACGACTATACGACCACTTTTGCTGCTGTAGCCAACTTAGGCTAATTTCTATTTTTGTTAGCTACAAAACAAAAATAGTGTTGACAATATAACAAAATATGTAAAAGAAATTAGTGCTATGAAATATTTTATTTTGATAGAAAAAAAATCGCAAAATGAAATGCTATAATAATTCCATTAATAATCAAAAGCGGTTAAGTAAATTTATTTATTTATTTTTACGTTATAATACTGCATTATAAATAAGTATTTGTATATTTAAATCAAGTTTATATAGAATCATGCATGTTTTTCTATTTTAATAAAGTAGAAAAAAATATAATGGCACTACTGAAATAAAAATGTATTTGTATAAAAACAGCTGTTTATATTGTTATTATGTGTCGCTGTCGTTTTCAAAAAAAATTAAGTAGCTTACACGACTACAATTGCAGCCAGCAGCATTTGTAGTCGTGTGTTCGTGTAGCCGCTGTCGTCTATGTGTTTAATGCATTAACAAAAAATTACATTGGTGCAGAATGGAAGAGTAAGTAGTGCATTATATAAAAATTGTTAATACAAATTTAAATAATATCATTTTATTATTTCAAAGTAATATTTTATTTTAGGAATCCGCCTTCTTTTTCGTTTTAATTGATTTCTAATAACCAAAAGTCGTTTCATCTTTCTTTTAATTCTGTTTTTATTACAAGTTAACAAAAATTTGTCCTTTTTAGAATCAAGATTTTCAATAATATTTGTTGATGTTATTTGGTGAACATGCAACTCTGTACAATTGTTGAGCAGTAACAAAGCATCTGCAACAAACATTGTTGCCATAATTTGAAATTAAAAAGATGTTAAATTGCAAAAGAAAAGATGCTAAAACGTACTGGAGTCAAAATAAAAGATGCTAAATTTTATTTTTTAAATTTCATTACCTTTTGATTGAAAAATTAAGTACTTATTAATTAATTGGTTTTTAAATGGAAAAATTAAACATAAAAGTTTCAATTTATATTTTGAATTTCATCTGTAATTTTTTTAAACATCAAACTGAGTTTTTTTAACTTAAAATTAAATATTTTTAATTTTAGAGAGATTTGTTTTTAATTTCATATACAACAAAATTTTCATTATCATAAGATACGAGTATATTACAGTAATTGGTTTATGGAAACTAATATTTCTGTGATGTCTTTTTTTTTTTTTATTATTCAACTATTCGACTTTTATCAACGACATCGCTCGATATATTGTAAGTGTAACAGCGCCCATTTTTCAATTTCAGACCTTCTTTTATACGTATTACAGAACATAAAAACTCGGATTTTATTCTGCTGCAAAGTTTGCTTTTAACTAAAATCATTAAACTAAACGAACGTTGAACTCCGTTCAAAACTAATAAAGACAATACAAATGTGGATAACTCTTTAAATGGACTTTCGCCAATAGAATTTTTGTTAACTTCAATCCATAAAGAGGTTGTATTCAGTGCTTTATCCTAATATTGTTTTCTCAATTGGATTTCAATTTTTTCTATTTCAGATGATCTAAATTTAAACTCTTCTAATATATCGGTTTTTACCCGGTTTAATGTGTTTTGTATTGAAAATTTTGGCATTTTTTTTAATGCAATTATTTATTTTTGGCAATCGACTTTTTAATTCATTAAAAACTGTTGTACTTGTTTACATTCTTCTATTTCAAAATGTTTTGTTATATTTGTTGAAAGAAACGAGCAGAGTGGTCGACAGAGTAGTAGACAAATTTCTGGTATTACACTTTGAGAAATTAAAACATATCAATACCATTAAAACTAAAATTATATATTCAAAAATAATGAAAAAAATAAAAAAAGATGCTAAAAGCAACTTTTTATTAATAAAAGATGCTAAGTTAGCATCCAGTATCTTTTCATAAATTTTGGATGCTAAGCGGCAAAAATAGTTGCTAAATCTAGCAACTAAGATGCTAAAATGGCAACACTGACAGCAAAACTTGGCATAACTGCCGCAGTGGTGCACAAATTTACTGCATTTACGAACATACCCTATTATTTATTGAAATAAATATGAAAATATATAAGTGCCCCGGTAGGTGAGTAGGTAGCGTGCTCGGCTATCACGAGGGGGTCGTGGGTTCGATTACCACCAGAGGCTTTGGTCTGTCGCTGCAAAAACCAGCCTTTGTCACCCCGGCTTATCCCTGGACCCAAATTAGAATACAAATTTAGTTTGCATTGTAATTAATCTATAATATTAATAGGCTAGGCAATTTCTTGTGACCACTGTTTTGTTCTACCGTTTTATCCCGATTTTGACCAAACGTATATTATTTTAAAGGTATTTCTTTTTAGTCGTTTTGCAGATTTACAGATTTTTTAATTTTTTCCTTTCTTTTGAGAAAATTGCATTTAAAGTTGCTATTAACACATACATAAAATTATACATATGCTATGTGTGTTTTATTAAATTTGTTAATGAGTTTGTTATCTTCATTCACAATAATAATAAACCATAAAGGTGTTGGTTTGTAAATTGGATAAGTTGAAAAATAAAGCTGCCTAGAAATTGCACTCGAATTTCGAGCGCTGGAATCTGCTAGTATAAATAAATAAATAAATAAATGAAAATATATCAAATTATATCAATTTGAAAATTACTTTTTCCTCAAGCCAATTCATTAAAATTAGCCAATTGCTTTATTGGCTTTTATTCACACACAAAAAAAAAAAAAAAAAAAAACAACTTCACAATTCAATGTCCCCAATTAATAATGATATTAATTTAATGAAAAGTTTATATATCTGTATGTACCGCAATAATTATCATTTCGAATAGAGCGAAAAGCAAATGGTGTTCGTGCTAATTATATCCAAACCATAATCGTAATATACATATCGTCATACATACTATATATTGCGAAAATCACATAACATTCAAACAATTTGTAAAAGCAAAATATTTCTGCCAAGCACGCATGGCATAACTCCTCTTTCGCTTTTCAATGTGTCTTATATTATCGTATAACCCCTCCTAACACTTTCAAAGAAAATAGATTTTGTCATACATGCTTTTTTTTCTTGTTCATTTTATTAGTAAATCATGTATTAAATTGCTTAAAGGTGTAAACGATTGCCTTTTTTTAAAGTTAATTTTGATAGTTAAAAAAAAATAGAGAGAGCAAAAAAAAAAACAATTGAATGATTTATTATAGCGGTGTTCACAGTTTCTCATAGTTGAGCCTTTTTAAAGCGAGTCACAGTGTATACAGTGGTCTGTGTACCCGTATACCCAAAGCTAATAAAATACATTTTATTCATAAGAATATGAAATATAAAATTAATATAATAATATAAAACTAACAGATTCCAGCCCTCGAAATTCGAGTGCAAATTCTAGGAAATTTTATTTTTTCATTAAATAAAGACCCTAAATCAATATGATAATCAATTATAGCCAATTCACAAATCAACACAAAAAACAAACTCATTTTTATTACAAACACATACAAATTTAAGAAACACACACATAGCATATTGTATAATTTTATGTGTTAGTAGCAAATTTAAATGCAATTTACTCAAAATAAAGGAAAAAATTTAAAAATCTGTAAATCTACAAAACGGCTAAATAGAAATACCTTTCAAATAATATACGTTTGGTCAAAATCGGGATAAAAGAGTAGAACAAAACATCGGTCACAAGAAATCGCCTAGCCTATTAATATTAAAGATTAAAGAAAAGCAATACTTATTGGAAGTTGTAAGTGATTACAGAAAACAGTTGAATCGCACACTAAATCATCCTTAAATACATCAAAATAAATAGAATTAATTTTATATTTTAATTTTATATTTTGAATAAATTGTCTTTTATTAGTTTTGTCTCATTTGTGGGTCTTCTTATTTTATTTAGAAACATATATAGATCGTTTTTATACATAAAATAGTTTTATAACAGAATTGGTTGATCCCAGGAGCACTAAAGGGTTAAATAAAAAAATAAAAAATATAAACGAATTATATTTCTTAAATTCTAAATAGTGGTTTCATCGAGTTTAATAGAAAAACTCGTTTTCGTTAATCTTTATTTAGAAATGTCTTAAAAACAAAAGCTGGCCTTGGCAAATAATGGGTTAACGATCTCGGATTTATCCCAAATTTTAGGAACGGAAGATATACATATTTGGTTATAATATTTTGAGTAACGCTTTTAAAAATTCAACAGTAACTGCAAAATATTAAAATTTTTTTTAATAAATTGTCTTTTATTAGCTTGGGGTCATATGTGACCCCAATTCCAAAAGGGTTAATTCGATCAGATTATTTTTTTCCGAAACCCTGGGCTATTAAGATAAAATATAACATTTAAAAGTAGAAAAGTGATGAATTTTTGATACAAAGTATTTAGAAAGAGTACATTTACCGAAACTTTTACAAAAATCCCATTTTTCTCGAAATCCGCAAAAATAAAATCTTTGTCAAAAACATTCTGGCATAGGGATTTACTTTAAAATTCACACAGTTAATCCGTAACATGTATTTAACAAAACCTTAAAGTGCCAGATCCATTTTTTTAAATTTAGTTTAAGAAAATTTTTTAAAACTTGAAAAAGGAGTTTTCAAAATTTAAAAAAAATTATTTTTTTTCATTTTTGGTCTCATTTCGCAATAGGTTAACAACGTGGCAATAAAACAATACTTCATATCTTACTTATAAGTAAGTATAGAGAGAATAAAAATTATGGCTTTAATCAATTTCTCAAAGTTGAAAAAATGCAATCAAATTTCATGACCTAGTTTTTTTTTTGGCACAAAAGTGGTCTGGGGCATTTGCTATATCTTGGTGAATTTTTATTCGATTTTGAATTTTTATAGCTTTTTGAAAAGATAATTTAATACTGATCCCGATTCCTACAAAAACTTGCCGGAAAAATTAAACTATAGAACGAACTTTTCGTAAAATCTCAAAAAAAGTCAAATTTTCCCCATATAAACACACTTGAAATTTTCAATCGATTTTCCGACGCGACTTTTTTTATTCGATTGTCGCCAAACTTCACCTTTATTAGTTTTATATTGAAAGATAGCAAACTGAACCCCGCCTATCCCAAAAGTAGCAATTTGAAAAATGTCCATATAACGTAGGACCACTCTACTGTATCTATAATATTAATAGGCCAGGCGATTTCTTGTGACCGATGTTTTGTTCTACCGTTTTATCCCGATTTTTACCAAAAGTATATTATTTTAAAGGTATTTCTTTTTAGCCGTTTTGCAGATGTACATATTTTAAAATTTTTCCCTTTATTTTATTTTTCCTTTGCATTTAAAGTTGCTACTAACACATACATAAAATAAGACAATGCTATGTGTGTGTTTATTAAATTTGTCAATGTGTTTGTAATAAAAGTTTGGTTTTGTGTTGATTTGCGAATTGGCTATAATTCATTAGCATACCTTTAGGGTCTTTATTTAATGAAAAAATAAAATTTCCTAGAATTTGCACTCGAATTTCGAGGGCTGGAATCTGCTAGTATTAATTGTTAAGGAAAATTTAATTTTTTTGTTATTTAAATACAATAAACTAACTAATTTAGCCTATTCTCCTTTGTATTTATATTGCTTTATTAGACTTTCTACTTTTCACTGTGACCCACTGTATACAATTTGTATAGTTCATAGTTCTAAAATACAATTTAAATAAGTTAAATTTAACAAAGAAATAAACTAGTAAATGAAGAAATTTTTAAACATTTACACGCAACAAATTTCATCTAAAAACTTGTATATAAATACAAAGTCAAAATTATTTTTGTTTAAGTCAATAAAAAGTAAAATTAATAGAATTTAGAATTTTTGTCATGTTGACCATGTTTTTAATTCTGACTACCTTCAAAAAAAGTTACCTAAGTTTTTCTTTTGTAATTATCTTTTATCTTCTTTTGTATTTGGCTTTACGTTCAATGATTTTCACAGTCATATAATAGAGAAAGTCGGTGAATACCCTTAATTTTGTCAAGCATTATTGAAGCAGAGGTGATGTTATTTGATAACCGTTTATTTCATATTATTTATTTTTGTTTTACTCTTCACAAAAATAAAATAATAACAACAAAAGCTTTTGTTAAACGTAACATCAGTAAATTTGAGTTTCTATCAATACATAACAAAATTTTATTTATATTATTTCTTTTTTTTTATATATATTAAAAACAAAAACTACAATGTATAACAATTTTAAGGTTCGTTAACATTTGATCCATAAACATATAACTTTTATTAAGAAATGTTAAATTAAAAAAAAAAAAATTGATTGCATGTCGGACAAGAAAAAATAATCATATATGGCACAGTAGGAAAAAAATACTAAAACGAAATGCGAAACGTTTTTGCAAAAAAAAAAAAAAAATCGAACATTTGGTAATTTCTATTTTAAATTATCAATCTCATCTTTTATGGTTTGATAAAATTTGCCATAAATGTTCTATCTTAGTAAAATAGTTCCTTAAATATGTCGCCGTGAAGGAGAAAAATCTTTAAAAAAATTCACTCAAGTCGTCTCGAATAATTGCGTTTATCCTCAAAACTTGTACAATTATTCTCTACGACTCATGTTAAGGGTATTGTGATATCATTCACAATAACATGTACCACAAATTTGTTTGCGATAGGTCAAAGGTGATTATCTTAAAAAGTGATATTTTTAAATTTTTTAAAAAATATACACAAGCTAAAAAGAAGTAACCGTACACCTAAAATTAAAATGTAACCGTATCGTTTCGTATCGTTGACATTTAGAGCAATTACAGAACGTAAAAAACTAACCACCATGTTGCTGTGTAAAATTAACCAAACTTTATCAGCTGTTTACAAATATCACGTACAAACGTAGCAAAAATCTAAAATCAACAGAAACTAACGATACGATATGTTTAACTTAAGTTGGTTAAGCACTTGCATGTGTTTTTCATAAGATAGGTTAGATCAGCTGATTCGCGCCGTTACCGTTACGCGTGGCTAACTAGGCCATAAATCTGTCATACTACGATAAAAATAAGAAAACATTAACTGAGCTGAATTATAATTTTTTTTCGTAATAAATTATTAATCTATTTGTCATTATTTTTTTAATATATTTAAGATTTATTGCATTTAACAAATTATATGCAGCTAAAAAACGTAGAATATAAAAAAATCATAATAAAAAGTATTCGAATATTTTATATATATTAATACAAAAAACTAAGTTTACATTGAATATTATTTAAGTGAGTAACTTGTAGGATATCATTTGCACTTTACGACCTCCTCCTTACTTATTTTACCTCACTCATTTCTCATTTCCTTTAAGTTTATGCTTTGAAGTTATTTTCTGCTCTCCAGTAAATCCCAAAAATGTTCTATAGGATTAAAATCGGGTGATGGGAGTAGTGATTTCTATTGATTTTTAGTATTTTTAGAGCAAGCACATCTTGACATTATGTGCCACGCTGTATGTTTTGAATCATTATACTATTGGAATCAAAAATCTCCTTCAGTGCCCAATTGTTGTGCGCTTTATTTCAAAATGTTTTATGTTTCCATTATAGACTCAATAAATACGGCTTTACCAACCCCATTGTCTGCCATACAACTCCAAACCATAATGCCACCTCCTCCGTGCTTAATCGTTAGAGAAAAGTTTTCTTTATATAATACAGTTCCACTTTTCGTCAAACGACTTTCCTTTAATGCCGAAAATGCAAAACTTGCTTTCTTCTGAAAATAAAAAACGTTCCCAAAATTCTAGTGCCTTGTTTACATACTAAAAGTCCACACAATTTTTTTTTTCTGATGACATAGAAAATGAGTGGTTTTCAACGTACTACACGACCATGATTGTCGGATTTTTAAAAATATTTTTGAATATATTTTTTTTTTTTTAATTAATCAACACTCAGGGGATGCCCCCTACACATGCAGTGCATTGTGTTGATCTCAGGAAAATAGGCTAAAGAGGGAGTAGTGTGTTAATTTTTTTTTTTTTTTTTTTTGCAGCGACAGACCAAAGCCTCTGGTGGGAATCGAACCCACGACCCCTCGCATGATAGGCGAGCACGCTACCTACTCACCTACCGGGGCGCTTTTTGATGTGTTTGCCGAAGGATTCTTTTTTTTATAAATAATTTGGGAAGCAGTATTTCTGGGATTCTGTTTTGCTGGTAAAGGTACAAGTGCCAATTTCTAAATATTCGAATACTTTTTCTGGCACTTTTAGATGCCATACTTTGCGTTGTAAACAAAAAAAATTAAATAGAAACGTTTCGCAACAAGTTTTTTGAAAAACAAGTAAATTTTCTAGTGTGTTAACCGTAACTAGCAGAGCCCAGCCCTCAAAATTCGAATGCAAATTCTTAGAAATTTTATTATTTCTTATTCTTAAATAATTTTATAAGAGCCTAAAGTTATGCTAATCAATTTTAGCCAATTCACAATTCAACACAAATTTAATAAACACACACACAGCATTGTATAGTTTTTTATTTGAAGCTTAAATATGTGTTTTATATAGGTGCCCATCTGTAATTATGGTGAACATCTGCAAAGAAATACCTTTCAAATGATATATTTTTTTCAAAATCGGTTGGTAATTGAAGGTGTAGAATATGTCACAACAAATTGCCTTGCCTATTAATATTATAGATAAGTTTGTAGTTCAAAAAAAAAAATAAAACATCTTCCTAAAATTCTAGTGCTTTGCTTACATACTAATTTTCATCTTCAAGTATACGCATAGTTGAACTGATTGTCTTTCCTAGACTTGTGCTAAATTTTATGAGGAAGTTTCTTATTGGTTTCTGGCATAAATAAAAATTCAAAAATGGTATGAAATATGCAGTGCAAAAGAGCGAATTTTGAGCTCTATTTATTATAAAAACGGAGTCGATTTAGCGCAATTTGGTATATACGATTTTATCGACCATAGAACGAACGCCTTTGAAATTGATGTAAATCGGTGCATGTACAAAACTAGTCCCCATACAAATGACCGCTATGAGATCAACTTAAATATAATAAAGACCACGCTCAAAGTTGGTTTGTGTATGTTTATTATATCCATTAATTAGTAGTCTAAAAACAAACTCTGTAAAACAATTCTTAGTCGTAGCCCCCATATAAAGCTGCTTCGCGATCTTCACTTCTAACAAAAATCAAAAATATTGCGAAGTTTTTTCTCAAATTTGGTTTGTATATGTTTTAGCAAAAATAAGTGCCTCTAGCAAATATGGTCAGGATCGGTCTTCTTTTCGGCCTAGTAGTCCCTATATAGAAATATAGCATCCAATAAGAACTTTTTCATAACTCCAGGCAAACAAATTTGTAACAATGTCACTCAAATTTGATTATGCTTATTTTCTATATCCAATTAGGGTGGAAATAAAACCCTTTCTCTAAATGTAAGGTTTTTTTACTTTCTTATTGTTGTAACGGGTGATTTTTTAAGAGCTTGATAACTTTTTAAAAAAAAAAAACGCATAAAATTTGCAAAATCTCATCGGTTCTTTATTTGAAACGTTAGATTGGTCCATGACATTTACTTTTTGAAGATAATTTCATTTAAATGTTGACCGCGGCTGCGTCTTAGGTGGTCCATTCGGAAAGTCCAATTTTGGGCAACTTTTTCGAGCATTTCGGCCGGAATAGCCCGAATTTCTTCGGAAATGTTGTCTTCCAAAGCTGGAATAGTTGCTGGCTTATTTCTGTAGACTTTAGACTTGACGTAGCCCCACAAAAAATAGTCTAAAGGCGTCAAATCGCATGATCTTGGTGGCCAACTTACCGGTCCATTTCTTGAGATGAATTGTTCTCCGAAGTTTTCCCTCAAAATGGCCATAGAATCGCGAGCTGTGTGGCATGTAGCGCCATCTTGTTGAAACCACATGTCAACCAAGTTCAGTTCTTCCATTTTTGGCAACAAAAACTTTGTTAGCATCGAACGATAGCGATCGCCATTCACCGTAACGTTGCGTCCAACAGCATCTTTGAAAAAATACGGTCCAATGATTCCACCAGCGTACAAACCACACCAAACAGTGCATTTTTCGGGATGCATGGGCAGTTCTTGAACGGCTTCTGGTTGCTCTTCACTCCAAATACGGCAATTTTGCTTATTTACGAAGCCATTCAACCAGAAATGAGCCTCATCGCTGAACAAAATTTGTCGATAAAAAAGCGGATTTTCTGCCAACTTTTCTAGGGCCCATTCACTGAAAATTAGACGTTGTGGCAGATCGTTCGGCTTCAGTTCTTGCACGAGCTGTATTTTATACGGTTTTACACCAAGATCTTTGCGTAAAATCTTCCATGTGGTCGAATAACACAAACCCAATTGCTGCGAACGGCGACGAATCGACATTTCACGGTCTTCAGTAACACTCTCAGAAACAGACGCAATATTCTCTTCTGTACGCACTGTACGCATTCGTGTGGTTGGTTTAATGTCCAATAAAGTAAACTGAGTGCGAAACTTGGTCACAATCGCATTAATTGTTTGCTCACTTGGTCGATTATGTAGACCATAAATCGGACGTAAAGCGCGAAACACATTTCGAACCGAACACTGATTTTGGTAATAAAATTCAATGATTTGCAAGCGTTGCTCGTTAGTAAGTCTATTCATGATGAAATGTCAAAGCATACTGAGCATCTTTCTCTTTGACACCATGTCTGAAATCCCACGTGATCTGTCAAATACTAATGCATGAAAATCCTAACCTCAAAAAAATCACCCGTTATTTCTTGTTTTGCTGATTTAAATATTTAATATTTTTAGGTTTTGTCTAGTTGAAGTTATTGTTATTCATTAATTGGTCACCAAATTCGCCAACTCGAGTATAGAGTTTTACTAACCTTTTACTGTTGCACTGTGTTATAAATAGAAGTTCCCCACTTGTTTTTAATGAAAATACATATAAAAAATTTCGTTGAGACAATTTTTCGACAACATTTTCCTTTGAACAAACCACAATCCGCCTGGCTTAGTAGTACATTCTCACCATTGCATGAAAGGTTATCATAAATGAACTTTGTTTATTACGATTAAGTTGTTGTTTCGGTCGCTCTTCATATTTAATCTCAAATATTTGTTGTACATTTTCTTTTAAAAAGGAATAACAACTTTAAAAACGATAACATTTAGTTAGTTGACCACTTTTGCCTGCTTTAATGTCATAATACTCGTACTACAAGTATGTAGATTATTTCTTGTTTATATTTATGTACATACGAGTATGTATATGTATATACATATACATATATGTACAACAAGTAAAAGTGATGAAAGTATTTTTTCTTGTTTAATGCATGTGAAATGATAATATGTACATATTTGCTAATAACAATTTTTCCAATGTTTTAAATCCCAGCAAAACAATTCATTACTAAAAAGCTTTAAAGGTAATTTCGTTTTTTTTATTTAAATGTAAAATTATTACTTTTGCAGGAAAGTTATTATTTTTGGCTGACTATTTGGTTCAAGCTTGCTGAAATATTACTACACTGAAGAAATTATTCATCGTTGAAGTTTTTTTTAAATAATTTTTTTAAATAATCAATTCTTTTGAAATTGACCAATAATTAATAATTTTAAGTTCTCTCAGTAGAACATTCATCTAATTATTGCATTTTTACACAAAATTGTTCATATTACTACTTTGAAAACTTTCTTGATATTATTTTTTCCTTAATTCTACAATGGTTTTCTTTTTTGGTGTGTAAACATCTACATATACACGCAGGGGGTAAATTTCTATTTCACAATACAATCACAAAAACAGCGTAACATGTGAGCCGTAAGACAAAATCGGTGTGACTTATAATTGTATTGGTAAAAAACATTATGATATGTAATAACCTGTTCGAAAATTAAAAATGAAAAATAAAAAATTAAAAATAAAAAATTAAAAATAAAAAATTAAAAATGAAAAATTAAAAATGAAAAATGAAAAATGAAAAATGAAAAATGAAATATGAAATATGATAAATGATAAATGAAAAATGAAAAATAAAAAATGAAAAATAAAAAATGAAAAATAAAAACTGAGAAATGAAAAATAAAAAATTAAAAATAAAAAATGAGAAACGAAAAATTAAAAATGAAAAATTAAAAATGAAAAACGATAAATGAAAAATGAAAAATAAAAAAATGAAAAATAAAAAATGAAAAATAAAAACTGAAAAATAAAAAATTAAAAATGAAAAATAAAAAATGAAAAATAAAAAAATTAAAAACTGAAAAATGAAAAATAAAAAATTAAAAATAAAAAAATTAAAAACTGAAAAATGAAAAATAAAAAATTAAAAATTAAAAATAAAAAATAAAAATGAAAAATAAAAAATTAAAAATAAAAAATTAAAAATGAAAAATGAAAAATAAAAAATGAAAAATAAAAAATGAAAAATAAAAAAAGAAAAATAACTCAAAAATGAAAAATAAAAAATTAAAAATTAAAAATTAAAAATTAAAAATTAAAAATTAAAAATTAAAAATTAAAAATTAAAAATTAAAAATTAAAAATTAAAAATTAAAAATTAAAAATTAAAAATTAAAAATTAAAAATTAAAAATTAAAAAATAAAAATTAAAAATTAAAAATTAAAAATTAAAAATTAAAAATTAAAAATTAAAAATTAAAAATTAAAAATTAAAAATTAAAAATTAAAAATTAAAAATTAAAAATTAAAAATTAAAAATTAAAAATTAAAAATTAAAAATTAAAAATTAAAAATTAAAAATAAAAAATTAAAAATTAAAAATGAAAAATAAAATAAAATGAAAAACGAAATATGAAAAACGAGAAACGAAAAATTAAAAATAAAAAATGAAAAATGAAAAATAAAAAATTAAAAATTAAAATTAAAAAATAAAATATAAAAAATGAAAAATAAAAAAAATATTAATGAAAATCGAAAAATGAAAAATGAAAAAAGAAAAAAAAAATTAAAAATGAAAATTCAAAATCGAAAAACGAAAAATTAAAAATTAAAAAATTAAAAATGAAAATAAAAATTGAAAAATGAAAAATGAAAAATAAAAAACGAAAAATTAAAAATTAACCTGTTGAAATAATAATAATAAATATTTTTATATTAACAGAGCCCCTGCAGTTAATTGCTATAAGTTTTTTTTAAGCCTAGTTCCTGTATTGGAATAATTAGTTATTTATTGTTCGGTTTAAGATCATGTATATATTTTTCTAATGAAAGAAAGATAATAATTTTTGTAATGTAAGAGAAATATTGGAAAAAAATTGAAGACAGCGCTAGATGGAGCAGCTACTTTCGAACAAAGCGACTTGTTCATCTTCAACATCCTGTCTTAAATTTTTTTCCAATATTTCTCTTACATTACAAAAATTATTATCTTTCTTTCATTAGAAAAATATATACATGATCTTAAACCGAACAATAAAATACTAATTATTCCAATACAGATCAACAATACATAACAATAACATACAACACATTAGGAACAATGCATTTGTGTAATCTGTTAAGATTTCACATGCCATTACAGTTCCATCTAGAGGACAATGGCAAAAACAAAGAGATGTTCACATTACAAGACTTGTAATTGATCTGACTATGTTAATGTAGAGAAAGCTAAACATTGGAAAAGCTCAGCTTGTTCATACAAACTCTCGTATATAAAAAAGAAAAACATTTCTCATGTTCTTTTCTTTCAAATGTTGAGTTAAATAGTTGATTAAGCATGAGTTGAAATAATAGGCAGAAGGATGCTGAAGATGAACAAGTCGCTTTGTTCGAAAGTAGCTACTCCATCTAGCGCTGTCTTCAATTTTTTTTTCCAATATTTCTCTTACATTACAAAAATTATTATCTTTCTTTCATTAGAAAAATATATACATGAACTTAAACCGAACAATAAATAACTAATTAATTTTCATTAATTTAATGAAAAACTAGCCGAGTTATTAATCTGAGTTATTTTTTATGAAAATTCAGTCTACTTTCATTAAATCTAAAATTTTGTTTACATTTATTTTTTATAATTGATATTTATTTTATGGAAAAACTTTACGATAGCCTATACCATGTGTTTAGAGAAAGGATATTAGATCCAAGTAATTGAATATAGAAAATAAACATATAAAAAATTTGAGTAACATTGTTATTAATTTTTTTGCCTGCAGATTTGAAAAAGTTCATATTGGATACTATATTTATATGGGGACTAGGTCGAAAAGTGAATCGGTCCAGACCATATTTGCTAGAGACAGTTATGCAGAAGCATATATAAAGCAAATTTAAGAAAAATCTATACAATATATATTTTTTTTTTAGATTTATGTGAAGATCGGGAAGCAGCTTTATACATACTAGCAGATTCTAGCGCTCGAAATTCGAGTGAAAATTCTAGGCAACTTTTTTTTTCAACTTAGCCAATTCACAAACCAACACTTTTTTTGGTATATTATTATTGCGAATGAAGAAAACAAACTTACAAACACATTAACAAATTTAATAAACACACACATGTATTGTATAATTTTATATATGTGTTAGTAATTTTATATATGTTTAAATGCAATTTACTCAAAAAAAAAAAAAAAAAAAAAAGCAAAAATTTAAAAATCTGTAAGTCTGGTGAACAGCTAAAAAGAAATACATTTCAAAAAATATACGTTTTGTCAAAATCGGGATAAAACGGTAGAACAAAACATCGGTCACAAGTAATCGCCTAGCCTATTATAGATGAGGGCTATGACTAAGAATTGTTTTATTTTTGGACTACCAATTAATGGATGTAATAAACATAAACAAACAAAATTTGACCGGTATCTATATGATTGATAATTTGGGTCTTATGGCAATTTAAGTCGATCTATTAGGAGATATTTGTTTGGGTACAAGGTCTGAATAGGCACCGATTTTCACTCATTGCAATAGCGTCAGTTCTGTGTACGATCAAAATATATTCATATTTGCGACCTGCAGTTTAATTAAAATGGACACACAGACAGACAAACGGACGGACAGACAGACGGACGGACACCGCTAAATCGACTCAAAAAGTAATTCTGAGTGGATCGGTATAATAAGAAAGATCAAATATTTTTGGTAGTTACAAACACCAGCACAAACTTACTATACCCTGACCATAAATTCAGATGGTGAAAAGTTCATGAAATTTATAAATTTTATTAATAAACATACTAGAGCTTTGCATTAATTCATTTAAAACTTTTCTTAAACATAATGAAACTTTCCATTTTTAATGTAAAAAATATAATACTTTCATTAAACTAATGAATTTTTATACAACAACTTAATTAATTTTTTACGTTTTTAAATCAAGTTTTTTTTACATAATAGAATTTATTATTTTTTTGTATATTATTTTATTTAATTTATTTTTTTTAGACAAAAATACTATTTTTAATAAAACTTTCATTAGCAAAGTTTTAATGAAAAAAAATAATTTTAAAATTTTTTTGTCATATTCCTATAATTATATTTAGCTGGGTTATTAAATAAGACTACAATAATTCACTTAAACTACACTCCAATTGGATTCAACAAGAAAACAGAAAACTAATAATAAAAAAAAAAACACAATCGTATTAAACTAAAACGAGTGCTAATTATGAAAATTGTAGGCTATAAAGAAATAAATAACAGACTACTGAAAATTACATTTGAAATCATCAAATTGTGGTTTAGCCAGAAAATGGGGGATTTATATTAATTTGTTCAAAACAAATTTTTCATGCGCTCTAATAATTATTTCACTAAAAAAAAGAAAAAATATACATAATGATAAATATTATTTTCTATTGTTTGGTGTTAGGTAGCTTTTTTCGACTTATCACCTTATCAAAACAATTTTTAAGTGCTTTTTAGTAATAATAAAAGCAATCATTTGATTTACTGTAATACAAACAAGACTGTCTGCTGTGATATTTAAACATTTGATAGCAGAAACAAACCACTTAATCGACAACAAAAATGAAGTCTTTGGTTGACATCTGAATCAAGTGTTTTTTCCAATATTAACAGTTTTGTAATACATGTCCATCAGTAATGTAAATTTTTCCTTATAAAACAGAAGCAACTTTATTTGTGTATTTTCATAATCACCTCGTGTTGGGTATAAGCGCTTCACATTGACATGCTTCGAATTTTCACTTGCACCACTCTAAATACGATAGATTACTAAACACTTTCGTTGACTTATCGATATGTAGTATACTGTACATTTTTGTCACCACTAGTAAATGTAGCTGTTGTGAAATTATTTCAATTGCAACCCTTAAGAAACATAAATAATTAATGATGAAATTATTATTCCCACACAGAAAAGCATTCAATGGAATAATATGTACATATATGTTTTATTATTATAAAAATAACTATTTGATGATAGTGAATTGAAAATACTTTTTTAATTTTTTAATTCTAAATAAATGCGTTCAATTCGGTAACACGTTTAAGTTTCTGACGTTTGAAATATTTAAATATTGATGTTTTTTCTTTTTATTTATTTTTATTTAAACATTTTATAATTAAGTAGTGATTAAAAAAATAATATTTTTTTAAAGCTAACGTTGGCATTAATCATTATCCTGCGGCACATCTGCTTGTCTAAGGCCCAGCAGATCATGAGGTTTAGTGCGGTTGAGTATCTTGGTTAGACCAGTAGTGCGAAAATGGGGCGGTCTTTCATCGTGTGAGTGTAATTGAAGACATTATGTGTGTTTCTGGGTTGTTTGGAAGACTTGGCTTGATCGTAGTGATTTTTATAAAGTACAAAATCATCGCTTTCTTTTATTTTTGGGGAAAAATCGTTTATTATTATTTCATATTAAATCAAAAATAATTATAAAACAAAAATATTTTACTTTATATCTATAATATTAATAGGCTAGGCGATTTCTTGTGACTGATGTTCTGTTCTGCCGTTTTATCCCGATTTTGGCAAACGTATATTATTTGAAAGCTATTTCTTTTTTAGCTATTTTCCAGATTTCCAGATTTATAAATTTTGTCCTTTATTTTGAGTAAATTGCATTTTAAGTCGCTACTAACACATACATAAAATTATACATATGCTATGTGTGTGTTTATTAAATTTGTTAATGAGTTTGTTATCCTCATTCACAATAATAATAAACCAAAAAATTTGTTGGTTTGTGAATAGGCTAAGTTGAAAAATAAAGTTGCCTAGAAATTGCACTCGAATTTCGAGCGCTGGAATCTGCTAGTATCTATAATTAATAGGCTAGGCGATTTCTTGTGACTGATGTTTTGTTCTACCGTTTTATCCCGATTTTGACAAAACGTATATTTTTTGAAAGGTATTTCTTTTTAGTTGTTGCCTTTATTTTGAGTAAATTGCATTTAAAGTCGCTACTAACACATATATAAAATAATACATATGCTATGTGTGTGTTTATTAAATTTGGTAATGTGCTTGTTAATGAGTTTGTTATCGTCATTCAGAATAATAATAATAAACCAAAAAATGTGTTGGTTTGTGAATTGGCTAAGTTGAAAAATAAAGTTGCCTAGAAATTGCACTCGAAATTCGAGCGCTGGAATCTGCTAGTATCTATAATATTAATAGGCTATGCGATTTCTAGTGACTGATGTTCTGTTCTACCGTTTTATCCCGATTTTGGCAAACGTGTATTATTTGAAAGGTATTTCTTTTTAGCCGTTTTGCAGATTTACAGATTTTTAAATTTTTTCCTTTATTTTGAGTAAATTGCATATAAAGGTGCTACTAACACATACATAAAATTATACAATGCTATGTGTGTGTATATTAAATTTGTTAATGTGTTTGTAATAAAAATGAGTTTGTTTTTTGTGTTGATTTGTGAATTGGCTATAATTAATTATCATACTTTTAGGGTCTTTATTTAATGGCTGGAATGAAACTTAAATCATTTTTTGGTTGGACAAAATAAAGTATAAATTTAATTTATCTTTATAAAAAAGCTAAAATATACTAAAAATTAATATTTTGTCGCACCACGTTTGTTAATTGTGACCTCTCTGAGTTGTTTAGACATTCTTGAAGTCAAATTAATTTATTTTTTTAATTGCTATCCCTTCGGCTTGCTTTTTATTCCAAAATGTGTGAACGTTTGCCCGCGGCTTCAACGGAATTTTGTCATCAATTATGTTCCACAAGTGTTCTATGGAATTTAAGTAGGGACTCTAAGCAGGCCACTTCAATTTTTCGATAATATTTTCATTAAAAAATGTTTTGCGATCTTGCACGTGAGTTTGGCCACTGTCTTCTTGATGTGTAAAGTCCTCCAAAGCCATTTCGTCAGCCCTACTGTTAAGATTTGCTAGCAAAATACTACCGTAGTGCTCACCAGTCATTATTGAGTCTATTTTGACCAGACATCCCGCTCCTGCTTTGAGTCTCTATGAAGGATCACTCCACTCACACTCGTTGCAAACGTTTTATATTTTTAACTCGAATTTGGACTCGCATCCACAAATAATACGATTTCAAAATAATTCTGGTATAATGACTTATTTTTGAGTGAAGTCCAACCGTTTTCTCATACTTGAAGCACGTAATGTTGGCCTTTTCTTCAAATAGTTAGGAACTTTTGAAAGCGCTATGTTTGAGTCTTTTTTGTATTGTTCGGGATGAAATATTTAATTTTAACTCTTGATCTTTCTGGCAGAAGTATATGGATTTTTTCCAGAATTGCGATATGTATATCATCTCGAACTTCTTTCAACAATCGTTTGGGTTTCTTTTTTTTTTATACAGTTCAAATATATTTCTTGCGCCAGGATAAATCTGTGTATATCATCCCATTTTCTCAGTCTTTTACCAACATATCTTTTGAATCCTTTGGCAAAAAGGCTTCGTTTGAGTTTCTGTGGAAATGTTTTTTTTAATTATATGATAAAATCTACTATTTAAACCATATATGCCCAAGGCCTATGCCCACGATGCACATTTGTTTTTGTAAACGCACTTAGGCATAGGCCGTGTATTCTAATACACACACACAACACTCAGCACCAAGCAATACAAAATACACGAACAATTTTGTCTTTTTCGTTTTTTGTTGTTTTTTCTTGCTTATACGAAAGAGCAAAGCAAGAACATTTTCGTATGCTTTGTTGGTACACATTAGCGATCGAGATATTCAATATAGACTTTGTTTCTAACGTATTATTCCGTTTAAGAAATAGTTTGCAGCTGTGAATTAAAAAGCACTTGGAAAAATAAGTGTAAATCTTAAGCTTAAAATTCAAACTATTACTTTAAAAAATGAGCTATATGTATTCCGACGAGAAGTGGGAAAGTGATTTTTTCACTTATAACTTTAACCCTTTCACGACCAAACCTAAACTGCTGGAAAATTTTTGTTGTTTTTTGTGGTTTCGTACTGAACGACCCAACATTTCTAAACAAAAGTGTGGTCAAAAATATTTTTTTTAAATTCCTTCAAGGAAAAAATTCATGGGCCATATATATCCCATTAGCCGTCAACGGTCAAAATTAGCAACTAATTTACTGCGCTCAAAGCAAGTCAGTGATTCGTGTTTTTATTTTTTACATAAATAACTGTAGCTTGGTTTTGTATTTGTTGTAAATTTTTAAATATAGATCACAGAGAATCGATTACTACTTTTTTAGTTTGTACTAAAAATGAAAAAAAAAAATCGTTCCTTTTGTAAAAAACCTTTTTGTTTCACAAAAAACTGTAATTGCTTCGAAGATTACCATAATTGATTTTATATTTTTGAGATATTTAGAATTAATCTTTTTCTAAGTCATTTTATTTATAGTTTAATTAATTGTTGATTTAATATTATGATTTTTTTTAATTTAATTAAAATATAAAACTGTAAAACATCTTTTTTACTCGTACTGAATTTTGCTGAATAATAAACCGATTCCAAATATTTTGGTGTTTCTGAAAATCATAAAAGTTAACACTCCACACGCCCAATACCTTTTTTAATAACATATTGGCGAATGCGCGAGTCAGCAATACCACGGACAGCGCGTGTTGCAGTTGACACCCCGCGCACCACCCCTTTGCTCACCAATATACAATGCGCTATACGATACTTGCATTCTTTTGTACACGCGCAAGCTATTGGGAAATGAATAAGTTAGTGTTCTAAATTAAATTAAGCTAGCGTATGCAAATATTTGCACACGCGAATTATTGGGGAACCATAGCATGTTATGGTTCCCATGAGAATAAGCTGGCATAGGCAAAATAATATTAGTAAATTTTTAGTTATATTAATGTGCAAGAGACGGAGAGCAGTCAGTTCAATTCTAGACTGCAGTAGAGCAACATCGGGTTTTTTAATAAAATAATAGTCGAAATATTAAATAGTGTTTTTTTATTTAAAAGGTGAGTTGGGCCCCATGGGCGGCCCAACAATAGTAATTTTTTTAAAACATGGCTGACGCCATTGTTAACTGGCGCCCGAGCAGGGACCGGCCAATCGCGGAGTGAAAAGGATGTGCCGGATCCTTCTGTGCTTGGCTCATGGCCAAAATAATCCCTTTTCCTAAGAAAAAAATAAATAATAAAAGTGAAAAAAGTGAAAAAAAAAAAAAAAAAATTTCTTTTTTTAGAATAAAAAATCTAGAAATTATAATAAAAGTGAAAAAAAGTGAAAAAAATTTCTTTTTTTTAGAATAAAAAGTCTAGAAATTAAAAAGTGTCCTTTGAGAAATCGAGAAGTTCTAAAATAAAAATTCTTTTTTCGAAAATAAAATACAAAAAGTTTTACAAGTTCTGAAAGTGGAAATGAGAAATTTGAAATGAAAATTTCCTTTTTTTTTAAATTAAAAATAAAAAATTCTTTTTGTGAATATGTGGAATTTAAAAATGAAAATTTGCTTTTTTTGGAAAATTAAAAATTCTTTTTGTGAATAAGAAAAGAAAAAGAGAAATTATTAAAATAGTTAATTAAGCTAAGGGTAAAATTGAAAGAAGTACTCCCTGAGGAAGTAAAATTCCGGGGGATGAAAAATCAATTATTTTTTGGAAACCCTAGAGAGGGAAATATCCAAAGTTGAAAAAGCGAAGTATCCTTCAGTCTCCCCCCGAAAACAGGTAAGTGTGCATTCTTGTGTAACTGCAACATGATAAAAAATAAAAAAAGTGACCAATATGGGTCTTGAAATGAGGCCCAGCGTGCTGCGATCCTGAACTCCAGGCCCTCCAGTGCGTAAAAAATTTTTTTGTCACTATAATAATATGAAAATTCATCCCTTTGGAAAAACGTGAAACCTTGCTTCAGAACGCTCCCTTACCGAAAGGTGACATTACAGAAGGCTAAAGGACATTACCCAACAAGTTGTAGTAAACTTAAGAACCTACACTACTCAGTGGGTACGGATGTTTCCTTTTCGCCTGGTAATTAAGAGCTTAAGCTGGAAGGTTCACAGGGTGAGATAAATCGTGCCTTAGTACGTCAGCATTCACTGTTCGAAACCGGACCACACGATCCTCCATCTAAAGGGATATAAGGTAATAAAAAATATGAATGAATAAAGTAAATTAGTGCAATTACTCTGACAAGTATATGTACACGGGGAACCTAAAGGATGACCTTTGTATGTATATTTTTAGTATTTATATAAATTAAATAGCAAAAAATAGAAATTATTAAATTGCCAAATCGAAAATATGAAATTGTAAAAAATATTTACATAAATTAAATGGCAAAAAATAGAAAATGAAATTGCCAAAGAGAAGTTATGAAAATTTTATATGAATGAGAAGGAAAAAATAAAAATTATTGAATGATATAAAATTATGATAAAAAAGTCTTATATAAATTAAATGGAAAAAAATAAAAGAATTAATGCCAAAAAGAAAATAAAAAGTGGTGAAAATAAAAATCTTTTAATAATTAAATAAAAAATGATCGAAAAATAAAAATTACAAAATTAGAAAAATAATCTTTTTTTATCAAAAAACAAGAAATAAATTGTGAAAGGAAAAGGGAAGAAGCTATGAGCCAAGACGTTAAAAATATCTTTTTAAATTAAATCGAGAATGTGGAAGTAAAATAAATAATTGAAAATCTAAACTTTTCCGTTTTAGATCCACTCAACATAACATCAATCACATGTACTTCGCATAGTACGTAAAAATATAAACCTATAGTTAAATATAAATAAAACGCAATCTAAGAATCTAACACAATCTAGAATTGAACAGAGCTATAAAGGGTAAGTGCAAGGCCTTGGTTGAATTATTGAATCTTTTTGCGATTATTATTTGACTTATTTGTGGTGTGCGATAACCCTCTTCATTTTTTTTTTACTCTGAGCCTTAAACTTACGACCAATACGGACAGAAATGGAGGAACTAAAGTCTAG
The DNA here is from genome assembly GCA_963682025.1 of Cordilura impudica. Lineage (NCBI taxonomy): Eukaryota > Metazoa > Arthropoda > Insecta > Diptera > Scathophagidae > Cordilura > Cordilura impudica. The sequence goes on along the minus strand of OY821519.1, from coordinate 21,737,241 downwards.
CGTATTAGAAATGACAGGAGCCCTCAACGCGGTCCTTGGTCAGGTAAAGGCCATTGAAGCGCGGATGAGAATATTGGAAGATAAGACCGACCCTGCCGCCACACAACCCAACTTAGTGGATCCACCTCGAGCTCCTAGGAGCGAGATGGAACTCCGTGAGTTAGGAAGACTCCCTGACTGTGTGAAAGAGCTGCAGACATTTGACGGAAACCCCACACAATACGTTTCATGGATTCATAGCGTTGAATCAATCCTGAGCGACTACGAGATAGTACGTTCTAAACCCATATATAGGGCTATACTGCAGAGTATCAGACAAAAGGTTAGGGGTAGTGCGGACTCTGCACTAGTTTCTTATAATATCTTTGACAATGACTGGACTAGGATGAAAGAGTGCCTATCACTCCATTATGCGGACAAAAGGGATATTAGGACGCTTGAACACCAACTCGGTCAACTGTCTCAAAAGGGATCAAGGGTCGATGAATTCTATGCTTCAGTTAACCACCAATTCTCCCTGATTATTAATAAGATTAGGACCGAAAATTATTCTAGGGAAACTGTCGATGTACTAGTTGAAACTTACAGGAATAGAGCACTGGATGTTTTCGTTCGAGGCTTGAACGGAGAACTGTCTAGACTATTAATCATTCAGAGACCGAAAACCCTTCCGGAAGCCTACGCTATGTGCATGGAGATGCAGAACCTCAATATGAGGAACACATCCCTTCACCCATATATCCGTAACCAGATCAGCGTTCCAGTGAATGCAATGTATCGAAGGGAGACAAAACCTGAATTGCCGCCTAGGTCATTTGTTCCAAATAGAGGAAACCCAAATTATAGACAGTGGAAACACCTGCCGAAGCTACAAGAAGCACCGCCGAGGCCTTTTGCTCAAAAACCAATGGAAAAAATGGAGGTTGACCAGTCTGTCCAATCAAGGAAGGTAAACTATATGAATAGGCCAAATGCCTTTAAGAGAAACGCAAGATCAGAGATTATAACCAATCCCTTTAAGCAACAGAAGTTATTTACCACATATGCGGAAGAAAACAACTTGGCTGAACAGGATCTAGAACAACAAAATATAGATGCTCCCTGCCTAGAACATAGCGACGCTCCCAGACAATCCGCAGACACTAATGATGTTTACGCTGAGGACTCGGAGATAAATTTTATGTCAGGGGCCTCCCTTCAAGCGTACCATATATAGAGTACAACACAAATGGGGCGCAACTGAAATTTCTCGTCGATACAGGAGCAAACAAGAATTTTATAGGGTCCCACATATGCAATAGTGCTACACCGCTCCTGAAACCTTTCCCTGTACGAACAGCAGCGGGAAACTTGTTGATCAGTGAAAAAACCGAAGGCAAATTTTTTGAGTCTGCCGGAATAGACACGACCATAACATTTTACGTTTTACCCGGACTGAAATCTTTCGATGGGATCATAGGCGACGACACGTTAAAGGAGATTGAAGCTATTATCGATAGGAAAAATAACACTCTGACCATAAAATCCGGCATGGTCATTCCACTCATGGAGAAATTTTCACAGGAAGTTAACAAAATAACTCACGACATGCCAAAGGATATATCGTACAAATTAGAAAAACTTATGCAAAAGTTCACCCCATTGTTCGGCCCCCTTGAAGCAGGAGAAATGGCGATGACATCAGTCAGGGCGGAAATCAGGACATCAACCGATGAACCTATATATACTAAGAGTTATCCCTATCCAGCGAATTTACGATCCGTTGTCGAAGAACAGGTTTCCGAACTTTTGGAACAGGAAATTATTCGACCATCCAAGAGCCCATACAATTCACCAGTTTGGGTAGTGCCGAAAAAACCCAAACCAAACGGGGAGAAACAGTATCGAATGGTAATAGATTTTAAGAGACTGAACGCTGTCACGATATCCGACACTTATCCGATCCCAGACATAAACTCCACACTGGCAAGCTTGGGAAAGGCCACACTCTTTACTACTCTCGATCTAACGTCGGGATTCCACCAGATTCCAATGAAAGAATCCGATATTCCAAAGACTGCATTTTCCACCTTGAATGGTAAATATGAATTTCTACGCCTGCCATTTGGATTGAAAAATGCTCCGTCTATATTCCAGAGGATGATTGACGATATTCTCAAAGAATATATTGGTAAGATCTGTTACGTCTATATTGACGACATCATCGTCTTTGGGAAGGACCTTGACGATCACATAAAGAATTTGGAAACTGTATTCGAGAGGTTATTTGCATCGAACCTCAGGGTTAACTTGGAAAAAACCCAGTTCCTGAAAACTGAGGTAACATTCCTAGGATACATAGTTTCCGGAAACGGAATACGGGCAGACCCGGACAAAGTGAGGGCGATCCAGAGTTTAGCTCCTCCCGCAACGCTTAAGGATTTAAAAAGTTTTTTGGGCATGACCTCATACTATAGAAAATTCATTAGAGACTATGCAAAGGTTGCCAAACCACTGACGAATCTTACTAGGGGAGAAAACGCGCAGATAAAGGCGAATATGTCCAGGAAGGTTTCCATTACACTTAATGAGGAGGCATTACAAGCTTTTGACGAGCTCAAAACTTTGTTAATGTCATCAGAAGTTCTAGCATTCCCCGACTTTGAGCAGCCTTTCAACTTGACGACGGATGCCTCAAACTACGCAATTGGAGCAGTATTGTCTCAGGAACATTCGGATTCCGATAGACCCGTGGCATATATATCACGTTCTCTTGCGAAAACGGAGGAAAATTATGCCACCAACGAAAAGGAAATGCTAGCTATAGTCTGGGCTTTGGACAATTTGCGCTCTTACCTCTACGGCGCGAAAAAAATCAGGATTTTTACCGATCATCAGCCGCTCACCTATGCACTTGGCAACCAGAATCACAATGCTAAACTGAAAAGGTGGAAAGCCAGGATAGAAGAATATAACTACGAACTTATATACAAACCTGGTAAGTCAAATGTAGTGGCAGATGCCCTTTCCAGATTGGAATGTAACTTAAATCAAATGAACACACTTAGCGACGAAGGTACGATCACAGCCTCTGAAATTGGTTCAGAGACCGCAACAGCCGACGAAGGCTCGGAAAGGCAATCATTCCGGTCTGACGCTACGATGCACAGTGCCGACCAAGATGGCAGCGATCTTATCCCCCATGTCGAAGTTCCCTTGAACGTTTTCAGGAACCAGATAATAATCAGGCAGGGCAAGGATTTGCATAGCCATATACAGCCACATCCCGGCTTTAATAGGTACCATGCGACCATTGAGCAGCTGACTGCAGAAACCCTTTCCGAGATATTGAAAAAATGCTTAAGCCCGACCTGCATTAACGGCATCAAGATACCCGAATGCTTTATTTCGTTATTAAACGAAGTCTATTTGGCCCACTTTGTCTCATATAGAATAAGAATTACGCAGCGTGTAGTCGAAGATGTGGGCAACCCCGAGAGAATCTGTAGAATAATTGAGGAAGAACATGGGCGAGCCCATCGCAACCCGAGAGAAAATGGTCAACAAATATTGGAAAGATTCTATTTCCCTAGCATGGGGAGTCTCATTAAGCGGTACACTAGAACATGCGAAATTTGTAAGTTTAACAAATATGACAGACACCCCAGTAAACCTAAACTTCAACCAACTCCTATCCCGGAATATCCGTGCGAAATCCTGCATATCGACATTTTTGAAATTCAGGGGTTTAAGTTTATCAGCTGTATTGACAAATTCTCTAAGTTCGCAAAACTTTTTCACATTAGGAATCGGTCAGCGATCCACTTGCGGAACAAACTAGCCAAGGTTTTACATTACTTTACCGCACCTCGTATGATCGTGTCGGACAATGAAAGGGGGTTCCTGAGCCCAACTATTTTAAATTTCATTAGATCTTTGAACATAGAAATATACTTTACACCCGTGCAAAAGAGTGAAGTCAATGGCCAGGTAGAGAGATTTCACTCAACGCTCATCGAAATATATAGGTGTTTGTCAAGGGAAATGGGGAATCTTGGTCCTAGAGAGATAATTACCATCGCAGTAGATCGTTACAATAACACAATACACTCGGTCATTGGTAGAAAGCCGTCGGACATTTTCTTTAATAGAACTGAAAGATTTAACTACCGACAGCTGACAAATTTCCGCGACCAGGTCAACGAGGACATCCGTGGGCTAATCGAGTACAAGCAGAAGATAACGAATGACCGTCTAAACAGAAATAGATCGGACCCAGTCGACCTTGTCGAAAATCAGGAGATCTTAGTCAAAGACGGACAGATCAAGCCGAAGCATAGACCTCTATACAAGCGGCACAGAGTTTCTACCAACAATAGAGTAACTATCCGCACCACAACGGGAAAGAAATACCATAAGTCACAGATTAAGAAAATGTAAAGTGACCCTTGCAACTACCCTGGAAACCTTAGAACATAAGAAAAAAAGAAAAAGAAAATAAAAACAAATAATGGAAATTGTAAAAATTTTAGTAATAGAAATTATGATTAAGAAATCTAATTGTCGAGAATTTGTAAAAAAAATTTTTTTTTTAGAAAAAAAACCTTTATTTAAAATTAGAAAATCATAATTACCAAAAATTGTATAACATAAGAGGAAAACTTTTTTTTGAGGACTATAACTAGGCAATTGTAATAAGAATAATACCCAGATCTTTGAATTCATGATTTACATTTTACACCTATTGTATTAAACACCAAGCTCTGTCCAACTCTATACATTGCACCTAGAATACGGATACTATAAGCTGCACATACTAACCTACGTTAATACTTTAAATTTCTAAGCCTTTTTCTACTCGCAACCAACGTTGCAGCCTTCCACGTCTTTGAATATCAATCGCCGCTTGTGACTATCAAAGATGGCGAAGGATGGATTGTGAACGGTTATCTGAGCGTCGTACATGTGATACAATTGGAGAGGTTCGAGGAGATGCTTCGGACAACTGCTGACGTCTTCACTGCTACATCGAAGGACGAAAAGGGCAAGGAAATATTCGGATATCAACTCCAAAGGGCATACGACCGAATGACAACAGTAAAAGGCATCACAAGGAACAAAAGATCTATAGAGTGGATTGGCTCTGCCTGGAAATGGATTGCCGGCAACCCAGATGCAACAGATTGGAACAAGATACTTGAAAGCCAACAAAGATTAATAGAGAACAACGAGCAACAATACGTGGTGAACAATAATCTGTTTGGCACAACAGACGATTTGGTGAAGAAAATGAACGACCTCATCGACAGATACAACAATAAAATAGTCGTGTCCGAATCAGACGAAATAATGCGTGAAGCCTTGAACCAAGTAATCACGATAAGAGAAGACATCGGGGAAATAGTACGAGCGTGTCAACTCGCTAAAGCAGGCATCGTCAACACTAATCTACTAAATATGGAGGAAATTAGTAAGATTGTTTCCGAGATCGAATCGCTCCCATACGACAACGAGATCGAGGCCATAGAATACGGTAGGCCAAGTATATTTTCGAATGGTACATCGCTGTTGTACGTGATATCAATACCAAAAGTGGAATCCAGCAGATACAATAAAATTCTCCTGAGAGCAGCTATATCCCTAGGCCGCCAAATTGACTTGAAATACGACAAGGTACTGTTGAACCACGAGAACATTTATGGCATTCGGAATCGCTGCTCATCGCTCAACAATGTCACGATTTGCACCTTAGAACAATTGGAAAGACTCCAGGAGGAAGAATGCCTGTCAAGAATTTTGAGGGGTATCACCGCGAATTGCACATTCCGTTCAAATGAGGAAACCACAGTGGAACAGATAGAAAGCGATCTTATATACGTAACCAACTTCAGGGGCAACGTTTCATCTGAAACGAACACTGTGAACGTAAACGGTACATACCTTATACGAATCTTCAACGAAACGGTTACGGTCGGAGAGAGGAATTTTACAAATATAAGGATCTCAGGCCTGCAGGCGCTTCCCCCCTTATTAACGAACGCGCACGAAGGAACACGCAAGATAGATACGAAACTATTACATGAACTCCACGTGAAGAACATCGAGCACATTCGAGATTTGATGGGCCATGTAAACCTGTCACTTGGATCAAACGCTGCAATTCTGTTGTGTGTCATTGCAATGACGATCATATTAACCATAGTTTGGAGGAAGATATTCGGTCGTATCACCATGCCAGCCCTAAGTCCTATCGATCATCCGAACGGGGGCACTAACTGATCAGCGGGACGCCGATTTTTGAGGAGGGGGGAGTTAACACTTCCACACGCCCAATACCTTTTTTAATAACATATTGGCGAATGCGCGAGTCAGCAATACCACGGACAGCGCGTGTTGCAGTTGACACCCCGCGCACCACCCCTTTGCTCACCAATATACAATGCGCTATACGATACTTGCATTCTTTTGTACACGCGCAAGCTATTGGGAAATGAATAAGTTAGTGTTCTAAATTAAATTAAGCTAGCGTATGCAAATATTTGCACACGCGAATTATTGGGAAACCATAGCATGTTATGGTTCCCATGAGAATAAGCTGGCATAGGCAAAATAATATTAGTAAATTTTTAGTTATATTAATGTGCAAGAGACGGAGAGCAGTCAGTTCAATTCTAGACTGCAGTAGAGCAACATCGGGTTTTTTAATAAAATAATAGTCGAAATATTAAATAGTGTTTTTTTATTTAAAAGGTGAGTTGGGCCCCATGGGCGGCCCAACAATAGTAATTTTTTTAAAACATGGCTGACGCCATTGTTAACTTAAATAATGGTTCATGTTATATCAACATTTTATGTTTTCGGTTCAATAACGTCCGAATTAATGACATCCAAATATCATTAAAAAAACACAATTTTCAGACTTTGGGGTCACCGTCTTAGGTCCTGAGAGAGAATACATGTGCCATTTTTTTTGGTATGTTCTGAAAGCTAAATCTATCCTCTGTCGACTCAAGTGAGCTTTAAATAAATCCGTTGGAAAATGTGGAAAATATAAGAAAAAATAAAAATGGGATATATATGTCCCATTGGTCATGAAAGGGTTAAGGCTGTAGCAGAATGTTTGATGTGTTTTCAAATTATTCAGACTAACGCGAAATATCATATCGAAAATAATTTTTATTTTTTTTTTCGGTGTACATGAATAATAATATGAAAAAAAATTTGTTTTCTTTATATGTATTAGTGCTTGCACTTTCATAAGAAACTTGTGGGCACCCCCTGATTTAAACATATGTTAATATGAAAACGTTTTTCGAATCTTGAGATTAAAAAAAAAAATACGTAAATAATTCGAAAAAAAATATTATAAATACTTATTTGCACCCGAAATAAGTAGACTTTATTTTGTCCCACTATTATATTACCGTATTTAATTATTTGATCGCAAGAACTGAAAAAGGAAGTAAACGTTACCCCCCGAATTCATAATGAAAAGTTAGCAGCTGTTTACATGTCGCGCTCAACGAGTTTCTTACTAATCAACCGATTAGCCTTAGTTCTTAGTTAGCACATACTTTATTTATAATCAATTTTTTTTTGTCATCTTATAGCTTTAAAAACAACTCTGAAATTTGTAATGCCACCATATTTTTTGCATTAATGCCACCTGATATAGTGAAAATCAACTCTGTTTACATTTCAATTTGTGTGATTTCACTCCTTAATTTTTTTAAATTTATATTTACAAGTGTTAAGTTTACGAAAAAATTACTTTAATTTGAAAATTATGGAAAAAAATGCTTAAAAGATCCGCAAAGTAAAAAATATTTGTTTGCACTTAAAAATTATTTATATATTTTGTTTTGCTTAATTTGACACACATCATACTTAGTCAGTGTTTGAAAGGTTGTTGATCTGAGTTTAGCAAATGCAGCAGCAAGTGCTTTATAAATAATACTCACGCTAAATACTCCATAAGTTTTCATTATAAATACGGCCTACATGTTTATCTATTATAACGGGACTACAAAAAAAAAAAAAATATCTTAATACTCTTAAAAGCTTGATTAAGGAAATTATTATTATTGATCCTATTTTTATACTTTATTTTGTTCGACTGTGTATGTCATAATTTTTGATATACCATGAAGATTTAACGCTGTCCCTGAAGTATTTGTTCTGAAACCGTTGTAGAGATTCAATAACATAATATATTCAGTAATAATATTAATATTATTTAAATAATATTAATAGGCAAGACGATTTCTTGTGACCGTTGTAAGTTTGTCAGTTTTAATCCTATTTTGACCAAACATCCCTCATTTGAAAGGTATTTCTTTTTAGCTGTTCACCATTTACAGATATTTAAATTTTTACTTTTTTTTTTGGAGTAAAATGCATTTAAAGTTGCTATTAACACATACATAAAATTATTCAATGCTGTCTGTTTGTGTGTTTATTAAATTTGTTGATGTGTTTGGAAAAACCCATCCCAATAAACATTTTTGTTTGCTATCAACTTGAGGTGTATTTGAGATCAAATACATTTCTCAAATTTGAGAAATTTGTGATTCTCAACTTGATAGCAAAGAAATTTCTCCAATCGGTATCAAATGAAAGGTACGCAATTGCCATATTAAAAAAATTATACTAATTTTAGAAATGAAAACAATGTATTTTTTTTAATGTTTCAATTTAATTCCATTACATATTTAACATTATTATTGACATATTTAAATCTCAAACTTAACACAAATCGTATTCAAGTTGAAAAAATGTTTGGTCTCAAGTGGAGAAAAGTGTTGGATATCCAATTGAGAGTTAAATTATTTCTCAAAGATTGGAAAAAATTTTAAGTCTCAACTTGATGTCAAGTTGAAAGCAAACAAGGAGAAAAATTGTTAAACTCAAGTTGAGAATTACATTGGACATCAATTCGAGAACTTAACTTTTCTCCAACATTGGAGAAATAATATTTCAATGCATACTGGGATGTGTTGAATTGAAAAATAATTTTGGACATAAACCAATAACGACAAAAATAATTTTGGGTATAAACCAATAACGACAAAAATAAATTCGGACATAAACCAATAACGACAATAACGGTAATAAAAAGTGTTGAATTGTGAATTGGCTAAAATTGATTAGCATACCTTTAGGGTCTTATAAAATAATGTTTTAAATGAAAAAATAAAATTTCCTAGAATTTGCACTAGAATTTCTAGGGCTGGGATCTGCTAGTTATTATTATTATTATTATTTATTATTCCTTATTGCGGTGAAAAAGCGTCACACACATTATTGAAAGATCTTCACGACGCAGTTTTTGTTCTATTGTGAGTAAACGCGGCGCGCATTTCGTCTTCAAATTTTTGGTCAATACGCGATGAATAGTACTTTTTGAAATACCTATCATTTGAGCCAGCTCACGCGCTTTCAGCCGACAATCATCCAATAGCAGTTTGTGGATTTTCTTCTTCTTCGTACGACCTCGTTTAAACTCTTCCTTCTAATATTTTACAGTCGTAAACGAAGGCTTTAATATTGGCTGGACTGAGACCTTTCTACTCAAATACTGAAAGTATTGAGTTACATAGCGGTGGCCACTTTTTTCCATGTTTACAAATTCACTGAGATCGTTTAATTTTGATCGTTAAAAAAAAAACTAAAGAACGTGGCATATTGCCACTTTTCACCAAAGTAACTTTTTTCAAACTACTGACGCCATCTATATGTCAGGTCGGCAGGAATTCAAAATTTAAGGTTGGTATTGAAAACGACGATTAGTCATGAATGTTATTTTATCTTAATCCGCAACAAATTAATAGTCATGATCTTGGGGTTCTATGATATTAAGCTGAACGATTTAAAAAAAGGTGTTCAAACTATACTACGTCAAAAAAAAACTTAGGCCTAACTTAAAATCGATTTAAGTATATCTAAGGTCAGAAAATTATTATTCTAATTAAAAAAAACACCATGGACTAGAGGAGTAGCCAACAATCTAATGGTTTTAGTGTTGTATAGTTTTGATATGCACCTTGATAGTAGTCGAAGAAAATTTACATTTTATGGACTTTTAAAATTTATTTACTTTTAGCCAACACTGTATGAAATGCGTCGGAAAAATCAGTGAAATTGTTTTTGTTATATAATTTGAATTTTACAAGAATTTTTTTGTTTTTGCAAAACATTTGAACCCTGTATCCGCCATTGTTCAGAAATATATTGTTGTTAATTTTGTCAATTAAATTTCACTTTCACTATACTCAAAATATTTCAATGAAAAAAAAAAAAAAAACTACAAAGAAAATACGGCAAGACCGACTGTTGCTATAAACAATATATTGTATCTACTCGTATATCGGCGCACATTTTGTATCTATTTTTCATATCTGCTGTCTATATGTAAACAAATTTGCACTCATTTTCAAGTCAATCATTTAATTTTTTGCGTTACTTGCGGCAATTACTTGTTTTTATGTGCAAATTCATACTACACTTGACAATGAAGTGGATATTTTCATTGCTTCAATGTGGATGGCATAAACCAAAACCCAACCACACACAATTTGATCGTATTTACAATGTGAGAGAATTTATTGCAACAAAAAAAAAAAAAAAAAAAAAATAAAAAAAAAATCAAAATGAAAATTAAAAATAAGTATATATCTAAAAAATGTGTTGGCAGACGTTATCATAATGTTCATACTTTCTTGACATATTATATATTTATGACTTTTTGAGAGTGACCAAAAATACTTGATACAAAAATATTTAAATTCATAAAAATTCGATACGATCTTGTAAAGGAAAAATTTAAAGTAATTTTTCCACACCAGTGTCTATATAAGTTTGTTATTCCGTTTGTAATAATTGGAAAAAAATCTCGATCCTATAAAATATCTGCATATAGTCTTGATCCTTCATCCAAGTTAATACACCGATGTCCGTCTGTCCGTCTGTAAAAATCACGATCACGCCCTCAATAGGTTAGCTGGGTTGTTCCTTTTTAGTGAAAACAACTTATTGACATTCTGCGCAGATTGCTATTTAAAATGATCAAAATCGGTTCAACAGGTCCCGAGATATCAATGAAATTGTGAAAAATCTCTGAAAAAAATATGATTTTCTTATGTTGTTCCTGTGTGTGATAGATGTAATTGTTGTTGTCCTTGCAGAGTGCGTCTAATATATACACATATGGTCAAAATAATAAGTACAACCTTTTATAACTTATTTAATGCTTCGCATAAAATTTTTATTTAAGTTAAAATTAAAACCCAAATAAAATTTTTTTTCACAATATATAACATAAAATAAACAAAAATAAAATGCAAAACTAACTGTCAGTTTCGTTACAAAAGTATGAAGTGCATCCAAATGGTTGGACAAAATAATAAGTACATTCAGTAAATATATGTATATAAAACCGGTATAATCCAAATTTGATCGACATTATTTAATAGTACTTGCTATGTTTTATTAGTAGCCACCATTAATTTGAATAATTTTGGTATACTGGAGATAAGAGTGCGATAAGTCTCCACTAGCAAGTGTTTTGCACAAAATTTTATAATTGGTCCTTATTTTGGAATGCTTCCTTTGCTTTAACTCTCCCCAAAAATTTTCTATTGCGTTCAAGTCCGGAGACTGACTTGACCAAGTAAGTAAAATTTTTCAATCGTCTTGGCCAGTCCTTGGCCAACTTGGAAGTATGCCTTGGATCATTATCCTGCTGAAATGTGCATCTCAGCGGCATATTTTCCTCAGCAAAGGGCAATATTGCATTTTCGAAGATGTCTATGTAGTGTAATCTGGTCATGTTATCGGCAATTCGATGTATTGAACCGAGAAACATTGCCAGACCGTGATGTTGCCGCCTCCGTGCTTTACGGTCTTTTTTGTGAACCGTACATGATATTCTTGACATTTGGGACATCGAACATTAGGGCGGAATCATTTCTAAATAAATTTATTTTTGTGTTTTGTCGCTCCACAAAATACTGTGACATTTTTGTTCACCGTCTGGTACGGACCAATTTAAATGATTTCTTCCGAACGCTAAACGTGTCTTCAAATTCTTTTGTCGTAGCAAAGGAACTCTTATTGATATCCTTCCAGGTAGTTTGCGATACATTAATCGGGAAGAAATCACATTGTCTATATCTGCAGAAATGGCTCTTGAAAGGCTCCTTATTTCAAAGAATGACAATACGATTATCCGCCATTGGGGTTATCTTTTTTGGTCTTCCGCGGATCTCAGTTAATTTTTTTCTTTTTAAAGCATTCTGCACAGAAAATAGCGACTGACCCAGGATTTTGGCAATAGAACGAAAAGTTTCGAAACAATATTCCTTTCCTTGGAAGTGCAATGCTTCCTTCGACCCATCTGTGAAATTATTTTAATTTTATTTTGCTACAACCTAATAGAAATACAAAAAAATATCAACGAAAAAACTGAGACGATTGTTATAAAAAAAAAAACTTTGTGAATCCGATCACAGGGCAGATGTGTAAACATCTAGTAATTAAAGATTTTCTTAAGTTGAAAGTACTTGTGCTTTCAGTATATTTTTTTCAATTTAGAGTTGTTATACATTTAGCCTAGTTTAATAAGCTGTTATACTTCTATATTGTGATATTCTATATGTGATATATGTGTGTTATACTTTTTGGTTGTTGAATTAGTTTATATTGTGAAATTTTTAACGTTATACTTGAGGATTGTTGAATTAAGTGCAATAATCTTTACACCAATACACTCATACCCCACACCGTTTTTGTCTTCCTCTGTTTTTGTGATTGTATTGTGAAATAGATTTTTATCCCCCCACATCAAAATCAGAGAAATGAAAAATGTACTTATTATTTTGACAAAGCACTTCAAAGCAAAAAACATACACGAATTAAAAAATCGGGGAAATACCGGTTTATTTTTAATTTCAAATGCATTGCTATATTGTAAATATTAAAATAAAACAGAAGTATCATGTATAATTTCGTTACAATAAAAAAATTTAACATGCAACAACATCAAGGGAATGTATTAATTATTTAGACCATATGTGTACATACCGAATTAAGCATCTTTGTCAATTTTTCATTTTTATACCCTCCACATCTCAGTGGCAGAGGGTATATATAGGTTTGTCATTCCGTTTGTAACGCATCGAAAAACTAATTTCCGACCCAATAAAGTATATATATTCTTGATCCTTATCACAGCTCGAGTCGATATAGCGATGTCCGTCTGTCCGTCTGTCCGTCTGTCCGTGTGTCTGTTGAAATCACGCTCATTCAAAAAAAAAAGCATTTACTTAGGTCAGGTTACGAAAAAATTATTTGCCATAATTCCCACCAGGTTGGTATTGAAATCGGAGTAAATCGGGAGCCTCTGCGCTGAGAAATGAACAAAAGTTTATAGATACCTCTAAAAAAAACATGAAACCTAGTGTTTTCTTGTAATAGTTTAGTGGTTGAACATACAACAACATAAAAAAAGCCACAAAAAAAATGTGATTCATACATATTAACAATAACAAGAACACAACTACCATGAGCTATGTTAATAGTATTGCCACAAACCGAGGTGGAGGGTATCAAAGATTCGGCACAGCCGAATTTAACACTCTTACTTGTTAAATATTAGTATAGCAAAACGTTTAGAAAACAAGAGAAAATGAATTTAAATTAAAGCATTGTTATTAAAATACAGCTAATAAAAAAATAAATAAATAGAATCTGAGCTTTTAATGACTCAACTAACTTAAATTGTCATATCTGTTTTTAATTGTAGTAGGGTTTCGCCGTTTTCTTGTCTAGTAGCAGACCAATATTACAATTTTTCAGATAAGAATTAATTGTCTGTATAAAAAAAAAAAAATAAATAAAAAATTATAATATACTGGCAAAAAAAACAATTAACTATAAATTAAAATGGTATTAGAACTTAAAGTTAAGTAACTGTAATAAAATGGTACTCGTACCTAATAGTGGTTATAATATGGAGTTTAAGACAGGGGAGCAGTGTATCAAAAATATAGCATAGCTACACACAGAGAACGGATCCGTTGTTGCAACCGAATTTGTTGTCAATCGAATTTTGGTAGTTCCATGTACTATCACATAATTCTATTGCGATAACTGAATTATATAATCCATATTACCGTATTTTGGTAAGGGCAATTGATATCTATAATATTATTAGACAAGGCGATTTCTTATGATCGATATAAAAATTTTAGTTAATAACTGATTTTGATTAAACATACCTCATTCGAAAGATATTTCTTTTCAGCTTTCCACCAGATTTACAGATTTGCACCGTCTGGAAATTTTTTTTTTTGGAGTAATGCTCATTTAAAGTTGCTACTAACACATTCATAAAACACATACTGTGTGTGTGTTTATTATAAATATCAGAAGACCTGTGTTGAATTGTGAATTTGCTAAAATTGATTAGCATACCTTAAGGCTCTTATAAAGTTATTTATTTAATGAAAAAAATAAAATTTCTTAGAATTTGCACTCAACTGCGAGAGCTGGGCTCTGCTTCTAGTTATATATAAATTCGGTAATATGATTCGAGGCATTAGTTTGATACAATGGAATTTCTAATTTTATTTAATGAGTATGACAACCAATAATATGGGGTTCCTGATATAAAATAAAAAAATATTTTTTTTTTTATTAATATATATTTATTTATTAAATTGTTTTTTATTTTACATTAACTTAAATCAAACAGTTTATTATGTGATAAAACAAAATAGATAGTAATTCACGAAATCATACATATTTTACAATAAAAATTTGAAATATAATAGTTTTAGATAAAAAAAAATTTTGTTGGTAAGCCAATTTAGAATAATGCCATATCCACATATATTTTCCGAAAACATTCTAAATATTCATATTACATTGACATTGATAAAAACGATTCTAACGATGTCTTATTTATTCTTGAATTTTGCAAATTTTGACAAGAATGCTCCTATGCATTTGGCAGTTATGAATATCAGCACAAACACATTATAACCTCACCATTACAATTAAAATCACATTTATAATATTAATAGGCCAGGCATTTTCTTGTGACCTATTTTGACCAAACAGCCCTCATTTGAATGATATTTCTTTTTAGCTGTCCACCAGATTTACAGATTTGCACTGTCTGGAACATTTTTTTTTTTTTTTGAGTAATGCTCATTTAAAGTTGCTACTAAGACATATATCAAATTATACAATGCTGTGGGTGCGTTTTTTAAATTTGTATTTACAAAAATTATATATGAAAAGCCCTGTGTTGAATTGAAAAATAATTTTGAACATAACCCAATAACGACAATAACGCAATCGAATTTCATTATAATAATTGCATATCCCATGCCCCGTGTTGAATTGTGAATTGCCTAAAATTTGCATACCTTTAGGTGGCATACAATCTGGTTCAAATACCTTTAGGCTTTTATTTCTGTGTGTTCCACAAATATTTCTAATGAAAAAAATTTAACGAATTAAATAGATTAATACACATTGAAAGAAATAAATTGAATGAAAAAATAAAATTTCCTAGAATATGCACTCGAATTTCGAGGGCTGGGCTCTGCTAGTATATAATTATTACTTAGCCAATCGTATAATCATATCGTCAGTAAATTGTTCGACTTTGCGTTTTGTATTACCTTGAGAGAACTAACAAGTACTCACGTGAAGCAATGAAGGTCTTAAGGCCTAGTTAGCCACACGTAACCTTAACCAAACGTGTCAGCTGTTTTTTTTTCTGTTACATGAAAAGCATTTAGAACAGTTACCGAACTCAACTGTCACGTAACCGGAATGTCCCAATCTGTTGAAAATAGATTTTTGCTACGTTTGTACGTGACATTTGTGAACAGCTGATATAGTTTGGTTAATTTTTCACAACAACATGCTGGTTCGTTTTACGTTCTATAACTGCACTAAATGACGTTACATTTACGGTACGGATACATTTACCAACGTGTGGCTAACTAGGCCTTTACACTTCAGGTGGCATGCTAACCAGGAGAAGTAACAGTGGGCCAAATGTTAAGTAAATCTTGGATATGGTCATTAACATCGCGAGAGATTTCAGTGTCCGTCAGCAACATTTTTATATTATTCTTTCGTATAAAGAACTTGCGGATCATCATATCTATACTGGGCTGGGTATACTGCATATAACGTGTCAGCCATCTTCTAGGTTATGTTTCGCCTTACAGACATTTGTTACCCCAACACAGGCGTGGTAGTACAAAATGCATGAAATTTGCATTGCCTGTTATTCTTTATTCGTGAAATTCACGAGTGGCTCCATATATTTTTCTTGTGTTCATTTTTTTTTTAAAGAATTTGGAAATATTTTTTTTTTTTATTTTAGCTTCATTTCATTATGCCCTCTACACGTCAGTGGCAGAGGGTATATATAGGTTTGTCATTCCGTTTGTAACGCATCGAAAAACTAATTTCCGACCCCATAAAGTGTATATATTCCTGATCCTTATCACAGCTGGAGTCGATATAGCGATGTCCGTCTGTCCGTCTGTCTGTTGAAATCACGCTAATTCACAAAAAAAGTCATCTAACTGGATAAGGTTACAATAATATCATTTGCCATAATTCCCAGCAGGTTGGTATTGAAAATGGGCTAAATCGGGCATAATTGTGATTAGATACGAACAAAAATATGTAGATACCTCTAAAAAAAAAACATAAAACCCAGTGTGTTTGTTGTAACAGTTTAGAGGTTGAACATAATAATTGTACAACAACATAAAAAAATGCCACAAAAAAAAATATGCATATATGAACAATACCAAGAACACAATAACATAGCTTATGTTAGTAGTATTGCCACATATTTTTTATCGTTATCACGTTATAATAAAAAAAAAGGCTAATATGAAAGAAAAAATGAAAACGAAGAATGGAAAATGAAAAATGGAAAATGGAGAATGGAAAATGAAAATTGTAAAATGTAAAACGTAAAATGGAAAATGTAAAATAGAAAATGAAAAATGGAGAATAGAAAATCGAAAATGAAAAATGGAAAATAGAAAACGAAAAATGGAGAATGGAAAATGCAAAATGGAAAATGAAAAACGGAAAATGGAAAATGGAAAATGAAAAATGTAAAATGGAAAATAGAAAATGAAAAATGGAGAATAAAAAATGAAAAATGGAAAATGAAAAATAAAAATGGAAAATGAAAAATAAAAATGGGAAATGAAAAATGGAAAATAGAAAAGGAAAAGGAAAAATGGAGAATGGAAAATGAAAAATGAAAAATGGAAAATGAAAAACGGAAAATGGAAAATGAAAAATGGAAAATAGAAAATGAAAAATGGAGAATAGGAAATAGATAATGAAAGATGAAAAATGGAAAATGAAAAAAGAAAATTGAAAAATGCGAAATGTAAAATGGAAAATGAAAAATGGAAAATGAAAATTTAAAAACGAAAAATGGAAAATGAGAAATGGAAAACGCAAAATGGAAAATGAAAAATGAAAAATGGAAAATGAAAAATGGAAAATGAAAATTTAAAAACGAAAAATGGAAAATGAGAAATGGAAAACGCAAAGTGGAAAATGAAAAATGGTAAATGGAAAGTGAAAATTGAAAATTTGAAAATGAAAAATTAAAAATGAAAAATGGAAAATGGAAAAATGAAAAATTGAAAATGGAAAATGCAAAATGGAAAATGAGAATTGAAAAATGGAAAAATGAAGAATGGAAAATGGAAAATGAAAATTGAAAACTGAAAAATGGAAAATGAAAATTTGAAAAATGAAAAATGAAAATTTAAAAACGGAAAATGAAAATTGAAAAATTAAAAATGGAAAATGGAAAATGAAAATTGAAAAATGAAAAATGAAAATTTAAAAACGGAAAATGAAAATTGAAAAATGGAAAATGAAAATTTAAAAATGGAAATTGAAAATTGAAAAATGGAAAATGAAAATTGAAAAATGAAAAATGGCAAATGGAAAATTAAAATTGAAAATGAAAAATGGAAAATGAAAATTGAAAAATGAATAATAATAATTTTTAGCCAAGAATCATTTGAATTTTGGTATTCGGATTTAATGTTTCAGTATCGGCAAAAGTTTAAAAGTGGTAGTCGTACTCAACATTGGGTGTAATATAGAGTTTAAGACTCAGGTGGAGGGTATCAAAAAATTCGGCACAGCTGAATTTAAAACTCTTGTTTTTAAATAAAAAAGTCTCATACAAAATAAAAATTCGATTTGTTTATTTTTTTCCCTCTTTTACTGGTCCTTGCAATAATATTTATTTCAAGCACTTTCCTTTCAGTTCCTAATACCAATACAATTTTGGCCTTCTGTTACTATAACCGATAACAAATTTTAATACAAATTTTATTTGTAGTATTTTATACAAATATTTGTGATAACAATATTTGTTAAAACATTAGTAACTAAAGTTTAGTTACTAAACGGAACTATTTTTGATGCTTTAGATACCTTCATTTTAGAATAATTGCGTTTATATAATTATAAAAGAAAATCTATTGAATTTGTAAATATTAAAGAATTACAATAAAAATTAATATTACCTTAATAAATTTTTTTTTCTGGTAACCGATTTCCAACCAATCTTTTTTCTGTGTGTGAATTCCCCACTGTTACTTGTTCTTTACTCAAGACTATAAATCGAAAAATTTTGTTGATACAATCCAAAATAAATACTTTAAGATCTATTTTAAAAATAGACACTATTTGCGACTTAATTCTTAGTGTTTATCCACCTTTGAATTATGTTATTCTTTTATAAATATTTTCTACTCTTTTTTCCTATTGAATTTTTGTCATAATCATAATAAGACCTGTCATATTTAACTAGAATTATGCAATATTTGTATATCCATTTTCAAAGCGTAGGTACTTTCTAAAAATACAATTTCTATTAAAAAATTCTACTATGTATTATTTTTATTAACTCATACAAAACGTATACATATAAAAATATTTCTTTAGAAATGAATTCTATTATGCATTGAAAAGAAAAACAGTTCCTAACGTGCATAGAATTTTAGTGTACGAACGTATGTAATTAAAAACTGTGGAAATATTTCAACCTTTTAATAATGAAAATACGAAAAAGTGACATCATCATGAAAATTGTATTCAACACCAGACATTTGTAATAAGCATAAAAAATACACCCACAAAACCAATCAAGAACTAAGCAGTTAACGTATTTTAGCGCTAGAATTTTAATTTTGAAACTTTTATTATTTACAATACATATATGAAAATGTAATCATCAATTGTGATATCACATATTTTGTTGTTGTTTATGTTTTTATTTATTTTTTTTTTTTGTTAAGGAAGTCATTAAGGTTCAATACCCATTCAGTCACTCAACAGACACAACATAAACGCGATTTCCAAATTTAGACAAAATGTTTTTACATAAAAAAAAAATTGAGGCAGGTTCGGTAGCATTAAATTGTTAAATTAGAAACTAACTTGTGCCACTTTTACACTCAATACTAATTCACCTAAAGCAAACACGACATTAAAACAAAAAAATATATATATATATATAAATCTGAATTTTGTTTAATATTGGGGTAAGGAAAATGTAATTTCATTTCTTTTTTTTTTTAATATTTTCAATAAAGGAACCGTTACATTAGAAATTGTTTTTGTGAAATAATGTAAACAAAAATACAAAAACAAATTCTCCAATCTTAATAATGAGAAAATGAGAGCAGTATTATTAAAATATTTTATGTGCGTTCAAACGAATGTCTCAGACTGTACTATATACAAATAACAACACTTAAAAGAAAAATTACTGTAAAAAGAAAACAAAATTACTAACAAATTTTTGCATAATTTAATGTTCGTTAGTAAACGATATAAATATAAGATACTTTAAATTTTTTCACTAAATCTCGAATCGCCATGTTTGGTTTAGACACCAGTGCATTTCTTACTTTCAACGCCAATTTTTTATTAACAAATCTAGGAATTGGCCCAGATCCACACATTTTTTTCAATGGATTGGGTTACCCTGACGTTCATTGCAGCTGCTCGCTACGTACCTGTTAGCCTTGCTATAGCTGCAAAGGAGGCGTTAGGGTTAATCAAAAAAGTATCCAAAATTTTTTTCTCTCTGTTTTTCAAATTTTGATGTTGCTGCCATAATCGTTTTCTTAAAATAAAATTTAAAAATTTACGTTAGTTTATTATATTGTATAATATTTTCTTTTCATCGCAATATTCACATTTGAATTTGTGAGAAAATTATCGTTTACCTGCTTTAATATGTAATGTATAATATCCATAATACTAAACATCCATTTTCAGTTGATTTTAGTAACATAACACTGTGCTACACAAAAAATATGCAGGGGTTCTCATGTTAAAATTCTGTTTTGTTGAAGTCCATAGAGTACGAAAATATTTACATTTTTTCTCGATTAAGTTTGTTTTTTAACAGCAAGTGTAGTGAAATAATGGTATTCCTTCAATAAATCATAAGATTGCTGTTTTTAAACGGATTTTCAAAAATAATTTTTTGTTTCAAAGATATTAGTTTCAAACAGAACTTATTTTTTTGAAATCGGTTCAAAAATGGCAACAAATTTTCATTTTCGTTGCGCTCTCATTTGATAGTGAGGGAGTTTTTTATGTATTTTTTTTAAAGCACATTAAAGAGTCTTTCCAAAACACTTAAGAAAACTAAAATCTATTGAATTTTTAATGAGTTTAATGAGTCAGTATCTCGCTTTAGTGACCAACAATAGTTGCAAAGCATACTGATTTTACTTTTTCCAACATAGCGCTGTTCAATTCTTAAAATTTCCTGGTGAAATCGCTCACCTTGTTCATCACTCATTTGGCCTAAATTTGATGGGAACATATTCATGAGCATGCATGCAGATGGTGCAATTTAATCGAAATTCTGCAACCCATAGCATGGTAGGCAGACAGCATTTCGGTTACTATCTTCTCATAATGTTCACTTTTTGTGTTTCCAAGAAAATTTTCACATACTAAAACAAAACCTTTCCACGCAATTTTTTCTACCAACGTCATTTGTTGTACGAAATTTTCATTTTTCATCAATTGTCATATTTGTGGACCAACAAAGATACCTGATATACATCTTGTAAAAATGTTATGTTTACCTTCTTTTAATTTCCCATAAGTTATTCGCGGAAAATTTTTTCAAGATATTTGAAAGTTGACCTATTTTTGTCAAGTGCTTTAACACATTGTTTAATCAAACCCAACTTAATGTGAAGGGGTGGTAAAATAATATTCGTTGGATTTACTAAAGGAATATAATGCTATTCTTTTTGAATAAAATGTTGATCAGTTGCGCGACTGTCCCACTCACAAAAATACCAAGGATACTTTGTATTACCACCTTGCATGCCATTTAAAATAGTGAGTACTTTAAAATCTACAACAATTAGCCACTTATGAGTGTTGTAATCAATGACATTTAATCACCCCTGTTCTTGAAACCACTATCACAAAAAAAAAACTCGTAAATGAAAAAATTCTTAAATCTACGAGTTTTTTGCTGTTCTCTAATTTCAATAAGAATATTTTTTCTCGTTTTAATTCACATAGAAAAGGCTTTGTGAAATCAAAACAAATGCCCTTTTTTTCTACTAAGCAGGTCTTAAGAGATAAAAAAAAAACTAATTGATATTTAAACTCTTAACATGTTTTTTATTGAACCTTGTCATTATTTTAAAAAATTAGACATTAATTTTATGAAAAAAAAAAAAACGATTTTAAAGAACGTCTACATTTTGCGCTCATTTAAAAAAAAACTCATAATAAGTGGTCGATGTTAATAAAACACACTTTTTGCGATGATGCTGTTCTATAATTATAATAAAAACTTTTTATTTACACAATCTATTTTCCATTATAATTTTTTCAATTATAACATAGATTCCTTATGCACTAATTATTGCAAATAAAGGAATTAAAAATTTTTTTCATCAAATCACATATTTTTATTTTTTTGCATATGTTCGAAACAGTAGTGATGCCAGTCAAATCCAATTTATTTGAATACCGAAATTTTTTTTGGTGATGCCTAACTTTTTAAAAATAGAAAAGTCATTTTTAATTGAATGAAATTGAAGAACAAAAACAATTAAATAAACAAATAAGTTGTTATTTTAAAAGAAAATATTTTTCTTTATACTTTTTCTATAAACTTAAGAAAAAACATGCACAAAATACTTAAAAGTTTTTTGTGAAACTGAATAAAGAACCATATGGCACCTCGGTTTCTAGATAACATATGTTCTTAACTCAAACATATGGTTCTTAACTCAAACATATGTTTCAATTAAATAAATAAAATAAGTGGTTTCATGAAACCCAAAATTTCAATTTCATGTGATTTTAAATTCACTCTTATTCAAATAAAAACGTTTCAAGAACAGGGCTGAATATTAGAGCCATACTTTCATAACATTCTTTGATATCAGTTGCGTAAGCCAATGATACTGATGGAAATGACCCTTTGTTATGTAAAATTACTGCCTTCAAACCTTTAAAAAAAAAATAAAATAGAAACTGATTCAATATAAAAATCTTTTGATTTTACAATTTGTGGAACCATCAATGAATAATCGCCAATCTTCAGGAATATGATTATATCCAAGTTTATCAAACAGTGAACTGACATCATTGCAATAAACCAAATTGCTGTTTCAGTGCTTTCGCTAAATAGAGTTCCAAACAAGCCAGTTTCCTCGGATCTACGAAATGTGATGTTGATATTTTCCTCCAAAAAATTTTCTGATTTTGTAGTGGTAACCTCTTGTGATCGTCAAACAGAAATAGCAATTATTTCTTCTATGTGCACGTTGTGAAATCCAAGTTACAGGTTCAAGAAATGGTAATCCAAAAGAATCTTTTTGATTTATTTTCCACGATCTTAGCTTTGAGTAACATGATGAACTGCCAACTGATGGTATATACCACATGCCGCGTATAAAGCGACGATTAAAATAGTTTTCATAAAGTGGAATAATTTGTTTGTTTACCGATACATCAATTTTATGTCGTTTATCCACAAACAATCCACAAATAAAACAAAAATTTTTACTTTTATCACACATTTTACTGCAATTACCAATTTTTCACTTAAATTTTCGATACTTTCTTAAAATTAAATTTTTTTTTTTTTTTGGTTTTAATATTTTTGGCTAGGTCTCATATTACCAGGGTTTACCACAGTTTGAAAAATGCTTTGTAGTTTAGAAAAAAATAAAAACAAAATACATACTTCCCCACGATTAAACCGAAAAAAAAACTTGCTCAATAGATAAAATAAATTACATACATAAATCTTAGTATAACTCAATTAAATTTCAATAGATCTTAAGTGTTTTGGAAAGAGGCTTTAATGTGCTTTAAAAAAATACATAATACATACAACGAAAATTAAAATCTGTTGCGAAAAGTGCATTTTTTTTAACTTAAACGATCGTAGCTCAGCCATTTTTGAACCGATTTTTAAAAAATAAGTTTTGTTTGAAAAGCGAAGCTCATATTTTTGAAACAAAAAAACATTTCTGAAAATCCGTTTAAAAACAGTAATCTTATGATTTATTGAAGTTGTAACTTTAGGAATACCATTATTTCACTACATTTGCTGTTAAAAAACAAACTTAACGAAGTGATCGAGAAAAACTGTAAGTATTTTCGTACTCTATGGACTCCAACAAAACAGAATTATAGCATGAGACCCCCTGCATATTTATACCCTATACCACTATGTGGTTTGGGTATAATGACTTTGTGCTGCTGTTTCTAACTACCAAAAATATTTGACCTAGACCCATCTTTTGTTATACCGATCGAATCAGAATCACTAACTGATTCGATTTAACGATGTCCGTCCGTCCGTCCGTCTGTGTGTCCATGTAAACCTTGTAATCAAACTGCAGGTCGCAAATATTTTGATGAGATTTGGTATGTAAGCTTCTATCGGCCATAGGATGAACGCTATTGAAATTAGTGAGAATCGGTCCATGTTCAGACCTAGCCCCCATACAAATGACCCCTATGAAGTCGACATAAATTGCCATAAGATCCAAATTGTCATATAGATCTTACTCAAATTGGGTTTGTATGCGTTTATTACATCCATTAATGAGTAGTCCAAAAATGATCCCTATGAGACAACTCTTAGTCATAGGCCCCATATAGAGCTGCTTCCCGATCTTCACTTAAATCTATCAAAAAACAAAAATATTGCACTGATTCTTCTCAAATTTTGTTTGTATATATTTTTGCAAAATACAAGAGACTGTACCAAACATAGTCAGGATCGGTCCATTTTTGGACCTAGTCCCCATATAGATATAGCATCCGATATGAACTTTTTCATATCTGCAGCCAAAAAAAAATTAATAAAAATGCCACTCAAATTTGGTTTATGCTTATTTTCTATATCCAAGTAGTTGGGCCTAAGAGATAGGGTCTCTAAACGTATGGTATAGGGTATCATATAGTCGGTCTAGACCGACTATAATTTTCTTACTTGTTTTTTTTTCACTTTTGTATCACTGTGTAATTTTTTATGTGTATGAAAAGTGAGTATTTTTTTAAAGGAGATTTTATTTCAGCAATCAAAATGTAAAAAACTTTTACCCCAACCCAACAGATGTACAAAGCCTTAGGGGTACCCAACCATAAATTTTCTGTTGTTCTTTTGTTGTTGTAATATATATTGTGACATGCAAACACAACCACAAAAACATTGATCGTCATCATAATCATATTATCATATACAATGAATTAAAAAAAAGTTACTGTCAAAATTTGTCAAATTTTATTAAAAACTTTGACTAACTTGCTTTCCAAATAGAACTTAAACTCTTTTGTTTGTTATTATTTAGTTTGTTTCTACTCTCTTTACTCTTACTCATTTTTGTTTTGTTTGTTCAGTTTCATTTTTATTTCTTTTTTGTTAGTAGAAATTTTTGTAAGTAGGTTAGTACTTCAAAATAATATACTTTTAGTTTGTTTAACTCTTTATAACGTAGCGGAACTGTTATGCTTTTTATCGGCATAATTTTCAATAGTAAAAGTGTTTTTAATGTTTTTTCGTTTCCGATTTTTTTTTTTAATGATAATATTATTTTCGGTGATTCTTTTGTGCTTTGGAAATTAAAACAATTGTAATCAATTATTTCAATATATAATTTGATTGTCCATTAATATTATATTGTGTATATTGTGCGTCAAAGAAACAACAAAAGAGAACTTTCAATTTTAAAAAGAAATTTTTTTTTAAATTTTTTTTTTTTTTTTTACAAAAAATGATAAGGTGACATTGTTTTAAATTGATATAAAATAAATAGATAAAAACTAGTGAAATTATCTTTAAATTCTTAATAACATAAATAAATATATCTTTTTTTCCAAGAATAATAATATATATTTATACAAATGTTTATAGTGCGTTGGTTCCATTGAAATTCAATAATATTATTTCAGGTAATCTATAGCTATTATCTTTTAATATAAATATTTGTTTGAATAATTTTCAAGTAAAGCTATTTAATGATTTAATATTTTAAAACTGAACGTGACGGCTGTGTTGTTCTTAAAATATAAATTTCTTTTACGTATAAAAAATTACGACAAATCAATTGTCATATTAAATACAATTTACGTCAATATAAACAAATTTTTAATTGAAAAGGCACCAATAACCTATCTTTTTATAACAATAAATATTTTTGTTACTTCAAATTGTTAAAACTAAAAAAAAAATTTTTTTTTAACAACGAAATTGTCATGTTGAACGACAAAAATGTTTTAAAAATCAATAATTATATTGTAATATGTTAGTCATATTAAACAAATATATTGTTACTAGTTAATCATATTTTCTAAAATGGATTTGTCATATAAACAAGAAACTTGTTATTGTTGACCTCCCCTCCACATACCAAAAAATAAATACAAATAATATTTTATTTTAACTAAAAGATGTTTTGTATTAAAACTAAATACAATAAGTAGATTCTGTATTAAAATTAATAATATAATTGACAAACATATTGATTCTTGAACGATTTCAAAGTGTAGTGCAATGTGCTAATAATAAAAAACAAGTTTAATTTAATATTTAAAAATGAATAATGATATTAATCTAAAAGATTTATTATTTAATTATAGTAAATTAATGCAGTGGTATAAAGTTTTTATTGGGTTTTTATAAGTGAAAAGTGTATTTATTTATGGGAAATTCAAATTAGATTTTACGTCTACTAATGTACGAGGGTGATCCCAGAACAACCTAACCTGATATAAAAAAAAAATAAATAAATATTTTTTTTTCTATGGACAAAGTTTCAGATACATCGGATGAAGTGGGGTTTTAATCTCTCCGTGACTGTGCGTGACTATGTCAAAGTTAATCTTTTTTCACAGCAAGTCTATCGACAAAGTTTTAGATCGATCGGATAAGGGAAAATGGGTTTTAAATCACTTCGTGACTGTGCGTGACTATGCGTGACTGCGCGTGACTATGTCGAAGTTGATCTTTCTTTACAGCAAGTGTATGGACCAAGTTTCAGATCGATTGGATGATGGGAAATGACATCCGTGACTGTGCGTGACCATGCGTGACTGCGCGTTACTAAGTCAAAGTTAATCTTTTTTCACAGCATGTGTATGGACCAAGTTTGAGATCGATCGGATGAGGGGAAATGACATTTAGATCACTCCGTGACTGTGCGTGACCATGCGTGACTGTGCGTGACTAAGTCAAAGTTAATATTTTTTCACAGCAAGTGTATGGACCAAGTTTCAGATCGATCGGATGATGGGAAATGAGATTTAGATCACTCCGTGACTGTGCGTGACCACGCGTGACTGTGCGTGACTAAGTCAAAGTTAATGTTTTTTCACAGCAAGTGTATGGATCAAGTTTCAGATCAATCGGATGATGGGAAATGACATTTAGATCACTCCGTGACTGTGCGTGATCATACGTGACTGCGCGTGACTAAGTCAAAGTTAATCTTTTTTCACACCAAGTGTTTGGACCAAGTTTGAGATCGATCGGATGAGGGGAAATGACATTTAGATCACTCCGTGACTGTGCGTGACCAAGCGTGACTGTGCGTGACAATCCCAAAATTAATCTTTGGTCACGACAAGACTATGGGTCAATTTTCAGATCAATTGGATAAGGGGGAATGGGGTCCTCATATTGCAGACAGACAGACAGAGATTATGAGTTAAAAGAAAGAGTCTAAAAATTAGAGAAAATTTGTCTTTGATTTTTAACATAATCTCCTTTTAGCTCGATACACTTTTCCCAGCGATATTCAATAGCTTCGATACCATGTTTTTAGTAAGAACTGTCTTGCTCCTTAAAATAGCCATCAATCGCAGACTCCATCCACCTCTTCATTGTTGGCAAATCTTTTACCACCGAGCCACTTTTATACCCTATACCACTATGTGGTTTGGGTATAATGAGTTTGTGCTGCTGTTTGTAACTACGAAAAATATTTGACCTAGACCCATCTTTAATTATACCGATCGAATCAGAATCACTTTCTGAGTTGATTTAACAATGTCCGTCCGTCCGTCCGTCCGTCCGTCCGTCCGTCTGTGTGTCCATGTAAAGCTTGTAATCAAACTGCAGGTCGCAAATATGAACGTATTTTGATGAAATTTGGTACATAAGCTTTTATCGGCCATGGGATGAACGCTATTGAAATTGGTGAGAATCGGTCCATGTTCAGACCTAGCCCCCATACAAATTACCCATATGAAATCGACATAAATTGCCATAAGATCCAAATTGTCATATAGATCTTACTCAAATTGGGTTTGTATGCGTTCATTACATCCATTAATGAGTAGTCCAAAAATGATCCCTTTGACCCCATATAGAGCTGCTTCCCGATCTTCACTTAAATCTATTAAAAAACAAAAATATTGCACTGATTCTTCTCAAATTTTGTTTGTATATATTTTTGCAAAATACAAGAGACTTTACCAAACATGATCAGGATCGGTCCATTTTTGGAGCAAGTCCCTATATAGATATAGCATACGATATGAACTTTTTCATATCTGCAGCCAAAAAAATTAATAAAAATCCTACTCAAATTTGGTTTTTGCTTATTTTCTATGTCCAGTTAGTTGGGCCTAAGAGATAGGGTCTCTAAACGCATGGTATAGGGTATCGTATAGTCGGTCTAGACCGACTATAATTTTCTTACTTGTTCAAGTTTGAAAGTAGAAAATAATCCGAGGAACCAAAATCGGGCGAATAAGTTGCGAGATTAAGCAATTCGAATTTTTATTCACACATCCAAAAGCACATCAGCATTAATATTGGTCGGACTGAGATCCTTCAAATGAAAGTATGGAACTTCATAACGAAGACCAGTTTTTTCCTTGTTTACAAATTCACTGAGATCGTTTGCTTTCGATGGCTCAAAAAAAAAACAAGTAAGAAAATTATAGTCGGTCTAGACCGGCTATACGATACCCTATACCATGCGTTTAGAGACCTTATCTCTCAGGCCCAACTAACTGGATATAGAAAATAAGCATAAACCAAATTTGAGTGGGATTTTTATTAATTTTTTCGGCTGCAGATATGAAAAAGTTCATATCGGATGCTATATTTATATGGGGACTAGGTTGAAAAATGGACCGCTCCTGACCATATTTGGTAAAGTCACTTATATTTCCAAAAAATAGACTCAAACCCAATTTGAGAAAAATCTGTGCAATATTTTTAGTTTTTTTTTGATAGATTTAAGTAAAGATCGGGAATCAGCTCTATATGAGGCCTATTACTAAGAATTGTCCTATAGGGATTATTTTTGGACTACTGATTATTGGATGTAATAAATACATACAAACCCAATTTGACTGAGATCTATATGATAATTTGGATCTTATGGCAGTTTATGTCGATTTCATAGGGGTCATTTGTATGGGGACTAGATCTGAACATGGACCGATTCTCACCAATTTCAATAGCGTTCATCCTATGGCCAATAGAGGCTTATGTACCAAATTCGATCAAAATATATTCATATTTGCGACCTGCAGTTTGATTACAAGGTTTACATGGACACACAGACGGACGGACGGACGGACATCGTTAAATCGACTCAGAAACTGATTCTGAGTCGATCGGTATAATAAAGGATGGGTCTAGCTCAAATATTTTTGGTAGTTACAAACAGCAGCTCAAAGTCATTATACCCAAACCACATAGTGGTATAGGGTATAAAAATAAAGGGCTCTAAACAACGCACAGTGGCGCCATTTGAGTTTTTTCATTGCAAAAATCATAAGTTTTGAACCAAATAACATAATCAAAAAATTTAAAAGACATATGATAGATATTTGGTCAGCCTATGAAATGAGTGAAAGGGTTCTACGTGATGGGTTAGCAAACTTGAAATTTGTGGAAAAATCAATTTTATGGGAAGTAAAATAAAATATTTTTGAAAATTTTTGTTTTTTTTTATGTTTCTTTTAAAGGCTTTTCTGATTTAATATTCTTCCAGAAAATATTAAAAAAAATTTTTTTAATATGTTCTTAAATTTTTTTTAATATATTGCTTACAATCCGTAAAAGAAGGTATATCTAAAAGACTAATAATTTCGGAACTATAATTATTTTCTAATTCTTTTCGTGACTTTACATGCCGCAGTGATGAAATAAGTGGATCGGAGGATGCTGCTAACATGTTGAAGAGGTCCTCATTTTGTCTCACTCTTGATGATTTGAAAGTGTTTAGCAATATATATTTTTTATAACATTTGTTTAGGGACTCCTGTGCTTCTTCAGAAAGCTCTCCAAGTGGCAAATTCTGATATTCAATTATATCTGGCATGCGACTATCACCCCTGTTCTTGAAACCACTATCACAAAAATGAAAAAATTCTTAAATCTACGAGTTTTTTGCTGTTCTTTAATTTCAATAAGAATATTTTTTCTCGCTTTAATTCACATAGAAAAGGCTTTGTGAAATCAAAACAAATGCCCTTTTTTTCTACTAAGCAGGTCTTAAGAGATAAAAAACTAATTGATATTTAAACTCTAACATGTTTTTTATTGAACCTTGTCATTATTTTAAAAAATTAGACATAAATTTTATGAAAAAAAAAAGATTTTAAAAAACGTCTACATTTTGCGCTGATTTAAAAAAACTCGTAATAAGTGGTCGATGTTAATAAAACACACTTTTTGCGATGATGCTGTTCTATAACTGTAATAAAAACTTTATTTACACAATCTATTTTCCATTATAATTTTTTCAATTATAACATAGATTCTTTATGCACTAATTATTGCAAATAAAGGAATTAAAAAAAAATTTTTCATCAAATCACATATTTTTATTTTTTTGCATATGTTCGAAACAGTAGTGATGCCAGTCAAATCCAATTTATTTGAATATCGAAATTTTTTTTGGTGATGCCAAATTTGAATGAAATTGAAGAACAAAAACAATTAAATGAACAAATAAGTTGTTATTTTAAAAGAAAATATTTTTCTTTATACTTTTTCTATTAACTTAAGAAAAAAAACATGCACAAAATACTTAAAAGCTTTTTGTGAAACTGCATAAAGAACCATATGGCACCTCGATTTCTAGATAACATATGTACTTAACTCAAACATATGTTTCCATTAAATAGATAAAAGTGGTTTCAAGAAACCCAAAATTTCAATTTCATGTGATTTTAAATGCACTCTTATTCAAATAACAACGTTTCAAGAACACGGCTGTATGTATATTTTATGAACTATCGTGTAAACTTTTTCTGTGGCTATAATTCTGCTAAATGTGATGCAGTTTTCGGTTTGCTTTTACCCATTTTTAGTTTACGCTGGCAACGTGGCGCCTTGAAACTTAAAACACTTGTTTTCACCAAAGTAATTTTTTTCAAACTACTGTCGCCGTCTATACGCCAGGTCGGACTACTCTGGGACTGCCCTTGTACATATAATACGTAATGAATGTTAAGAATCTTCTGCATCAAACTCTTTTCTTTGTTTTGATCCGCTGGTATCTGTCTGCACCGTTAGCGAAAAGGCAATACTATTTTGATATTTGTTAGTATTTTTGTTTACCTTCGATTCAAGTATCAACTTTTTCTGAAATGCTGAATAACTGGCTTCAATTTTCATCAAGTTTACCAAAATTTTCTGTATAGTGGGCCAATTTAATTCAACTGCTTTTAGGGATTTATTATTACTAATGATATCAAGTCCATATACAAATAAAATATCTTTTTAAATATACAAAATATATAATTCTGAAAATTCAGTAACCTGTTTACTTTTGCTCCTTTTTTATATTTAACAGATTGAGAGAATTTAATATAATATAAAAATTTTGGAAGAAATTTTTGCCGTTAAACTGATAATTTCAGAATTTGTAATCAAAACTAAAAATACACATTACTGATTTTGTTTCGCATTTTAAAGCATACTTCTTTTTTTTTTACTATTTCTTAAATGCGATTTTCCTACTAATTTCCAGCAAATGAAATAATTGAAAGACAGCTACAAAAAGTTGTCAATTTACAATAATAACTAGCAGATTACAGCGCTCGAAATTCGAGTGCAATTTCTAGGCAGCTTTATTTTTCAACTTAGCCCATTCACAAACCAACACTTTTATGGTTTATTATTATTGTGAATAGATAAACTCATTAACAAACACATTAAAAAATTTAAAAAAACACTTAGCATATGTATAATTTTATGTACATATGTGTTAGTAGCAACTTTAAATGCAATTTGGTCAAAACAAAGGAAAAAATTTAAAAATCTGTTAGTC
Source organism: Cordilura impudica (assembly GCA_963682025.1). Classification (NCBI taxonomy): domain Eukaryota; kingdom Metazoa; phylum Arthropoda; class Insecta; order Diptera; family Scathophagidae; genus Cordilura; species Cordilura impudica. The sequence goes on along the minus strand of OY821519.1, from coordinate 21,705,379 downwards.
TGCAAAACGGCTAAAAAGAAATTCCTTTGAAATAATATACGTTTGGTCAAAATCGGGATAAAATAGTAGAACAAAACATCGGCCACAAGAAATCGCCTAGCCTATTAATATTATAGATGTTAATTTAAAAAAGTTGTTCATACTTTTATTTGAGTGGCAACAATTTGTTTTTAGTTACTTTTTTTCTTTAATATTAATAGGCTAGGCGATTTCTTGTTACCGATGTTTTGTTCTACCATTTTATCGCGATTATGGCCAAACGTATATTATTTGAAAGGTATTTCTTTTTACCGATTTTGCAGATTTTCAGATTTTTTGGTTTGTTTCTTAATTTGGAGTAAATTGCATTTAAAGTTGCCACTAATACATACATAAAATTATACAATGCTATGTGTGTGTTTATTAAATTTGTTAATGTGGTTGTAATATAAATGAGTTTGTTGAATTAGCATACCTTAATGGTTTTTATTTAATGAAAAAATAAAATTTCCTAGAATTTGCACTCGAATTTCGAGGGCTGGAGTCGTCTGCTATAAATTATTAATTTGATCCGAAATCAACATTACTTGATATTTAATCAAACTATTTTGGTCGTATTCTCCATTTCAGTTGAATTTTTACCAAAATAGCCAAAATAGTTTTTAAACAAAAGAACCAAATTTATATAAATTAAAAATTGCTTTTGCATTTATTCGGCTTAAGTTGAAAATTTCATTGTAATCGACACCACCTACAACGTTGTCAAAATTTTCATTATTATTTAATTATTGTAATTAATTAATATGACAGATTTGCTTGTTTTCTCTAGAATTTTTGAAGTGATCATTGCAAAAAAAAAAAAATTTGTTTTTGATTAATTTCTTTTGTATTTTAAGTAAAATTTCTCTTTTATATTGAAACATATTGAATAATAAATCACCGAACTGTGATTTATGGGACATCTCAAATTCAGTGGGCTTTGAAATAGATGTGATGACTTTTTTTCTATAGATAATAGTTTTTATGTTTTCTGTAAATAAAAAAAAAAAATCATAAATATTCAGATTTCTTATTCAAATTTTGTTTCTTCTCGATTTTAAGGTAAGATGATAAAATACGCAGCCTCAAGCACAATGGTGTGAAGCAATCTCATTTTCAAAGGTAGAATACTTATTTTTATTATTGAAACGTTTTTAAATGTTAATTAATTAATTTATTTTTTTTTTTTTTTGAGTAAACAAAATCTTTTAGGTGAAAAAGAATTGTTTAAAGCAAAAAAATTTTTCAACATGAAAACAATTTTCTTCGCCTCTATGGCGGCTAATAAATCTTTGCAACATTTCTAATTTACGCAGACGCTCCTACGATTGAAATCGTACTTAAATTTATCGCCGGAAAAAAAAAGCTCTCTTCACATTGTCACTCATAAGATTTAGTGACTAAATTTTAGTCCAATATACTTTCTAGACTCTTCTTTTAATAATAAACTTTTGAATAAAACCAATAACTCCATATAGTGGCCAAAATCGCGATTTCAAGAAGAAACGACGAGCATGGAGGTTTTATAAGTACTAGCAGATTCCAGCACTCGAAATTCGGGTGCAATTTCTAGGCAACTGTTTTTTTTCTCAATTTAGCCAATTCACAAACCAACACTTTTTTGGTTTATTATTATTGTGAACAAAGATAACAAACTCATAACAAACACATTAACAAATTTATAAACACACATTTAGCATATGTATAATTTTATGTATGTGCCAGTAGCAACTTTAAATGCAATTTACTCAGAATAAAGGAAAAATTTTATAATCTGTAAATCTGCAAACCGGTTAAAAAGAAATACCTTTAAAATAATATATGTTTGGTCAAAATCGGGATAAAATGGTAGAACAAAACATCGTCACAAGAAATCGCCTAGCCTATTAATATTATAGATCCTCAATCGTAAGGAACTTTTTCAATATAAGTCTAAATTCATAAGACTTAGTTTTCTACGCTTTAGCGTTACTTAAGGTATTTTCTTAATGAAAGGTTTTTTTTTTTAAGAAAAGGTACTTATTTTCGAAAATTTACTTTTTTAAGATACTGTTTAAGGAAAAGGTACTCTTTGGAGAAAAGGTACTTTTTAAGAAATAGTACTTTTTAAGAAAACGTACCTTTTTAGAAATGGTACTTTTTTAGAAAAGGTAGTTTTTTAGAAAAGGTACTTTTTTAGAAAAGGTTTTTTTTTTAGAAAAGGTACTTTTTTTTAGAAAAGATACTTTTTTTGAAAAGTTATTTTTTAAGAAAATGTTCTTTTATTATAAAAGCTACTTTTTTAAGAAAAGGTTATTTTCAATAAAAGCTTTTTTTAATAAAATGTATTTTTTTTTAAGAATGGGTACTTTTTAAGAAATGTTACTATTTTAAGAAATTGTTATTTTTTAAGGGTACTTTTTTTAAGAAACTTTACTTTTTTTAAGAAAAGATATTTTTTCAGAAAATGTACTTCCTTAAGCACCTTAAGGAAATTTATTTTTTTAAAAAGGATAATTTTTTTTTTTTTTAAATTTACTTTTTCAGGGAGAGGTATTTCTTTAAAATTTATTTTTTAAGAAAATGTACTTTTTTAAAAAAATGTACTTTTAATGAAAAGGTAGTTTATTAAGAAAAGGTACTTTTTTTAGAAAAGCTCCTTTTTTAAGAAAAGGTAATTTTAAATAAAAGCTTTTTTTAATAAAATATATTTTTTTAAAAATGGGTACTTTTTAAGAAATGTTACTTTTTTAAGAAAAGTATTTCTCAAGAAAATCTGTTTTTTAATAAAAGGTACATTTTTAAGAAAAGGTACTTATTTTAGAAAATTTACCTTTTTAGGATACTGTCTTAAGATAATGTACTATTTGGAGAAAAGGTACTTTTTTAGAAATGGTTCTTTTTTAGAAAAGGTAGTTTTTTAAAAAAAGGTACTTTTTTAGAAAAGGTACTTTTTTAGGAAAGGTACTTTTTTTAGAAACGGTGCTTTTTTAGAAAAGGTACTTTTATAGAAAAGCTACTTTTTTAAGAAAAGGTACTTTTATAGAAAAGCTACTTTTTTAAGAAAAGGTAATTTTAATTAAATTTTTTTTTTCAATAAAGTGTATTTTTTTAAGAATGGGTACTTTTTAAGAAATGTTACTTTTTTAAGAAAAGTATTTTTTAATAAAAGCTATTTTTTAATAAAAGGTACATTTTTAAGAAAAGGTACTTATTTTAGAAAATTTACTTTTTTAAGATACTGTTTTAAGAAAATGTACTTTTTGGAGAAAAGGTACTTTTTAAAAAATAATACTTTTTTAGAAAAGGTACTTTTTTAGGAATGGCACTTTTTTAGAAAAGGTACTTTTTAGAAAAGGTACTTTTTTTAGAAAAGGTGTTTTTTTTAGAAAAGGTACTTTTTTAGAAAAGCAACTTTTTTAAGAAAAGGTTCTTTGTTTAAGAAAAGGTAATTTTAAATAAAAGCCTTTTATAATAAAATGTATTTTTTTTAAGAAATGTTACTTTTTTAAGAAATGGTACTTTTTTAAGAAATGGTACTTTTTTAAGAAAAGGTATTTGTTAATAATAGATACTTTTTAAGAAGTGGCAATCCTTTAAGAAATTGTACTATGTTAAGAAAAAGTATTTTTTAATAAAAGCTATTTTTGAATAAAAGGTACTTTTTAAAGAAAATTTACTTTTTTTTTTTTAGAAAATATACAATTTTCAGAAAACGTACTTCCTTAAGCACCTTAAGTAAAGGTACTTTAAGAAAAGGTGCTTTAAAAAAACATATTTTTTTAAGTTGTTTTAAAAAAAAAATACTTTTTTAAAAAATGTAAAAAAATTTTTAAGTTGTTTTTAAAAAAAAAATACTTTTTTTAAAAAAATGAACTTTTTCACGGAGAGTTATTTCTTTCAAATTTATTTTTTAAGAAAATGTACTTTTTTAAGAAAAGGTACTTTTTATGAAAAGGTACTTTATTAAGAAAAGGTTATTTTTTAGGAAAGGGTTCTTTTTTATGAAAAGGTACTTTAAAGAAATGTACTTTAAAGATTTTTTTTTTTTTTTTTTTGAAAAAAGGAAATTTTGAAAAAAAAAGATGCTCTAAAAATGTAATTCGCCTTTAAAGTTAAAGTTACTTTTTTACAAAGGCACTCGTTAAGAAAAGTTACTTTTTTAAGAAGAGTAATTTTTTTAGGAAAGGTCGCTTTTTTAAGGAAAGGTACATTTCTAAGAAATTTAACTTTTTTAAAAAAGATACTTTAAAAATGTATTTTTTTAAAGGGTACTTTCTAAGAAAATGGATTTTTTAAGAAAATTTTTTTCTTTAAGAAAATGTATTTTTTTTAAGGAAATGTACTCTTTCAACGTTATAAGTGTAAATAATACTAGAGTTTAACTACTACTACTACTAATCAACCGAAACAACCTAAATACTCATTCTTATTTATTAATTTTGAGTTTTTTTTTTCTTATTTTTTTATTTATTTATTTATTTATTTATTTATTTATTTATTTATTTATTTATTTATTTATTTATTTATTTATTTATTTATTTATTTATTTATTTATTTATTTATTTATTTATTTATTTATTTATTTATTTATTTATTTATTTATTTATTTATATTACACTTTAAATTTTATTACCGAAGTTTTGAGAACAACAACATTTTATCGATTTTAATTTTTATTTTTTTTTTAAAGTAATTTATTTAAAAATAATTACGTTGATGTTATCATCAATGTGGATATTATAAGAATAAACTTAAATATATATCTATACATTTTGAAGGTTGTAGTTACCTTTATTAAACAAAATATTCTTCCCATAAACATTTGCATTGTTTTATGTGTTATTTTGATATTTACACTTCCCAAAATCTTCAAAAGTGATGACATTTCTATAATTTATTTAAATATATATAAAAATGATGTCAAATTTTAAGTATTATATCATTTTATTGAAAAATAAAATTACCAAATGAATCATCAATATTTATTTGAGAAATAATCGTAACATGTTTTTAACAATTTTTTTTTTGGTAATCTATTTCCCCATTGTATTCATTATCAATAATTTTTATACCCTATACCACTATGTAGTTTGGGTATAATGACTTTGTGCTGCTGTTTGTAACAACCAAAAATATTTGACCTAGACCCATCTTTAATAATACCGATAATCAGAATCACTTTCTGTGTTGATTTAACAATGTATGTCCGTCCATCCGTCCGTCCGTCTGTGTGTCCATGTAAACCTTGTAATCAAATTGCAGGTCGCAAATATGAATATATTTTGATGAAATTTGGTATATAAGCTTTTATCAGCCATGGGATGAACGCTATTGAAATTGGTGAGAATCGATCCATGTTCAGACCTAGCCCCCATACATATTACCCCTATGAAATCGACATAAATTGCCATAAGATCCAAATTGTCATATAGATCTTACTCAAATTGGGTTTGTATGCGTTCATTACATCCATTAATGAGTAGTCCAAAAATGATCCCTTTGGCCCCATATAGAGCTGCTTCCCGATCTTCACTAAATCTATTAAAAAACAAAAATATTGCACTGATTCTTCTCAAATTTTGTTTGTATATATTTTTGCAAAATACAAGAGACTTTACCAAACATGATCAGGATCGGTCCATTTTTGGACCAAGTCCCTATATAGATATAGCATCCGATATGAACTTTTTCATATCTGCAGCCAAAAAAATTAATAAAAATCCCACTCAAATTTGGTTTTTGCTTATTTTCTATGTCCAGTTAGTTGGGCCTAAGATATAGGGTTTCTAAACGCATGGTATAGGGTATCGTATAGTCGGTCTAGACCGACTATAATTTTCTTATTTTTTTTTTTTATTGAATTTTTCCACAAATGGTCAATTTTTTATTTATTTATTTATCTTTTTTTGTGTATAGGTTTTTTTTTTTGCTAAACATTTACCTTTTTCATCTTCTAGAAACTTGCGATATCACATTTAAGTGTTTACAGAAGATCATGTTGGTTATTTGGGTATTTGCTTGTCATCAGTGTAAAATTTTATTTGTTTTTACAGATTATATTATTAAAAAAAAAAAACAAATTTCAAGGGCTAATATTGTCTGTACACACAAATTTGACGCTTCAATGAAATTTGGATAATTTACGCTAAAACAAAATTTAGTTCGATTCAGGGAAGGAAACATTGGTGATATAAATGAAAATTGTTATATTTTTTGGATCGTTTACATTAATCTTTTTTGAATTTCCAATTGGTTCTTTAAATTCTACTAAGAAAATGATATCCTATTCTAAGGGTTTGTAAAAGTAAAATTAATGACGATCTGCTAGTTTAAATTTAACATTAAATTGTTTTAATATAAATTTTTTTATTTTTTATACATTTGAAGATAATTAATTGTATACATTTGAAGAATTTAATTTAAGAAACATTTGAGTGAATTTTCTAACTTATACATCAGACTTTTTTAATCTTTAGTCCATATTAAATCTATAATATTAATAGACTAGGCGATTTCTTGTGACTGATGTTTTGTTCTACCGTTTTATCCCGATTTTGACCAAACGTATATTATTTGAAAGGTATTTCTTTTGAGCAGTTTTACAGATTGACAGATTTTTAAATATTTTCCTTTATTTTGAGTAAATTGCATTTAAAGTTGCTACTAACACATAATTAAAATTATACAATGCTATGTGTGTGTTTATTAAATATGTTAATGTGTTTGTAATAAAAATGAGTTTGTTTTTGTGTTGATTTGTGAATTGGCTATAATTGATTAGTATACTTTTAGGGTCTTTATTTAATGATAAAATAAAACGTCCTAGAATTTCGAGGGCTGGAATCTGCTAGTATATATTAAAGAATTTAAAGTATTTAAAAACATTCATTAAAATAAATAATACTGTCTATTATTGCACTTACGTAATTTTAAATTATTGAAACAATGTTTGTACTCTTCGATTTCTTTTTAATCTTTTACAAGTTCCTGTAAAAAATATATAACATATTCCGGGTAAAAATGTATTTTAATGTTTTAAAATTAGATGACAATTGAGTTCTTAGCTCGTAAATAAGAGATTTTGTGTACTCAATTTACTTTTGTTTGATTGATTGTTTTTCCGATTTTTCAATATTATTATCAAAACAGGGGTCGCATCCGTTATCTAAATTTTTCGATCGAAATTATTTTTATATTTTCCAAATTAAATACCAAGAATAAGACGATTTTTTGTTACCGATGTTTTGTTCTACCGTTTCATCCCGATTTTGACCAAACGTATATTATTTGAAAAGTACTTCTTTTTAGCTGTTCACCAGATTTACAGACTTTTAAATTTTTTCCTTTATTTTGAGTAAATTACATTTAAAGTTGCTACTAACACATACATAAAATTATACATATGCTATGTGTGTATTTATTAAATTTGTTAATGTGTGTTGTTAATGAGTTTGTTATCTTCATTCAAAATAATAATTAACCAAAAAAGTGTTGGTTTGTGAATTAGCTAAGTTGAAAAAGTTACCTAGAAATTGCACTCGAATTTCGAGCGCTGGAATCTGCTAGTATTTTGTTAATAGTAAAATTGAAATGAGGTCTAACGTTTGTCCGCTTTCTTTACATAATAAACAAAAATATAGAATTTCGATTGATTTCACTCGATATCAAATGTGGCGATTAAAACTATGACCTAAATATCATATTTCATTATTTCATCCGCCAAATAATCAAATTTTCGCGTAAGTGCAATTATCTTATTTGTTAAAATTTTTAATAACCGATATAAGTTAATAAAAAGTTTTGTGTGGTCCGCATTTTTGGGCTAAGAATTCACTTCTTGTATTTCTGATAAAATTGAGCCAAGTACATTTTATATAAATATAGTTTTTTTTTCCAAGGCGCTAAATGGGCAGTTTTAAAAGGCGCGAAAGCGCTAAGTTGGCATCGCTGTTATAAATCCGTCTAGTATGGGCTCTTCAACCAAAAGGTACCATTTTTTATAAGCAAATGGACAATTTAAGCTTAAAAAAAAAATCGACAAATCTGGTTGCTACTGTTTTTAGCAAAGACAAAAACCACAATTATAGCCATAATCACACTTCTTAAGGATAATGTTCCATTTCCAGTCCCCAATGAATTTATGATTTATGACCAAGATTATCATGTATTAGATAATATGAAGAATTAACAAAATATAAAAAATAATACGAGGGCGGTCCCAGAACAACCCGGCCGAACCATTTTTTCAAGTTTGGAAATAGAAAATAATCCGAGGGAGCTAAATCTGGCAAAAAAAGTTGCGTAATGAAGTAAATTAATGAATTTTGGCTATCCCAATAGTGGATGTGTGAACTGGTTCGTTATCTTGATGAAATAACACTTTTTCGCCAAATGTGCCATTTTTTCCTTAATCTCAACGCTGCCGTTGATAGTTTTTCCTTTTTTAGGATAATAAAAAAATATCCCACGCGGATCCCAAATAACGATGCCTGCAGATGGAACTGTCTTCGCCTTCTTTGGACTGATCCTGTGTCTCAGGTGTGAAGTGGTGGACCCATGTGTAATCCATGGTTATGCATTGATGCAAAAACTCGGGTTTATTGAGGTGAAACATTGCCAATAACTCTATTGAAAAATCTTTACGACGCTGTTTTTATTCTATTGTGAGCAAACGCGGCACAGGTTTCTCATCTCCAAATGTTTGTTCAATATGCGATGTATAGCCCTTTCTGAAATGCCTATCATTTCAGCTAGCTAACCACATTCAGCCGACGATCGTTAGAACTATTTTGTGGATTTTTTAACTGTTTCTGCCGTGACCACCTCAATTGGTCGACCACTTCGGTGTTTGTCTTCGCAGCTCATACGACCTCGTTTAAAGTCTGCCACCCAATATTTTATAGCCGTAAACGAAGGAGCAGACTACCCCAGAGTAGAATCTAACTCAGCTTTAATATTGGGTGAACGGAGACCTTTCATACGAAAGTATTAAATTATCTAACGGCGACCAACTTTTTCCATGTTTACAAATTCAATGAAATCGGTTACTTTTTATGTCTAAAAAACATGTTTCATAAGGTTGCCACTATACACCAAAGTAATATTTTTCCAACTATTGCCGCCATCTATACGTCACGTCGGGTAGTTCTGGGACCGCCCTCGTATCTTTCAAGGAATATCTGATGGAGGATACTCGCAAATTGCAATGCATCGTGGATGTTTTATAGAATACGAATAAATAAGTGATCCGTATATTTTGAGCTGCTTAATCTAATATTTACGGACTAAACAATAAGATTTTAATTTTTCGTTTTTAATTTTTTCATTTTTCATTTTTCGTTTTACGTTTTTCGTTTCCCAATTTTTTATTTCCTTTTTAATTTTAATTTTTTAATTTAAATTTTTTATTTTTCATTTTTAATTTTTAATTTTTAATTTTTAATTTTTAATTTTTAATTTTTAATTTTTAATTTTTAATTTTTAATTTTTAATTTTTAATTTTTAATTTTTAATTTTTAATTTTTAATTTTTAATTTTTAATTTTTAATTTTTAATTTTTAATTTTTAATTTTTAATTTTTAATTTTTAATTTTTAATTTTTAATTTTTAATTTTTAATTTTTAATTTTTAATTTTTAATTTTTAATTTTTAATTTTTAATTTTTAATTTTTAATTTTTAATTTTTAATTTTTAATTTTTAATTTTTAATTTTTAATTTTTAATTTTTAATTTTTAATTTTTAATTTTTAATTTTTAATTTTTAATTTTTAATTTTTAATTTTTAATTTTTAATTTTTAATTTTTAATTTTTAATTTTTAATTTTTAATTTTTAATTTTTAATTTTTAATTTTTAATTTTTAATTTTTAATTTTTAATTTTTAATTTTTAATTTTTAATTTTTAATTTTTAATTTTTAATTTTTAATTTTTAATTTTTAATTTTTAATTTTTAATTTTTAATTTTTAATTTTTAATTTTTAATTTTTAATTTTTAATTTTTAATTTTAATTTTTAATTTTTAATTTTTAATTTTTAATTTTTAATTTTTAATTTTTAATTTTTAATTTTTAATTTTTGATTTTTAATTTTTAATTTTTAATTTTTAATTTTTAATTTTTAATTTTTATTTTTAATTTTTAATTTTTAATTTTTAATTTTTAATTTTTAATTTTTAATTTTTAATTTTTAATTTTTATTTTTAATTTTTAATTTTTAATTTTTAATTTTTGATTTTTAATTTTTAATTTTTCATTTTTAATTTTTCATTTTTAATTTTTAATTATTAATTATTAATTTTTAATTTTTATTTTTTAATTTTTAATTTTTAATGTTTAATTTTTAATTTTTAGTTTTTAATTTTTAATTTTTATTGATTTTTTATTTTTCATTTTTAACTTTTTGTTTTTCATTTTTCATTTTTAGTTTTTTTCTTTTTTCTTTTTTGTTTTTCATTTTTCATTTTTAATTATTAAATTTTTATTTTTCTTTTTTATTTTTCGTTTTTATTTTTCATTCTTTATTTTTAATTTTTTTATTTTTCATTTTTTCAATTTAAAGGTTTTTAGAATTTAAAGGTTAATTACACTGTGCAACAGTCTGAAGATTTTTGTACAGTGTAATTAAAGCAAAATATATGTGAAATGTTAATATTTACTTAATTATCCCTTACATTACATAAAATTATTAAAATTTTTTTAATAACGAAATTTGTTATAGAATATGCTAACTGACTATAACTTATTAGCATTGTTTTATGTAAGAATACCATCCCCCTTTTTTTTTTTGTAAATTTTAGGGTATTATTAAACATATGCGGTTGATTTTGTTTGCCTTTAATTTATTAAGCTTTAAACAGACATACAGACAAACATACGTACACGAAAGCTTCTTCTTCTTATGTAATTTAATAATTTATCTATATACGAAAAGGCCATTTTAGATATTTGATCCATTTGTTTATTTTTCATTTGTTTTTGTTTGAATAAAATAAATTTTTTTTAAATTAATTTATCTGATAAATGTTCTTTTAAATTAAATATTCATTGTCTTAAGTTTTTTTTTTTAGAACTTTGTTGTTGCATATTTTTTGCTTGGTTAGTTAATATCTTGAAGTTAATCATCCATCATATACATATTTTCCATATATTTCTTTGATGGAATCGTGTTTTTATCATTAGAGCTGAAGAGAAACAAAATATAAATAATTCAAAAAGGTTTCATCATGATTGATGCATATCAATTTGATAGCTATAAAAAATAATCGAAAACAAAAATTCTATTAATTTCTGATGGATTTCTTAAGGAAATTAAATTTTTTGTATTCGTTTTGTTTAGATATAGTATGTATGTATATACGAGTATGTACAAAGAAAACCGGTTATGTATCCAGAACAATATTTCCATAAAATAATACATCATCAATGTGTTGTTATTTAAATATTAAGATGATTTTTTAAAATAGTTTAACAACTTTAATTAAGTCATCATTAGTCATTTATTGACTATTAAGGCATAGTCGTAAGTTAGTCGTTTTATAGCAGCGTTTCAAACTCAATATTCAGTAAGGGTTCGGGTTCAATACATTACACTTTTATAGGTTTAGTGTTTATTTTGAATTGCCATTTTATTAATTTAAATTTAGAAAAATTTCATAATAAACGAACATTTACTACATGTGCTAAAAAGAAATGCTTCGCGGGGTCAAAGGAATTTAAATAAAGCTGGCATAAATAAAAAAAATAAATAAATAAACAAAAGTAAAACACATCACAACAAATAATAATATTTGATCTTGAGCCTGATTAATTTTTAACTCAATCATTTAGATGATAAAGATCGAAAATAAGATTTTTTAGTTTTATAGAAAATAATAAAATAAAAAATACGGAGGGGCACGCTTAACGTAAGTTTAGCAGAAACAGATTGTTTTTCAAGACAAAAACAAACATGTACATGTATTGTAGCAATGTGTACTGATATACAAACATAAGTATTTATTTCAAAGTTGTTTAGATTTTAGTTTGTTATACTGGAGATTCTCATTGCATTGGTTTAACAGCAAAGGTATATGAATTTAAATTTTTACCAAACAAACTATCTACTGCTTTTGATTACTGATGAGGGTTGGTGACGCGACCCGAAACAGCTGTATAACCTATCGTGCTTAATTTAAAGTAAAAACATTTCATCTTGAGCCTGGTTAATTTCTAACTCAATAATTAAGATGATAAAGATCGTAAATAAGATTTTTTTAGTTTTATAGTAAATAATTAAATAATAATATTGTTAGACACAAACCTGAACCGATTTCTTGCTTGGGATTCTCATACGGATTCTCATATGGCTTCGTCGTTTTAAGAATTTGTTTTGTTTAAAAAATTTTAAAATTGAATATGACATAATTTGTACTAGGGCGTTGTTTTGACTGTGAATACCTTATATACAATTAGGCTGCGTACATATCGCTATTCCGATATACAGTGATTAACAATAGAATGAAAACTTTTAACAAAATATATTTTTAACGACTTGAACGGTCAATACCAAAAAATTAGATCATAAAATTAAAAAAAAAAAAGCTTTAACTTAAGTTCGGAAAAAAGAAAACATAAATGTATTTATTTTTATGCTGTTCACAAAACATTGGAAACCTTTAATATACAATGATTAAAAACTTTCCTCCAATTTTTGGTTTCAGTAATTTGTTGGGTATCCATTATTTTTTAATACTGATTCACAACGCCGAGCCATGATATCCATTGAAATTTTTGTCACTCTATATTAACTGTCTTGTTTGTGTAATTTCGTGTCCGTAGTCTTCGATCTACAAGTTCCCATAGATTTTGTTATGGGATTTAGATCTTGTTATTGGGCTGGCCTTTCCAAACCACTAACTGCATTAAATTGTAGCCATTCAGTTACAGCGTTGGAGGTATGTTTTGGATCATTATCGTGTTGGAATTTTTAAAACGGGTATATTTTTAGAATTTGCCTGTATCCAATTACAGTTGGAGTATCTTTTAAAACACGAATTGTACTCATTCATTGGCCCGAAAAGCAATCCGACACCATAATATAGCCACCGCTAAACTTAACAGTTTTATTCTATTTCCTTTTCGTCGTTACACAAACGTCCATCCATCATGGCCTTTTAAATTAAACTTAGTCTTGTCTCCAATTCCGTCTTGAGCCCGACGATTTTTCTCTGATATCAGTGGTTTCTTCACAGGACATTTTTACATTTTTGGGTATTTTTTGAACTCTTGCTTATAAATTATTCTGTCATTGACTCATTTTCCGGTCGGACGAACGCTCATAATCTGAAACCTACCGTTAAGCAAGGTTTAGGGTCAGTTATGAGATTGGGAAAGCTCAATATTGTTGAAGGAATTATGGACCACAAGTACCAATATGAACATTTTACGTACAAACCTGGCAGAAACATCGGAGAAGTAGGGTATTGTGTGCGATTATTACTTCTACCAACACAATGACCCAAAGCACAAGGCTTATAATGTTAGGAGCTGGTTACTCTAAAATGGCCACATGTGCTTTAAACCCCAACACAGTCACCAGACATTAATCCGATAGAGCTTGTGGATATTTGGCATAAAAATTGAAGAATCTTCAAATTAATGACAAAAATTATTGTAGCTCTCAAGGAGAAATGGGACAATATTTCTCCTGAATACAGCCGGGAACTGGTTGATTCAATGGCAAATAGATTGAAGACTTTAATACAGTAAAAGCGCCTTCCAACCAAATTTTAAACTTTAAATATAAAATTGAATTTATTATTTATTTTGTGTCTCCTTTCATTTGTCCCATTATGACTTTGAATTTTAAATTTTTAATGTGTAAACATCTATACGCTCGGGGGGGTAAAAATCTATTGCACGATAGAATCACAAAAACAGCGTAAGAAGAAAAACAAAAACGGTGTGAAGTAAGAGTGTATTAGTGCAAAGATTATGATATAAAATTGGTGTGAGGTACGATTGTATTTGTGAAAAGATTAGGAAATGTTTGGAGATAAAATGATGGCACGATTTCATTAGGAAGTGTTTGGAGATAAAATGGGGGAGCGAATAGCGTTATAAAAATGAAAAATGAAAATCTAAAAATTAAAATTTAAAAAAAAAAAAAAAATAAAATTTAAAAAAAAATTAAAAATTAAAAATTAAAAATTAAAAATTAAAAAATAAAACTTAAAAATTAAAAATTAAAAATTAAAATTAAAAATTAAAAATTAAAAATTAAAAATTAAAAATTAAAAATTAAAAATCAAAAATTAAAAATTAAAAATTAAAAATTAAAAATTAAAAATTAAAAATTAAAAATTAAAAATTAAAAATTAAAAATTAAAAATTAAAAATTAAAAATTAAAAATTAAAAATTAAAAATTAAAAATTAAAAATTAAAAATTAAAAATTAAAAATTAAAATTAACAAGTAAGAAAATTATGGTCGGTCTAGACCGACTATACGATACCCTATACCATGCGTTTAGAAACCGTATCTCCTAGGCCCAACTAACTGGACATAGAAAATAAGCAAAAACCAAATTTTAGTGGGATTTTTATTAATTTTTTTGGCTGCAGATATGAAAAAGTTCATATCGGATGATATATCTATATGGGGACTAGGTCCAAAAATGGACCGACCCTGACCATGGTTGGTAAAGTCTCTTGTATTTTGCGAAAATATATACAAACAAAATTTGAGAAGAATCAGTGCAATATTTTTGTTTTTTAATAGATTTAAGTGAAGATCGGGAAGCAGCTCTATATGGGGCCAAAGGCACCATTTTTGGACTACTCATTAATGGATGTAATGAACGCATACAAACCCAATTTGAGTAAGATCTATATGACAATTTGGATCTTATGGCAATTTATGTCGATTTCATAGGGGTAATTTGTATGGGGGCTAGGTCTGAACATGGACCGATTCTCACCAATTTCAATAGCGTTCATCCCATGGCCGATAAAAGCTTATACACCAAATTTCATCAAAATATATTCATATTTGCGACCTGCAGTTTGATTACAAGCTTTACATGGACACACAGACGGACGGACGGACGGACGGACATTGTTAAATCAACTCAGAAAGTGATTCTGATTCGATCGGTATAATTAAAGATGGGTCTAGGTCAAATATTTTTGGTTGTTACAAACAGCAGCACAAAGTCATTATACCCAAACCACATAGTGGTATAGGGTATAAAAATTAAAAATTAAAAATTAAAAATTAAAAATTAAAAATTAAAAATTAAAAATTAAAAATTAAAAATTAAAAATTAAAAATTAAAAATTAAAAATTAAAAATTAAAAATTAAAAATTAAAAATTAAAAATTAAAAATTAAAAATTAAAAATTAAAAATTAAAAATTAAAAATTAAAAATTAAAAATTAAAAATTAAAAATAAAAAATTAAAAATTAAAAATCAAAAATCAAAAATTAAAATTTAAAATTTTAAAATTTTAAAATTTTAAAATTAAAAATTAAAAATTAAAATTTAAAAATTAAAAATTAAAAATTAAAAATTAAAAATTAAAAATTAAAAATTAAAATTAAAAATTAAAAATTAAAAATTAAAAATTAAAAATTAAAAATTAAAAATTAAAAATTAAAAATTAAAAATTAAAAATAAAAAATAAAAAAATAAAAATTAAAAAGTAAAAATTAAAAGTTAAAAATTAAAAATTAAAAATTGAAAGTTAAAAATGACAACTGAAAAACGAAACGCTCTCTGTTTGATTTTAAAAAAGGTCCATAAAAAATCTTTAATTACTAGATGTTTACACATCACCCTGTGATCGGACTCACATGATATTTTTAAGTGAAATTTCAATGTTTTTAGTTATTGTCTTTTTTATAATAAACTAGCTGAGTCCGGTCCGCGTTGCTGGCCCGAAGAAAAAATCTGGATTTTATATTGCATCTAAATTTTAATACCGAGTGTCGGGCAAAAGTAAAGCACGAACTCCCTCGAAAATCCTTAAATACATTGCATTTAATAATATTATGAATATGACTGGAAAAAAATATACGTTTTCTTGAATATTTTAACACCAGCGCCACCTACAGGTGAAAAACTTTGTCAGCAACTTAAGTTTTATGTACATAATATATGTTGCGAATTTGAGCTAAATTGGACCGTAAATAAATTTTTTGGGAAAATCTCGACCCCAGCGCCACCTATCGGGTACAAAAAAAGTTATGCAAATCGGAGAACCAAAGGAACATATGGTATGAATACGAAGTCGCTAGCTAGGGTTACAGCTTTTATATAAATTGTATTTTTGAGTTTACACCTTAAACAAAATAGTTTAACTTTTGTAGATGTCCTATTATAAAGTTGTCCACTGTAAGTCCTTTTTTAAAAATTGGGATCACAGGCTGAGAATTTCGATAGTAATTTTTAATAATTTCCAAACTTTCCATGATAAAAATGTTAACCTTGTCTTACGTTTTGACATTCGCAGCTCATAAAAAAAAACTTAAGAGTGCATTCATATTAAAATACAAAATTGTTATGTCCCTATTGAAAAACCCAACACATAATAAAATAATAATAAAATAATAATAAAATAATAATAATAAATAAAATAGACTGAATTTCTTTTTTTTTATTGCATGAAATTCGTTGACCTAGTGATATGAGTTATTTTTAAGCGAAAGTGATCGTAAGCTTTCATCCAATATCATTCTCCGTTTATGATAATCACCTACCTATCACATCATTATACCCTATACCACTATGTGGTTTGAGTATAATGACTTTGTGCTGCTGTTTGTAACAACCAAAAATATTTGACCTAGACCCATCTTTAATTATACCGATCGAATCAGAATCACTTTGAGTTGATTTATCAATGTCCGTCCGTCCGTCTGTGTGTCTATGTAAACCTTGTAATCAAACTGCATGTCGCAAATATAAATGCAGAAAAAAAATATTCAAAATTCAAAAATAACGATTGTTTGTTTGGACAGAGTTGTATCTTCTGAAATTAATACAAAGTAAAGCTGTATGGTACGAAAACTGAAACTAACCACACTGCTTGTAGGCCTGACTTTAGGTGAGTGTGTTAAAGCGCTGACCAAAAAGTGCAAGTACGAGTGTATGTGAAGGTTCATGGTTCAAAACCTCACGGCCGCCCTAAGTAGAAAAAATTTTCATATAGAAACAATCTATTCAATTAAAACATAACAATTATCACAATGTTCAATAAATCGCTGATGAAGGCTGAAATGCCAGAAACCGGTCCGATTAAGAATACAGTGCAGTTATGAATTTTTGAAATATATGCTTTCTTCTTCTTTACCACGCACCATTTAAACAAAATTAAAATTGCATATTAATTACAGTAGTAATTGCAATATGTCTGAAAAATTACGATAAATCTAACAAGCAAATATGAATATATTTTGATGAAATTTGGTATATAAGCTTTTATCGGCCATGGGATGAACGCTATTGAAATTGGTGAGAATCGGTCCATGTTCAGACCTAGTCCCCATACAAATTACCCCTATGAAATCGACATAAATTGCCATAAGATCCAAATTGTCATATAGATCTTACTCAAATTGGGTTTGTATGCGTTCATTACATCCATTAATGAGTAGTCCAAAAATGATCCCTTTGGCCCCATATAGAGCTGCTTCCCGATCTTCACTTAAATCTATTAAAAAACAAAAATATTGCACTGATTCTTCTCAAATTTTGTTTGTATGTATATATTTTTGCAAAATACAAGCGACTTTACCAAACATGATCAGGATCGGTCCATTTTTGGACCAAGTCCCTATATAGATATAGCATCCGATATGAACTTTTTCATATCTGCAGCCAAAAAAATTAATAAAAATCCCACTCAAATTTGGTTTTTGCTTATTTTCTATGTCCAGTTAGTTGGGCCTAAGAGATTGGGTTTCTAAACGCATGGTATAGGGTATCGTATAGTCGGTCTAGACCGACTATAATTTTCTTACTTGTTTTGTTATGGAAATTTTTGCAGACCAGTTTTGATTTTGAAATATTTTGAAATTTTTCAAACTCTTTGTCTTTAAGTTATTTAATTTAATTGAAATTTACATAATCTTTATATTTATTTTATCATACATATTTATTCAAAATCTTTCGTAAGATAATATTTGCAAAAAGATTCATGTTTTAATGACAAAAAAAAAAGAAGAGTATTTGTAAATATTTATAAAATTCTGTAAAGTCAATAAACTTAAGAGTTTTTGTGTACATACATATCATTTTTTCCACTCGCGTACTAAGGAGTATGGGGTTCTTAATCTTTTATTTTATCACTCATAAAAAGAAAAATTCAAAATTTTAACGATCAAAATCAATAAAAATCTTTAAATTCCAATCGATAAGCTTAGAAATATTCAATCTCTTTTAGTTATTTAACTGAGATATTTATAGAGTGCTGATTTTTAATCGAAAAGCTGTAATTTTGGCTAAGACTTCTTTATTTTGCCTAACACCACCAATTGAGCATCCCTGATGTTTAGTGTATTTTTAAAAGCACTAAACTCAGTATTTAATGTTTGAGACATCTTAGGTCATGTTTATGTGTGTGTGTGTGTGTTCATGTTCACATGCAAACATAAGTATTTTTAATGAGAAATATGTTAAATAGTAAGAAACAAATTGAAAACACAACAAAGACAATCACCCCGATGATTGTTTTGTTCAAAATTTAATTGTGGTTTTTGCTCATGTAAGAATCTTAGATTTTTTTCTTCTACGTGTAAAATTAAAAAAAAAAAAAAAAAAAAAAAAAAAAAAAAAAACAAGTAAGAAAATTATAGTCGGTCTATAGATTCTAAGTCGATCGGTACAATGAAAGATCAAATATTTTTGGGTATTTACAAACATCAGCACAAACTCATACCGTGACCAATAGTGGTATAGGGTATACACTGTCGTTCGATCTGCTAATAAAATCTCAAACATTTTTGTAAATTTTAATTATAGAAATATGTTTAAAAAGACCTGCATTTGATTTGGGTTCGTATAATTGGACGAATTTATTGGATGTTGTGAGTTTATGATTTACACCTGGACGGAATTGGGGAACTGCTGGCAAAAATATTCACAGAATATCACCGCTTTAAAAAAAAATTGCTAAGGGAATTTGCGAGATGTGACGATTTGAGCGATTTTTCGCTATTAATTTTTACTTTTATTTATTTATTTTTGTTTTTTTTTTCTCGATAAGAAAAAAATTTGGGCTTGGAAGAGAACAAAGGAAAAAGCGATTTTGAAGTAATGTATTTTATTTTCATGTTAGTTTTATGTTCATTTTTTTTTGTAAACTTATTTTTTTTTTTTAATTATATATAAAATATTTTATTGTTTTTTTTTTTTTCTAATTCACTTTATGTTTAAATTAATAATAAATAAAAATAATAAAAAAAAAAATTTGTTTTTTTTTTTAGAATTTTGTTTTACTGACGCCAAAATAGTTCTCTTTTCGCGCTCAATTAGTTAAGAGGGGCGATCGGAACGAGGTTTTTACGAAATTGAATTGGTGGATTTATTTCAAACGACGTACCTAACTGAGGAGCAGCTTTTGCCTATGATCCGAGCTATTTCACGAATTTATTTACCCTCATTTCTAAGCTTTAGGATGATTTTCTTGGGTTAGCACCGCTTTCTTTAGTTTCTAAAGCAAATATAGTTATCAACTTCAGACAAACAAGTTTATATTCTACGTTATTTCATAATTAGTGGGATTGCCTTAATTGTGAATATAAGAATACCTTTTCTGGCACTACTGTGTTTTTTTCTGTTTTAAATAAAAAAATTAAGTAGAAACGTTCCGTAAATGTTTTGAAAAACAAGCAAAACTTTAACTAATAGCACTGTGAGCATTTTCGAGGTCATTATCTGGAGGATGAGAAATTCCAAGTCAGAGTGAAAGACTGGGCCAGTATAGTAAAACCTCCAAAGGGTTTGGCGTTTTCAGGTCTTATGACCTTTTATATTTTTTCTTTATGTTGATGTTTGCTTATTTTTCGGCTATAACTCAAGAACCATTGATGATTTCTCATTTCATTATTCAGCAAAATTGCAGCTAAGACTTAAATAAATAATTTTTACTAGCAGAGCCCAGACCTCGAAATTCGTGCAAATTCTTGGAATTTTTTTTTTTTTTAGTAAATAATTATATAAGAGCATAAATGTATGCTAATCAATATTAGTCACATCACAATTTAACATTTAAAAAAAAAATTCATTAAATTTCGTTATAATTATTTGGTGAAGTCACAGAAGATATATAAATAATTTTATAAGAGCCTAAAGTCCTAATCAATTTAAGCCAATTCACAATTCAATACAGGGCTTTTGATATTTATAATAAACATATATAGTGTTAGTAGCAACTTTAAATGAGCATTACTCAAAAAAATGTTCCAGACGGTGCAAATCTGTAGACATGGTGGACAGCTAAAAAGAAATACCTTTCAAATGAGGTAGTTTTGTTCAAAATCGGTTTGTAACTAACCTCGCCTCTCCTATTAATATTATAGATTAATATATCCATGTAAAAAATAGGATATAAAATACCAGAGTTCAGAAAAAAACACACACTGAATAAAAAACTCGTACCAACACACACATATTTTTATTTTCATATCAATTATGTTTGTTTTTAAATTTTCTTCGGTGCCAAACACAATCATGACTTGTGTTCGTTTTAATATTTCGTTATTTACACCAACATTTTTCTATCACGTATTTTTTGTTTCGATCACACATAAACCACACAGATTCGAGTGTTCCTTTATTTGAAGTTCGTGTTCTGGTACGTGTACTGAGAAAAAACAGAACATGTGTAATAAACAGGTTCGAGTTCAGTTATATTTTAAGTCGTGTTCTGGCTCGTGTACTAAGAAAAAACAGAACATGTACAATAAACAGGTTCGAGTTCAGTTATATTTTAAGTCATGTTCTGGCTCGTGTACTAAGAAAAAACAGAACATGTACAATAATTAGGTTCGAGTTCAGTTATATTTTAAATTCGTGTTCTGGCTCGTGTACTGCGAAAAATTGAAACATCAATTCGCGATCTGATACACCCAGATAAAAACGACAACAATTGTTTCAACCAAATTTATTAAAAATTTATTGACCCTTTTTTATGACTTACGTTGCAAATTGTTTAGAATTGTCAAATATTTTAAAATTTTATTGGCCATTTTTTTTTTGTAATTTACGTTGAAATTATTTACAATTGTTTTTATTGACTGGTTTTTATTTTAATAAAATATGGTAATAAAATACTTAAGACACAAAAACTATTTAGCATCATAAAAGTTACACTTGTTGGTTGTTAGGTTTTTTTGCATTACCCACCCCATAGACGAAAACCCAATTTTGCGGCATAAAGACGAACTAACGGGTGATTTTTTAAGAGCTTGATAACTTTTTTTAAAAAAAAAACGCATAAAATTTGCAAAATCTCATCGGTTCTTTATTTGAAACGTTAGATTGGTCCATGACATTTACTTTTTGAAGATAATTTCATTTAAATGTTGACCGCGGCTGCGTCTTAGGTGGTCCATTCGGAAAGTCCAATTTTGGGCAACTTTTTCGAGCATTTCGGCCGGAATAGCCCGAATTTCTTCGGAAATGTTGTCTTCCAAAGCTGGAATAGTTGCTGGCTTATTTCTGTAGACTTTAGACTTGACGTAGCCCCACAAAAAATAGTCTAAAGGCGTCAAATCGCATGATCTTGGTGGCCAACTTACCGGTCCATTTCTTGAGATGAATTGTTCTCCGAAGTTTTCCCTCAAAATGGCCATAGAATCGCGAGCTGTGTGGCATGTAGCGCCATCTTGTTGAAACCACATGTCAACCAAGTTCAGTTCTTCCATTTTTGGCAACAAAAAGTTTGTTAGCATCGAACGATAGCGATCGCCATTCACCGTAACGTTGCGTCCAACAGCATCTTTGAAAAAATACGGTCCAATGATTCCACCAGCGTACAAACCACACCAAACAGTGCATTTTTCGGGATGCATGGGCAGTTCTTGAACGGCTTCTGGTTGCTCTTCACTCCAAATACGGCAATTTTGCTTATTTACGAAGCCATTCAACCAGAAATGAGCCTCATCGCTGAACAAAATTTGTCGATAAAAAAGCGGATTTTCTGCCAACTTTTCTAGGGCCCATTCACTGAAAATTAGACGTTGTGGCAGATCGTTCGGCTTCAGTTCTTGCACGAGCTGTATTTTATACGGTTTTACACCAAGATCTTTGCGTAAAATCTTCCATGTGGTCGAATAACACAAACCCAATTGCTGCGAACGGTCTTCAGTAACACTCTCAGAAACAGACGCAATATTCTCTTCTGTACGCACTGTACGCATTCGTGTGGTTGGTTTAATGTCCAATAAAGTAAACTGAGTGCGAAACTTGGTCACAATCGCATTAATTGTTTGCTCACTTGGTCGATTATGTAGACCATAAATCGGACGTAAAGCGCGAAACACATTTCGAACCGAACACTGATTTTGGTAATAAAATTCAATGATTTGCAAGCGTTGCTCGTTAGTAAGTCTATTCATGATGAAATGTCAAAGCATACTGAGCATCTTTCTCTTTGACACCATGTCTGAAATCCCACGTGATCTGTCAAATACTAATGCATGAAAATCCTAACCTCAAAAAAATCACCCGTTAGTTGGTTGTTAGGATCTTTTGCAAACATTATTTTTTTTTTTTTTTGTAACAAATAACTTTAGACACAAACAAATTTTGCATCATGAAAAACACAATCACCCACAATCCTTTTCTCAATGATTTTTTGGGATTTTTTGCGTAAAAACTCAATGAGTGTCAATAAAAAAAACCCAAAAAAATATTTTCATATTTTATTGTCCCTTTTTTATGACTTACGTTACAATTGCTTGCAAGTGTTACAATTTCACGCAATTGATTTTGCAATAAATAGCGAGTGCGTGCGTCATTTATTCATTAAAAGTGGTTCAGTTTTCATTAGATCGTGATCTATAAGTGTACTGTGTTATTGTGTAAATTGCAAATATTTTGTGAAAATTAAAAAAAATTGGAAAGCAATAACAGAAATAAGTTTTCTATAAAAAATACGCAACATTTAATAGCGAAACGAAAAAATTTACATGTCTGATTGAAACCTGCAAGAAAGATTTAAGTGCAGTGTGCAGTTTTTGTGTCTTAAATATTTAATTACCATCTTTTATTAAAATAAAAACCAGTCAATAAAAACAATTGTAAATAATTTCAACGTAAATCACAAAAAAAATGGCCAATAAAATTTTAAAATATTTGACAATTGTAAACAATTTGCAACGTAAGTCATAAAAAAGGGAAAATAAAATTTTAATAAATTTGGTTGAAACAATTGTCGTCGTTTTTATCGGGGTGTACCAGATCGCGAATTGATGTTTCAATTTTTCGCAGTACACGAGCCAGAACACGAATTTAAAATATAACTGAACTCGAACCTGTTTATTGTACATGTTCTATTTTTTCTTAGTACACGAGCCAGAACTCGACTTAAAATATAACTGAACTCGAACCTGTTTATTGTTTATGCTCTGTTTTTTCTTAGTACACGAGCCAGAACACGACTTAAAATATAACTGAACTCGAACCTGTTTATTACACATGTTCTGTTTTTTCTCAGTACACGTACCAGAACACGAACTTCAAATAAAGCAACACTCGAATCTGTGTGGTTTATGTGTGTTCGAAACAAAAAATACGCGATAGAAAAATTTTCGTGTAAATAACGAAATATTAAAATGAACACAGTCATGATTGCGTTGGGCACCGTAGAAAATTTAGAAACGCACATAATTGATATGAAAATAAAGATATGTGTTGGCTGCTTTTGAACAGAACATTGTGTGTTTCATGTGTGTATTTTATGAACCTTGTAAAATACTGCTGTTCGATTTAATATTACAAATATCACTCATACGTATACATCTATTCTACTCTACTAATAAATAATAATCATACGTCCTGACTATGATATGTTATTCAAAAAATTGATTGCAAACTATGAATGGCTGTGTATTTAAAATTTTCATCTTCTAGTGTACGGATAATTTTTCCAGCAAGTGTATACACTTGTATACTTAATTGTGATTTATTACATAACATACGACTTGCTATGCTTAGAAAAATCGAAAAAGTTTTATTTTAACTAGCAGATTCCAGCCCTCGAAATTCGAGTGCAAATTCTAAGAAATTTGATTTTTTTTTTTCATTAAATAAAGACCCTAAAGGTATGCTAATCAATTATAGCCAATTTACAAATGAACAAACTCATTTTTATTACAAACACATTAACAAATTTAATAAACACACACATAGCATTGTATAATTTTATGTATGTGTTAGTAGCAACTTAAAATGCAATATACTCAAAATATAGGGAAAAAATTGAAAATCTGTAACTCTGCAAATCGGCTAAAAAGAAATACCTTTCAAATAATATACGTTTGGTCAAAATCGGAATAAAACGGTAGAACAAAACATCGGTCACAAGAAATTGCCTAGCCTATTAATATTATAGATGAAACGTGAAAACAAAAACGAAAAAGCAGAAAAAAAAAATTAAAAACCATTTTATTTTCAAAATCAAACTATATTAAAGATATCTTTAATTGTTCAAAACTTTTCTGAATTTTTCCCTCTAATTTAAATAAATTTAAGCAACAAAAAAAAAAAAAATAAATAAATAAAAAATATGTTCTCAATTTATTTCAAGTTGTTATGTTTAAATTGCTTCTTATTTTTTCAAAATTTCTCTTTATATAAAAATAAAAACTATAAAATATGATCTCCATTTATTTGGTTTTAAGTTTCTATGCTTATTATTTTCTTAAATACAAAATATATTGTGGAATATTTTGATATTTCTCTTCTTTTCGTTATTTGAATGATTAATTGAGGAATTTCTAAAACTTGATCGCTTGATCCATCATTCAAAAATTTTTTTGAATTTTTAATTTTTTGAATTTTTAATTTTTAATTGACAACCCTACTTATTTAAATTAGAAAATATTTGATATGCTGAAAGAAGGCAATATAAAATTTTAAACTAAAATTAACTAACTAATAAATAATTCATTAGTCTCTTAGTGGATTGAAAATGCTAAAAAGATTTAGAAAAATTTAAAAATTCTCAAGTTTCATTAACCCATTAAATGATCCCTTGTCCGTTGCTGTTGCAAGCTTATGCCGTTACTATGTGAGTATTCATATAGATGTTGGAATTTTGCTAAAGAATACTTTTAGGCATGAATTCTAATTTTTTTCGGTCCTCCATTTTCCATTTCCGTAAAATTTGAAATTTTTATACTCTATTCAATCATATAGTCGATTGAGTCGATTTAGCGATGTCCTTCCGTCCGTCCATCTGCTCGTCTGTCCATGTAATCGCAAATATTATTTTCATAAGATTTATTATGGCCCTTATTTTGAGTTGTTGGGGGCCGGAAAAATCTCCATGGGTTCATAGCGATTCTGGTACTATGGGCTAAAATAATTTTCGATGAATATATTTTCATGATGTTAAAAAATTCAGATGTTAAAAAATTATTGAAAATGTGCATACCCGGGGTTTTTTGGGTCGGGAAATCCATTCCAAAATATTCAGCGCTGAAAATTATGTGGGGTACCCTTATACGACCTATATCGATTTCATTCAATTTAAGTAAAAAAATTCATTTCTTTTATTTACTCCTTGAATGAACAAATATAAAAACGAATTTTTCGATTTAAATTGAATTGATATGTGCAATAATTTCATCAATTTTTCCCCCAAAAGTTGAAAAAAATCTAGAACAAGGCACGAAAATGCCCCCTGGCTCCTGTTAAAAATAAAAATAAATGTGAAAAATGGATTTCCGGAGCCAAAAAACCCCCGGTATACACATTTTCAATAATTTTTTTACATTTGAATGAGTATTATGGAAAATATCATGAAAATATCTTCACCGAAATTTTTGCAGGCTCGAAAATGGTTTTAGAGGTATCGTTCCTTGGCCAAATATACTCGTTATGGCCCATAGTACCAGAATCGCGATGAACGCATGGAGTAAAATAATTGACCCACCCTAATGTATATGTATCAATGAAATTTGGTATATGTGTGTCTATTGTACACACTAATCGGTGGTTCAAAAATAAACCATGTAGAACCATTTTTAGTCATATTCCCCATATTAAGTTTATTCGTAATCGTCACTTAAATCTATAAAAATAAAATGAATAACTGCATAGATCTTTTTAAATTTAACTTGTATAAGTTTTTAAGAAAATAAGATGACTACGAAATTAGGTCATGATAGGTCCATTTTTTGACCTCTAGTCCCCATATAAAAATAACATCAGAAATCAACTATTTCATATCTGGACGCCATAAATTAATTATAATAGCACTAAGATTTGATTTATGCTTATTTTATATATGCTCTTATGGGCTCAGGAAATTTGGATCCAAGACCCTCTCTCGAAACGCATGGTATATACAATTTTTATTGATACAAACTAGATGGAGATACTGACTAACTAGAATTATTCTTTAAATTGCTATATTTGTGCGTTTTAACCCTCCCCCCCCCAAAAGCCATCAAATTTTATATACAATTTTCAATATTTAAGATTTTTATCTGTAATACAAATAAATCCTTGCTTTGATGTAAATTCTGTTTTTGAAGAGCTTATTGTTTAAAAATCAAAATCCTTGATAACATTTTTTGTTCAATGTTCGTTTTATGTTCGCTAAAAAAAAAACTATTTTTATTGCTACTTAACACCAATTAACCCTTTTATATTGCAATTTTTTTTTTTTTTGTAACGTTTAGTTTTTATTTTTCTTTTGATTCGAAAAAAAAAATCATGAAAACTTAAATTGTTCAAACAATTTTTGTTGGAATGTAGGTCTTCTAAACGACTTGCATTGGTATTATTTATGTTGCAAGTTGCAATGAAATGAACTGTGTGTTTATCATTGCAAAAAAATTTAAAGAGTTAAATGAGGAAAGAATATTTGTATATCAATAACAAAAAGAAGGAAAAAACAAGTAAGAAAATTATAGTCGGTCTAGCCCGACTATACGATACCCTATACCATGGTTAAGAGACCCTATTTCTTCGGTCCAACTAATTGGATATAGCAAATAAGCCAAATTTGAGTGGCATTTTTATTAATTTTTTTCGCTGCAGATATGAAAAAGTTCATATCGGATACTACATTTATATGGGGACTAGGTCGAAAAATGGACCGATCCTGACCATATTTGGTAAAGTCACTTATACTTTGGAAAAATATATACAAACCAAATTGGAGAAAAATCTGTGCAATATTTTTTTTTTTTTTTTTTTGATATCAGCTCTATATGGGGCCTATGACTAAGAATTTTCCTATAGGGAGTAATTTTGAACTACTGATTAATGGATGTAATAAACACATACAAACCCAATTTGACTGAGATCTATATGATAATTTGGAACTTATGGCAATTTATGTCGATTTCATAGGGGTCATTTGTATGGGGGCTAGGTCTAAACATGGACCGATTCTCACCAATTTCAATAGCGTTCATCCCATGGCCGATGGAAGCTTATATATCAAATTTCATCAAAATATATTCATATATGCGACCTGTAGTTTGATTACAAGCTTTACATGGACACACAGACGGACGGACGGACGGACGGACATGGCTATTTCGACTTAGAAAGTGATTCTGAGTCGATCGGTATAATTTAAGATGGATCTAGGACGAATTTTTTGGATGTTACAAACAGCAGCACAAAGTCTTATACCCAAACCACATAGTGGTATAGGGTATAAAAACTGATGGGCAACCGAAGAAGAAGCCGAATATGGCTAATAGAAAAAAGTCATCAAAATTTTCGTATAAATACCCTACCTTTATATAAAGTACTGCTCAAAATTTTAGCGCGTTTTACAAGTAAAAGTTCGAATATGAATAATTTTAAGGATTGCTTATTAAACTAGTTATTAATTTTTTTTTTTTTTTAATTTGTCATTAGAGAAGAAAATAACGAAACAAATTTAAATAAAAGAGAGGCAAATCTTTTTGGATCTCTTGCCAATATCTAATGTCTTAAAATTATAGCATACTCCTTTTAAACGTTCCTGAACAAATATAATCGATCTTCATTCTCCTACAAAATTTAATAAAATAATAAAATGGATTCAGTTTTAGCTAACACCACCAAGGTAACATTTTAATTTTTTTTTAATTACTCAGTTTTATTGTATTCGAGAGGATATGGGTCGCAAAAGTGTTACTTTGGGACAAAAATTGCTATAAAGACTTTGAACATTTGTCCTATACCGAAATATCTAATAGATCTAAACGTACAACTCCTGCACAAGATAGTCATTTAGTTAAGATGTGGAAGCGAAATCGATCCGCTGGTAGTCGCCAACTGGAGACCGAATGGTCCTCAATTAGCACAAGTACAACCCGTCTCCATCTTGTTGCACATGGTCTCAAAAGCTACCCCAAAAATCAATGCCCTTAGCATAACAAGCTTCAGACAAAAAACGATTTGATTGGTTCCAGATGTTCGTAAATTGGACAGAAAGAGACTGGAATCGGGTCGTTTTTAGCAATATATTTATTCTATTTTGAGTTGATCAATCACAAAAATCAATCATTTGTTCAACCTAGAGCACAAGGTGCTGGTGCTGCTGTATGGGGATGTTTTACAGCTAATGGTACCGGATGATTATAATTTTATGAAGGACGTCTAAATGCTAGAACAGAAGAATATTATATTACGAAAGAATTTTCGGATCTGGAAGAACACATGGAATGGTTTATAAACAAAAACGTACTGTTTTAGACTATTGGAGGATACAAAATATCAATAAAAGACTATTTGAAAAATGCTATAAGCGACGGACATTTGGTCTAAAATTACTGTCGACGAGCACTGTAGGTTGGTCAATTCGATTTCAAAAAGAATAAGATGTGTGTTAAAATTTAGAACCGGAAAAAGTTCATCCTACTGATCTGATTTAGTACCGTCGCGTACTACAATTTTGGTGCATTAATTATTAAGTTGTTATAAAGACAATCACTCGTCTTCGGAATGTAGCAGTCGACACAATTCACGTCTTAGTCAATATTGACAGAAACCGATTACTATTGTTAGCCCCTTGGTAGTTTCAAAGGCGAATTTCAGGTTCTGTTTTTGTCGGCACAATATTTGACAACGACTCAAACAAAATTATTTAAGATGAAAAAAAAAAGTAAAATACAAATAAAAAACGCTTCAATTATTAATTGCGGAATAATTTTAAGCAAGACTGGGTGGACATAACAAATTGTATTCCATAGATAGTGATGGTTGCCAAAAATCAACTTAGATTCGACCTTCGTTTCTTCTGTCATTTCAAACTTAAGAAAAAAGGGATAGATAACTCTTTGTAATACATCGAGTGTCTCCTCCAAAATTACAGATACTATGGGTTGTGATAATCCTAGACAAAAATTATTCCCAACAATTGGTATGAGCCTTGTGCCAAGAACCGTATTAGAAATGATTGTTGATTGTACCTCACTATATTTTTTCCGTTTTTTTTTTTTTAAATCGAAAATATTCAACAAATCTGTAGTAAAGAGAATATAAAAATGTTCCCAGTTTATACTCACAAGTTCTTAGCAAAATTGTTTGGTTCACTTACTTGTTAGCTGGCAAACTGAAAATGTCCGACTTTTGCGTCACTAGAATCTGCCATAACTAACATTTTTTCATATATTTATTTCTTTTAAATTGTCAGTAATATGTCGATATCAACACAAGACTTTTAGTAAATGCCGATTTAGCGTTTAGCTGACAGCGACTTTGAAGTGACGAAGGCGTCGACAACGTTTTACACAATAGGGGTGAATGTAATATTATTTTAATTTTGTTTTTCTAAATAGAATTGCGATATTAATTTAATAAATTTGAATAAATACATTTTATTAGCCCGAGTAAAAGTATATTCTTTTAAATTTAACCTTTAAATGCATGAGGTCAGCCCCCAGTATGGAGACCAAGCTACCTTAAAGTAAAGTCTCCCGCTGAACGCGAATTGGGCATTAAATTTCCTGTAAAAGTGGAAAAAGCATGTTTTGTGTTTATGTGTCATGTTTGCTAGCCCGAGGGAAACATCCAGACGGAATGCCTTTTGGGTTATTGTAATTGATGGGTTTGCTCTTTTCAAAAATTAGCCATGCATTTACCATGCAAAGATCGAGCACATGGTAGAATATTCTGATGTATCATTTTCGGCTTTTTAGTCCAATTTTTAGACGACCCATGGAAGAATCTAAAAGGTCTATACCGCCCATGTGCAGATTGTATTCTTCATCGTTCAACAGTAGGAACGCTAACATCAATACCATGTACCGAAAGTAATGGTTTCATGCAAACGAAAGTGGACACATGGTTAACGACCTTCTTATCTTTCCAGGATATTGATGTCAACTGCACACCTAGAATGTATGCTGTGAACTCTACCGAACCGCTTCTATTCATTTTCATCGTATCTTTTGGATCAGGGAGCTTACAATTCTTTATTCGGTTACGATTTATGATTTCAGTGCTGTGAATTCCTTGGGTCCTCAAATAAACCACTAATGGTATGGTGGTGTAATAGTTATCCATATAGACTATGTAATTTTCAAAACGGGGAACTTCACGGGTCATACGTACTACAATATTCGCAGAGGCTTTCAAATCAAGTTCTACTGGCCATAAGTGATGGTCTCCTACTGTGTAAATTTCGAACTTGTACATGAAACCGGTTGTATTGCAAATGGCGGAGAATTTGAATCCACATTTTTTTTGTTTAATTGGGAGATACTGTTTCATGTAATGCCCAACTTTGGTGGAGCACATCTGCTCATCAATCGATAATCGAGACAACATGGGAATCAATTTTATGCGATCATTTAGGAAATTTACCTTTAACCTTGCTTTGAATAAACAATCAGGATTTTCGACATCGTACTCATCGTTGTTGTTTATATGAAGGAACTTCCTAATTTTCTCAAAACGGTTGGCCGTCATTACATTACGCACTGCATCAACTCTATTCTGTCTATTCCAATAATCTCTTATACATGGAAATTTGTAATAGGTTTGTAATAAGTTCCACGGCATCGAAAAACAAATTTTTGATTATTTTTTTCAACTTTTGCATAATGAATGGTCTCGTCAACTATTTTCGCCATAAGGCCATCAGGAAACAAATATTGGAAGCATGCATAAGGTGTTGCGATATAATTTGCCGTCTCTAGTTCCATTTTAAAGCTTCCGAGTAAAGATATTCGCTCTCCGCACAACTGTAGGTTTCCTTTTTTCCAACGAGCTCTCGCAAAGTTATTGGAAGTTATCTCAACAACAACGTCTTTATTCTTACAGCATTCTTCGCGTATATGAGCCAACTGGGCACTCTTATAGATGGTAGCATTTTTGGTGGCAGCATTTTCAGTGAGAGCATCCACAGGTGGCACAGGGTGGAGGCGGAGAAGGCTCCTGTCTCACTATGGACAAATCAACTGAAATTGATGTACCAATAACAGGAACAGGAACTCGAAAAGCTTCAAGAATAGATATATATGTCCAGCTTGTCAATATTGAGAAAATTATCTGAATTTTTTCTTCATCTAATATGGCTTTATCGGCTTCAGCTCGATTTCTCATACGATGGGGTATTTGAATTTCATCATTAAATTCATTTTCATCATCAGACAGATCGCCATTGAGAGGTATGCCCATCAATTCATCATCGTCATTATCATGAAGCGTACCAGCCACCTCATCACTGATGTACCTCTTCCATCAATAATAAGGCCTTCCATGTCTAAATAACCAACAAAAATAATAAATAATAATCAAGGAATGACGTACATCCGTGCATATGGCGCATAGAAAAATAAAAAAAAAATCTTAGCTAAAACAAAGTTCAATGTATTTACCAATATTGATTTCCGAACGAATAATAATTACTACTAGCAGAGCCCAGACCTCGCAAATTCGAGTGCAAATTCTAGGAAATTCACAATTCAACACTTTTTAAATAAAATTCATTAAATTTCATTATAAATATTTGTTGAACACACAGAAGATATATAAATGGGTCTGTTAATAAATAATTTTATATAAGCCTAAAGGTATGCTAATCAATTTTAGCCAATTCACAATTCAACACAGGACTTTTGATATTTATAATAAGCACACACTCAATATATGTTTTATGTATGTATGTGTTAGTAGCAACTTTAAATGAGCATTACTCAAAAAAATGCAAATAAGTTAATCTGGCAGAGTTCAGAAAAAAAGACACACTGAATAAAAAACTCGTACAGATTCCAGTGTAGTTTTATATTTTCTTGCACGTGTACTGCTAAAAAAACAGAACATGTTCTTAAACGCGTACATCTAAAAATTAAAGCATTATCCACTCGTGATCGGAAAAATCTGAAACAGCCCTATAATAACGACAACAATTGTTTCAACCAAATTTATTAAAAAAATCTAAAATAATTCATTTGCAGTTATAAAAAAAAAAAAATAAAAATAACAAGTAAGAATATTATAGTCGGTCTAGACCGACTATACGATACCCTATACCATGCGTTTAGAAACCCTATCTCTTCGGCCCAACTAACTGGACATAGAATATAAGCAAAAACCAAATTTGAGTGGGATTTTTATTAATTTTTTGGCTGCAGATATGAAAAAGTTCATATCGGATGCTATATCTATATAGGGACTAGGTCCAAAAATGGACCGATCCTGATCATGTTTGGTAAAGTCTCTTGTATATTGCAAAAATATATACAAACAAAATTTGAGAAGAATCAGTGCAATATTTTTGTTTTTTAATAGATTTAAGTGAAGATCGGGAAGCAGCTCTGTATGGGGTCAAAGGGATCATTTTTGGACTACTCATTAATGGATGTAATGAACGCATACAAACCCAATTTGAGTAAGATCTATATGACAATTTGAATCTTATGGCAATTTATGTCGATTTCATATGGGTAATTTGTATGGGGGCTAGGTCTGAACATGGACCGATTCTCACCAATTTCAATAGCGTTCATCCCATGGCCGATAGAAGCTTATATACCAAATTTCATCAAAATATGTTCATATTTGCGACCTGCAGTTTGATTACAAACTTTACATGGACACACAGACGGACGGACGGACGGACGGACGGACGGACATTGTTAAATCAACTCAGAAAGTGATTCTGATTCGATCGGTATAATTAAAGATGGGTCTAGGTCAAATATTTTTGGTTGTTACAAACAGCAGCACAAAGTCATTATACCCAAACCACATAGTGGTATAGGGTATAATAAAAATCAAAAGATAGTAACAAAATAGAAAACAGAGAAATTTATATGTTGTTTCTGACTTAATTTCGTATTTTTTCGATCGCGAGTGGGTATTGTTTTAATTTTTAGATGTACGCGTTGAAGAACATGTTCTGTTTTTTAGCAGTACAAGTGCAAGAAAACGAACCTAAAATAAAGCAACACTCGAATCTGTGTGGTTTATGTGTGTTCGAAACAAAAAATACGTGATAGAAAAATGATCGTGTAGATATCGAAATATTAAAGCGAAACACAGTCATGATTGTGTTGGGCACCGTACAAAATTTAGAAACACACATAATTGATATGAAAATAAAAATATGTGTTGGCTGCTTTTGAACAGAACATTGTGTGTTTCATGTGATTATTTCCGAACCTTGGAATCTGGTGGACAGTTAGAAAGAAATGCCTTTCAAATGAGGTATGTTTGGTCAAAATAGGTTATCAACTACAAGTTTTATATCGGTGACAAGAAATCGCCTAGCCTATTAATATTATAGATTAACTTATTTTTCTCTGTTAAAATTCTCTTTTGAAATAATGTCCAAAAAGTGCATACGAAGACTTCGGAAGCTTATTGACTGCTAAAACAAATCGATAGTTAATTATAACGGTAATTTTATGAATGCAAATGTTTACTGAAATTTAAAGCAGGTGGAACATGCTGCACTTCGACTTGTTATAGTATTATATGATTAAAGACGTGTACCATATAGGGTACGGTATGCATTTAAGTGTTAATATTTATCAATAAAGTTTTATAAGTTCTATAGAAATGCGCTATAATTTTGAGCAGTATTTTATGTACGACTCAGTTGTCGCGGTACAAAAAATACTTCACCTAGACCCAGCATTACTTTCTGAGTTACTTGAGCATTATCTGTCTTAGTTTTTCTTCATAGGTTACAGTGAAATCGACCTAGTCGAACTAAGCCCTCTTTTTTGTTTTTGTTCTTAATTAAAAAATATTTTGACCGAATATAATGGTCTTCTTTATTTAAACTAAGCCGTTACCAAAGCCGAATAATCGGCTGTATTAAACAACCTTTTGCACTAAAACAAGTGCAGCAAAATAAATGTAACAACGAGGTCAAACCAAACAAATGTAAATATAAAACATTGTTTGTATAGAGAATATAGACAAGGTTCTTTCACATTACACTATATATGGAAATAAAAATATATGTACAAGTTTTTAAACCTACGCAGCATTCATAAGAAAATGTGGCGCCAAATTTGGAATAAAAAGGATTTTTTTTCTAAAGTAATCAATTTAAATATTAAAAAAGTTTTAAAAAAAAACTGTCATTTTCGTTTTTGTTTTACATTTTCTTTTTACCTTTTGTTTTCTTATTGTCCATCTTGCATATTTATAGATAAAATGGTAATAAATCAAAAAAAAAAAATGTCTAGTTTTTTTTTTCTTATTACATAAATAATGAATTAGTTTTAAGTATTGTTGTAAAACGTGCCAAACCATGTTTGTTTGTTTGTATGCACGTATATTTACTAGTTAAACGATCACTACTACAGTTAAATGATAATAAAAATTATTTAATTTTATTTAAAAACAATGTAAACAAACAGAGAACAAATAACCATTAAAATAATTTTTTTTTGAGATGTGAAGTGATTAAAATATTGTCACGAACTATTTAGAGAGGCGTGGTTTTAAAAGCTGCCATCCATATGAAATATAAAAATGGAAAATATAAATAATTACAATACACCTAGACTTCCTTTTTTTATAAATTTCTGTTGCTGTTTAGAATGTAAAAAAAGACAGGAATTTTAATTAGAAGATTTGCTTGTTATATACACTCAGAAAAATTGTAGACTGATTTAAACAATTCTTAACATAATCAATTTCAATAAAATATTAGAGTTGAGCTTTCAACAAAACAATGTAGAGCTAGTTGCGCATAAAAAATGAATTTCACCTGCTTTTGGGATTATCAACTTTGGGGAACTTTTCAAGCCAAAATCTATACAGAGTCCAATCTCTCGCTAGTTTGGTTTAAAAAATTGTCAAAATTTGTTAAAGGTTTATTAAGTAATATTTGAAGAAACAGCTATAATCAGAACTAGAGTTAAAAGAAGGCATGAATAAATTACAAATAAGAAACTAGAAAAAAAAATATGAGTAAAATTTTATTTTAACCCTTTGCCTAACCCATATATAAATTTTTTTATATCGTATGCCTATAAAACTATAAAACTTCTAACAACTTGTATAAAGCTTCCAAAGCAACAGAGCTAGGCATAGGCAAAATGTTGGTTACAAAGAATAATCATATGTTTTTTAAATTATCCAAAATAAGTAATCCTCGGTTTGCACATAAAACAGAAAAAAAAAATTAAAAATATACATTCGCCATCAGTAGATGTGACTAAGAAAATTTGAATAAGATGAGTTCAGATGACCATATTGTATCAATTACAAAACAATACTGTGGTTTCATACTTGTTAAGTGTTGCCGTCAATTTATTTATTTATTTATTTATCCCAAATTAAATTCTTCGTAATACCTAAATCTCCTAAAACATAACATGATTTGTTCACATTCGTACTGCATAAATCCTGATGATAATGAAAAAATTATTGCTTGTTGGATTTGTAATAAAACCTACCATACAAAATGCTGATGACCTAAGCGGCAACTTAGGTTTACGTTGGTGCTGTAATGATTATAGAAAATACGACATAGATTTCTTTAAATTTATAAAAACTAATCGTGACAAGTTTAATGATATAAAGAAAGAATTTTCAACATTGGCATCCTTGATTGATAAGTACGAAGAGATTTTTGATCATTTTAAATCGCTAGATACATCTCCAAATGTATCTTCTCCAAAACGCAAGAGATCATCTAAACGTCTTGCTGCAAAATCGGATAATCAATTAAATCATAATGAAAAATCAAAAAATCCTACTGATTCAACTATTCAATTACCTTAAGATTCGTCAACGAATAATATAAATTCTAATCCAGTGTCTCCAATTATTCCAATTATTCAGCCAAATACAATAATACAAAATTTAAATCAGAATTCTATCGATCTCATTAATAATAATAATAAATATTTAAAACCTCAAGATAATGTTAATTCGCATTTAATATCAACTTTAACTACTTCAGCTACGACAACTCATCTGACACGTTTCCAATTATATAATATGATGATGACGTTTCCAATTATATGATATCCAAACTCGGCCAAGACCATCAATTAAATGTTTTTAAATTCAATTATGCTGATGAACGAAGCAAAGTGTCTTTTAAAGTTATAGTTCCTTATGAATTATTTGATACCGTGGTTGATCCACACTTTTGGCCACCAAATGTTATTACTCGTGAGTATATATACAAGGATAAGCCGAAAAATGATATTGCCTATTTACCCAAATCAAGTGCTCCTGTTCCAAAAAACTAATTAATTCTGCTGTCGATGCTATCACTACTATTTATCAAAATGTTAGAGGCCTTAACACTAAGCTACTATTCCTTTTTGCTGACAGTTTTGGTTTTATAATCATATAATTATTCTGACTGAAACCTGGGTCCATAATGGTATCCACAATTCTGAAATTTTATGTCCTAAGTATCAGCTTTTTAGACGTGACATAAATGATGGAAATGGTAAAGGTGGTGGAGTTTTAATTGCCGTGCTGAACACTTTTTCAGCTGTAGAAATATTCTTAAATGATCTTCCTAACATTGAAATTATCTGTGTGCTGTTAAATAATAAAATGTTGTATATCATTTGTTCTTATATTCCTCCAAAGTCTTCCATCGAAATCTATGATGAACATAATAAAATCTATATATTTAATTTAAAAAAAATTAAAACCAACCGATTCGGTCATGTTATTTGGTTACTTCAATATTCCGTCAATATCTTGACAGTCTGAACCCGATTGTAAGCATTTAGTGAAAGTATCAGCTGAATATACAATTACCTTCTTATAGAAGCCGTCTCGCTCTTATTAAGCTTCCTACGCTTAAAAGCCGAAGAAGTATGTATGCTTAATATAACTTTTTTGTTCATCTTGATAAATGGAAATATATATTCCGAATTTTTCCTTAGCAGAATCAATTTTAATACCTCACAGCGCTGCTCACGGTATTTTCAGTTCCTTTTTGTAAAGTATTATCGTACAAATTATGCCAACTCTGATCCTTTTCGTCGGCTGTGTATAGAATTTAATCAACTGTATAACATTATTGATTTTCAGAAAAGTGTAGATTTGATTAAAAGGGATATAATCAGCCCTGTTCTTGAAACGTTGTTTTTTGAATAAGAGTGAATTTAAAATCACATGAAATTAAAATTTTGAGTTTCTTGAAACCACTTTTTTTATTTATTTAATGGAAACATATGTTTGAGTTAAGAACCATATGTTTGAGTTAAGAACATATGTTATCTAGAAACCGAGGTGCCATATGGTTCTTTATTCAGTTTCACAAAAAACTTTTAAGTATTTTGTGCATGTTTTTTCTTTATAAGTTTAAGTTTATAGAAAAAGTATAAAGAAAAATATTTTCTTTTACAAAAACAACTTATTTGTTCATTTAATTGTTTTTGTTCTTCAATTTCATTCAATTAAAAATGACTTTTCTATTTTTAAAAAGTTAGGCATCACCAAAAAAATTTCGATATTCAAATAAATTGAATTTGACTGGCATCACTACTGTTTCGAACATATGCAAAAAAATAAAAATATGTGATTTGATGAAAAAAATTTTTTTTAATTCCTTTATTTGCAATAATTAGGGCATAAAGAATCTATTTTATAATTGAAAAAATTATAATGGAAAATAGATTGAGTAAATAAAAAGTTTTTATTATAGTTATAGAACAGCATCATCGCAAAAAGTGTGTTTTATTAACATCGACCACTTAATACGAGTTTTTTTTTTTAAATCAGCACAAAATGTAGACGTTTTTTAAAATCGTTTTTTTCATAAAATTAATGTCTAATTTTTTAAAATAATGACAAGGTTCAATAAAAAACATGTTAGAGTTTAAATATCAATTAGTTGTTTTATCTCTTAAGACCTGCTTAGTATAAAAAAATGGCATTTGTTTTGATTACACAAAGCCTTTTCTATGTGAATTAAAACGAGAAAAAATATTCTTATTGAAATTAGAGAACAGCAAAAAACTCGTAGATTTAAGAATTTTTTCATTTACGAGTTTTTTTTGTGATAGTGGTTTCAAGAACAGGGGTGAATACTTTATCTAAATAATATGAGATAAATATTTAGCTTGCCATTTTCAATTCTAAATTGTGTTTAAACATAATATAATATAATACTTTATCTAAATAATATGTAATAAATATTTAGCTTGCATTTTTCAATTTTAAATTGTTTTTAAACATGTTTAATCGAATTTATATATCTATGTTTACAAATGTTATGTATGTTACTTTTATAGTCTATAAGGAAAAATGTCCATAGACTAATAAATAAATAAATAAAAATAAATGAATAAAAAATAAATATTAGCATTAGTTTCGTTCGTTTTTTAAAGCTTGTAGACCATACTTTCACCTAAAAACTTTATTAAATTTTTCAATTGAGTTTTGTTATAACTTAGCATATTTTCTTCGACTCGATCTGTAGTAAAAATATAGCCGACATAGAACTGGCATTAGCTCCTTAATATGAGACATGTTTAAAATATACTAAGTGGATCATATAAAATTGGCTTTTTTTATTATTAACCAACACTCAAGGGATGTCCCCTACAAATGCAGTGCATTAGGTTGATTTGAGGAAAATAGGTTATGGGATGGAGGAAAGAGGGAGTAGTGCATTTTATTTGCACTTTCTTCGAAAAGTGTATTTTGTATATATTCTGAATTAAGAGCAATCTTATTTTATACATCAATCGAGAGATCTTAAAGTCGAGCACTCGAAAATCGCAAAACATTGTAGCCATTGACTTCTTTCAGGTCATAGTGTGAGAATATTTCCACATTGTTCCCCTTTTTTTTTTTGAATATTTTCACCCCATGATTTCAAAGAGGATAATAATCAAAATTTTTTGCTTTTTATGAACACAGCACTTTGAGGCCTTTCGATTGATGTATAAAATTAGGTTACTCTTAATTTAGAATATATAAAAAAAAATACACTTTTCGAAAAAAGTGCAAATAAAATGCGACATTTTTTGTCAGAAAAGAAAACGGCATTAAATTTTATTAGATTGTAATTGTCAGGAAAGACTTCCGCATACGGCTAGTTTGTCATATAATCGAACTGAAGCTCGTGCACTAGGAATAAATTCGCAAATCTCAGAAGAACATTTCCCAAGGTAGTATCTATAGAACAATGTTACACAACACACATTTCGACTATGTTCCAACGAGTCAATAAAGTTGGATATCTTATCTATAATATTAATAGGCTAGGCGACTTCTTGTGATGTTTTGTTCTACCGTTTTATCCCGATTTTGACCAAACGTACATTATTTGAAAGGTATTTCTTTTTAGCTGTTTTGCAGACTTGCAGATTTTTTAATTTTTTCCTTTATTTTGAGTAAATTGCATTTAAAGTTGCTACTAACACATACATAAAATTATACAATGCTATGTGTGTGTTTATTATATTTGTTAATGTGTCTATAATAAAAATGAGTTTGTTTTTTGTGTTGATTTATGAATTGGCTACAATTGATTAGCATACTTTTAGGGTCTTTATTTAATGAAAAAATAAAATTTCCTAAAATTTGCGCTCGTATTTCGAGGGCTGGAATCTGCTAGATATCATTAATGAGCATCAACGCCCTCCTTTGCATACGGCCCAGTATCTCCAAAATAGACTTTGAAGATCCTGCTCATATATGGAAGTTGTATTCCATTTTCGGTCGGAGGTATAGATTTTAAGGAGATCAGAAGGAGTGAAGTAATTTTTGCACCGTTTTAGAAAACCAAGACACATGAATGCTTCCTTCGACATTTGAATAACATGCTCGTTCCAATGAACATCACAATGAATTCTCATGCCCAGAACATTAAGAGTATCCGATTCCTAAATACCTATACCACTCATATATCTGTGGTCACAAGCATTAACCGCCTAAGTCGAAAATCATGCTTTCGAGAAAAATAACTTTTTATATAAATGTAATGAGGCTTCATTACGACTGAGGTCAGTATACTGCTATTAATATCTTTTTCATAAACAGTGATAGAGAAATGGGGATTTCACGTAAATATAAAGCGTGTTTAGTATAATATGCTAGCATACATAACTCAAATCATTCTTAAGTTGACTTCGGTGGTTATCTCTTGTGACCACAGATATACAGATGACATTGTTGAATCCAAAGCCCTATGGGTCAACAAACAACATTGAGTCTTCTGCACATTGAGATCAATCCTTTTCGTTTTCTCCGTTCAGAGTTTACTAACAGCTCTTGATTGAGTGTGTCATTCATTGTCCGCATTTTGCCCCCCAAAAAAAGGCTTGGCCTTAAAATTGAAGAAAAATTAATGACAAATGTTGTCATCTGCGAATGAGAATATAGGATTGAATGTTTCACCACGAACGTCGTACAGAAAGATAAGGAAAAGAGAGGGAGAAAGAACAGATCCTTGGAATAATCCTGAATTAAGCTGAAACTCATTGGATGAGATCCCATCAATTATAAAACGTATTGTGCGGTCTCTGAGAAAACTCGATATAAATCGAGAAAAGTCAATGCTTACTTCATATGCAATAAGCTTTGATATTAAAAACACCGTACCGCACGCTTCGATTGCAACCACTTTACTTTCACCAAAATTGTGAATGGATCGAATCCAGCGCTCACAAAGAAGAGCTAACAGGTTTCCCATAGAACGATTTCTACGTAAGCCATATTGTCGATCATTAAGAAGTGAGTTGGCCTCTAGTTATTTGACAAGATGGTAATTGATCATGCTCTCCATAACCTTTGAGAGCGCAGAGCAGATTGCAATTGGACGGTAATTTTCAGGGTTATTAGCCTGACTGTTTTTAGGGATTGGTTAGACATTGGCAACCTTCCAGCAAGAGCGAAAGACACATGCACTATGAAGAACTGAAAAGGTTGGTCAACGGACTAGCTAGCGTCGAAGAGCACTGTTTCAGCGCCAGTGCTGGTATAAAATCCCCGGGCCCGGAGACTTATTTACGTTGAGATCTGAAAAAAACCTTTTTAACTACCCGCGCTCGAAAAAATATTTTAGGCATAGTACGAGATACCCTTTCAAGATTTTGCTTTAAATAAATACTCATATTTTTTTATTTAAAAACACATAATTTTTTTATTTATGTCAATTATGGAACACTTTTTCATTCAAATGACTTCGTCGGCTGCCCTTGCCCAGTCAGTAGCCAATAAGATCAACCGTATTTTAACGTTGAATGCGTTAATTTATTTTTCCAGTGCCTCAATCGACGCTGGGTGATTAGCGTAACAATGATCCTCAGCAGCTCTCTACAAATAGTCCAACGGAGTCAAATCGCAACTTGCGGTGGCCAATGCACATCGCCAAAATGGCTAATAACGCGATTTTCAAACTTGCCACGGTTGTGTGGTACAGCGCACCATCCTGTCGAAACCAAATGTTGTCCAGATCCATGCCTTTCAATTTACAATGAACTGAGTCTTTATCTATAATATTAATAGGCTAGGTGATTTCTTGTGACCGATGTTTTGTTCTACCGTTTTATCCCGATTTTGACAAAACGTATATTTTTTTTAAAGGTATTTTTTTTAGCTGTTCACCAGACTTACAGATTTTTAAATTGTTGCCTTTATTTGGAGAAAATTGCATTAAAAGTTGCTACTAACACATACATAAAATTATACAATGCTATGTGTGTGTTTATTAAATTTGTTAATATGTTAATTTTCTTCTTCTTCCTCTACTGACACATGCAATGATGTGTCTATTCCACAATGTGGAATGTATACAAAAAAAAAAAAAAAAAATGACGAGACACTAGGTCTATGTTGTCATATTTTGGGGGTGCAAATTTTTATGTGGTTGATACAGATCCCCTATACAGCCATTGCCTTCACAAGGAAGGTGTAAACTAAAAAAAGAACACGTGCAAAAAGTAATTGCACTTGGAGTAGCGACGCCGGGACCACAAAGTAAAAAACTGAAACGCGTTTTCTCTTATGCGATATAATAGAAGCCGCGAGGCAACCTTTTTCGATGGATGGCAAATTGAAACTCCTTAATTTGTTATGTTCGTTTACTTTATTCACAATAATAATAAACCAAAAAAGTGTTGGTTTGTGAATTGGCTAAGTTGAAAAAAAGTTGCCAAGAACTTGCACTCGAATTTCGAGCGTTTTAATAATTATACCCTATACAACTATGTGGTTTGGGTATAATGACTTTGTGCTGCTATTTGTAACTATCAAAAATATTTGACCTAGACCCATCTTTTATTATACCGATCGAATCAGAAACACTATCTGATTCGATTTAAGGATGTCCGTCCGTCCGTCTGTGTGTCCATTTAAACCTTGTAATCAAACTGGAGGTCGCAAATATGAATATATTTTGATGAAATTTTGTATATAAGCTTCTGTCGGCCATAGGATGAAAATTGGCCATATTTAAATTGGTGAGAATCGGTCCATGTTCAGAACTAGCCCCCATACAAATGACCCCTATGAATTCGACATAAATTGCCATAAGATCCAAATTGTCATATAGATCTTAGTCAAATTGGGTTCATATGCGTTTATTACATCCATTAATGAGTTGTCCAAAAATGATCCCTATGGGACAACTCTTAGTCATAGGCCCAATATAGAGCTGCTTCCCGATCTTCACTTAAATCTATCAAAAAACAAAAATATTGCACTGATTCTTCTCAAATTTTGTTTGTATATATTTTTGCAAAATACAAGAGATTTTACCAAACATGGCCAGGATCGGTCCATTTTTGGGCCTAGTCCCCATATAGATATAGCATCCGATATGAACTTTTTCATATCTGCAGCCAAAAAAATTAATAAAAATCCCACTCAAATTTGGTTTATGCTTATTTTCTATATCCAGTTAGTTGTGTCTCAGAGATAGGGCCTCTAAACGCATGGTATAGGGTATATTTTTCTTACTTGTTTTTTGTAAATGGTAGTCCCCATATAATCTGCTTCAAGATCTTCACTTAAGCAACAAAAATATTCCATAGATTTTTCTCAAATTAAGTTTATATATGTTTTTGCGAAAAATAAGTCCCTTTAATAAATATGGTCATGATCGGTCCATTTTTCGACCTAGTTCCCTGATTTCCATCCGATATGAACTTTTTCATATTTGCGGGCAACAAATTTATAATAACGCCACTCAAATTTCTTTTATGCTTATTTTCTATCTCTAAAATCAACGTATAGAGGGTATCGCCTAGATCGACTATAATTGCCTAACTTGTTTTGGGTAATTAAAAATTTTTGAATTTTTCAAGGCATATGTTTTATTTTTCTTATATATTTCTTTATAAATGCATATTTAAGTTCATATTTTCTATTTTATAGTGCATGTTTTAAGCGCATGTATTTTAATTGTTTTAGAGACTGAAAGCCGTATCTCTGTTGATAGCCAACCAGTGATTTTATCCAATGATACTCAAGTCTTTTCATTTTCCGCTCTCTTTGAGTACGGATTTTTAGGGTAGTTAACTTTCGAAGTGGTATATTT
This sequence comes from Cordilura impudica, assembly GCA_963682025.1. NCBI lineage: Eukaryota > Metazoa > Arthropoda > Insecta > Diptera > Scathophagidae > Cordilura > Cordilura impudica. The sequence continues at coordinate 21,661,236 of OY821519.1, read as the reverse complement.
GCTATTTAAAATGCAAATAATATGGAATTAAGTCACTCGTCAAATTACATATTTTATTTTTTTTTGTCAATTTAACTTTAATTTCAATGACAAGTAAATAATGGAGGTTAATGAATGATATTGGTAGTGCAAAGGAAACAGTCCAAAATGTTCTTAATATATTTTTTGTTTTGTTTAGCACCAACCAAACGTGTACAAATATCGCAAAATAAACTTTTTTAGGGAAAGTTGAGCAAAGCAAAATGTTTTGCGAAATAAGTGCAAAATATGCAAAAAGGGTTTTTAAGCCAAAAGCGTTAAAGCTTGAAAAGAATTGGTTGAACCAACCTGTTATTCTACTCCTCAACATGTATTTTTTTTTACAATGGCACTCTGATGTTTTTTGTTGGAGATTGCGCCAACTGATTACTTTTCTACGTATTATAAGTGGTTCTTCAAGAATCAAGAACCAGTACTAGTTCTACAACAAGTTGTGTGACAATTTAGCCTTTAACCAGTATCTAGAACGGATTGCCCTTAATAACTATAATGTAATTCGTAAAAAAAAAAAATTTTTTTTTTTCAAATTTTAACAAATTCATTGGTATTTTATAAAAATCTCGTTCAAAAAAAGAAATTTAATTTAAAAATCTGGTTAAAATTAGACATTTCATTTCTAAATAGAAAATTCTCCAACAAAAAAAAAAAATACTTTAAAATGTTCTGTTTTTGAAAAGTGAAATTTTTCGACCTGTATAATTGTGTAAAGTAGTTTCGCAAATTCGCTACAGATGTAAAAAAGGGTTTAAGTAAAATTATAAATATCTCTTTATGCCTTTAAATGTAATGAATGGCTTAACTTTTAAAGGATTTAACAAAGGCGTTTATAAAAGAATACCTTGAAAATAAATTAAAATGCTTGAATCCGCAAAAATAAAACAAAATTTAAAGAGTTTTTTCTGCTGTCTTCTTTCTGCATATTTTCATTTCGTACACGATTTATGATAAACTTCCTACGCATTCTGTTTAAACACATACAACATGTAATTCTAGTTTTAACAATGTATCTTTAGTAGTTGATTGTTCTTGTGTGCAAACATTCAGTTTTACTTACTACCTTTGAAATATTTTATATTTATGTGTGAATCTACAGTGTGACCGTAATATGATGGAACAAACAAACAAAAAAAAAAATCTTAAAAAAATCTTAAAATTTTTTTTTTTTTACTTAAAATCTTATATTTTAAGGAGCGAAAGTTCTTAGTATAAAACGGTATGAAAGCTATTGGCATATCTTTGGAAAATTTGTATCCAGCTTTAAGATAATTATATTGAGAAATAAAGAAAATTTTTCATAAATTTGTTGTGTTTTCTTTGTCAGGTCTGGTTGTTCTGGGACATGTTTTTAATAGCACAATTAACTCTGTGCACAGATTAAGCTTTTGATGGTTCCAGGACGCTTGTTTCTACCGCATATTTTAGGATTTTTTCAAAAATTGTTTATAACTCAAAGAGTATGACATTTGCCTCCATATTTCTTTCATTGCTACTCCTCGTTAGTATAAAGCGATAATTTAACCTCTTGGTTGAATTCAGAAAGCTGCGTTCAAGGTTGCAGTTCTTAAAATTTTAAATATTCAATAACTTAAAACACCGAAAGACAATGTCCACAATGACTTTAGTAATTGATCTTATAATTGTGAATAAAGTGTTGCCATAATTTGAAATTGTACAGATGCTAAATTTCCAAAAACATACTATAACGTACTGGAGTCAAAAAAAAAAAGATGCTAAAATTTTTTTTTTTAATTTCATTACCTTTTTATTGAAAAATTTAATACTTACTAGCAGATTCCAGCCCTCGAAATTCGAGCGCAAATTCTAGGAAATTTTATATTTTCATTAAATAAAGACCCCAAAAGTATGCTAATCAATTATAGCCAATTCACAAATCAACACAAAAAACAAACTCATTTTTATTACAAACACATTAACAAATTTAATAAACACACACATAGCATTGTATAATTTTATGTATGTGTTAGTATCAACTTTAAATGCAATTTACTCAAAATAAAGGAAAAAATTTAAAAATCTGTAAATCTGCAAAACGGCTAACAAGAAATAGCTTTCAAACAATATACGTTTGGTCAAAATTGGGATAAAAGGGTAGAACAAAACATCAGTCACAAGAAATCGCTTAGCCTATTAATATTATAGATTGATAAATTCTTTGGTTTTTAAATGGAAAAATGAATATAAAACATAAGTTTCGATTTATATTTTTAAATTTTAATTAAAGTTATTTTGAATTTCGTCTGTAATTTTCTTTTAACATCAAATTGAGTTTTTTTTTTTTTTAATTTTAAATTAAATTTTTTTAATTTTAGAGATTTTCTTAATTTCAAATATAACAGAACTTTCATTATCAAGAGATTTGAGCATATTACAATAATTGGTTTATGGAATAAATATTTTTGTGATGTCTTCAATCTTCAAGTTCTTCTTGGCTCTGTTATTTTTCTGACGATCGACTTTTTTCAACGACATCATTCGGTATATTGTAAGTGTAACAGCATGCATTTTTCAATTTCAAACCTTATTTTATCCGTATTATAGAACATAACAACTGGGATTTTATTCTGTTGCAAAGTTTGCTTTTAACTAAAGCCATTAAACTAAACAAACGTTCAACTCCGGCTTTTAAGAAAGAAACTAATAAAGACAATGCAAATGTGGATAACTCTTTAAATGGATTTCCGTCAAATAGAATTTTTGAAATTATTAACTTCAATCCATAAAGAGGTTGTATTCCTTGTTGTATCCCAATATTGTTCTGTGATATAACTCCATTGGATTTGAATTTTTTCTGTTTAAAATGATCTAAATTTAAACTCTTCTACTATATTGGCTATCGGTTCTTTTACTCGGTTTAATGTGTTTTGTATTGAAAATTTTGCCATTTTTTTTAATACAATAATATTTTTTGGCAATCTACTTTTTAATTTAATTCATTAACAACTGTTGTTGCTAATTACATTCTTCGATTTCAAAATGTTTTGTTATATTTGTTGAAAGAAACGAGCACAGTGGTAAAAAGAGTAGTACACAAATTTCTCATATTAAACTTTGAGAAATTAAAACATATCAATACCATTAAATTTTAAATTGTTTATACAAAATTATGAAAAAAAAAAAAATCAAATCTATAAAAATCTTTTTATAAATTTTGGATGCTAAACGATAAAAAAAAGTTGCTAAATCTAGCAACTAAAATGCTAACATGGCAACACTGGTGAAACCTTTGCATTCTTACTCCCTTTCTTTTAACCCTTTTCCCGTGATCCCATCGAGCTCAGACTTTCGAGACTGACTCGTGGCGACGATAAAAATGATCTAACAATTTTTCGTTTAATTATAATTTAATTTTGGATTTTTCAAAATTTCAACAGTTTTTTAAATTTGCAACCATTTTTCACTTTCAGTCAATCAATTATTTAGTTACATGATGGTAAACTTAATCTACAAAGAAGGGACTTGGTTTTTATGGGTTAGTTTTTTATTGTTATTGTTGTTCCATAAAGTTGAAAACTGTTGTTTTTAGGTTCACAACTTCTGATGTTTGTTTTTTGGTTAGTTTAGTTTGCCATTTCATCATTGATAAATTTACACGAGAGCAACGCTTGCAAATTGTTGAAATTTTCTATAAAAATAATGGTTTTGTTCGTCAAACTTATCGTGCACTTCGTCCATTTTATGAACAATTATAAGTCCATCATAGCGGCTAATTCGAATTACTATAATTCGTTTTCATACCTCGTTTCCACTAATGGTAATGTGCTTCGCTTAGGACGCCGAACAGTGCACACCGGATAAGCTGTACAGCAAAGTATTGCAGAGACACATATCATTCAATTCGGCGCCGTTCTCAGCTAATGGGGATGTGCCCATTCACTTTATGGAAGATTTTATGAAAGAATCTTGGTTTAAGAGCTTGTGCAGGAATTAAAGCCAAACCATTATCGTATGAGCCGCCAATTCGGCCAATTCGGCCAATGGGCTGAAGCACAAACTGATATTGACTTTGATTTTCCATATAAAATTTTGTTCAGCGATTAAGCTAATTTTTTTTTTTTTTGGTAAATAAGCAAAATTGTCATATTTGGAGTGAAAGTAATCAACAAGTTTATGTCCAAACACTATTACAACCACAAAAAATTACTGTTTGGTGCGCTTTTTGGGCCGGCAGATTAAAATATAATATATTAAGCAGCGAACGTAAAAGTTACCTGATATTTTTTTTTTTTTTTATTTATTAATCAACACTCAGGGGATGCCCCCTACAGATGCAGTGCATTGTGTTGATCTCAGGAAAATAGGTTAAGGAGGAAAGAGGGAGTAGTGTGTTAATTTTTTTTTTTTTTTTTTGCAGCGACACACCAAAGCTTCTGGTGGGAATCGGACCCACGACCCCCGCATGATAGCGATATTGGTTCAAGATAGAGAAGTTTCAATGAAAAATTCGTATGTTTTTACTTTAGTTAAAATTTTTTTATGTATTTATTGTTGTTTCGAGCTTACTGGTTAATTTTGAATATGCAAATAAAACGAACTTTATTTCATAGGTTTCCCAACGTTTCGTCTGTCTATGCCGACTTCTTCAGGGTTAATTTTTTTATTATTTTGAAATTCATTTAACAAATATAATTGACATCGGAAATGGTCGTCCAGTATTAATTAAATAAATATCCCAATAGTCGGTTGTCAAAGTTGTAAAATTTAAAAAATATAATAATAATAATAATTACTACACTAATATCAAATATTGTAGCAACTGTGATATTAGTGTTTTTGTTCTTCATACAAATTTTCGTTCGTCTGTGACGAATTGTGTTATGGAAACAGGGTATTTGTTCCTTTTTTTGTGCTTTTTCAGATAAATATCCTATTCGTAGCATATTGTTTTGAATTGTTTGTTCCCCATGGTACAAAATTTTATGAACTGTGGATGGCCTATATCTCCAAGAGTGTTTTTCTTTATAAAGTATAGCTGTTTTATTGGCGTACTCTCCAAATTTTTTCTGCTTTTATCTCTCTGCTGCATGCTAGAACTTATCTTTTTAATTCGTGATCTAAACCTGTGATAGATGCTGCAGTTTCTGGATCGGACAAAAATCTGCAGTATTTCCATTATTTAAGTTTCCTTCTCCTTGTTTTGGTTCGTCGATTATGAGGCCTAGCTGTAGATATTTTTCTTCAATTTGTTTTTTTTTTTGCTTTCTTTTCTCTTCATTTTCTTTGTTTTTTCTCACTGTTCCGCCTAACGGCCCAAATTCAAAATCGTAACCCAATTTAATAATATGCTCCAAAAAATTTATTCTAGCATGAGGAGGGGACATTCTAAATTCGTAGGCTTCCTTAAAACTACCTGCTCATATCTAAAAAGGGTGTGTCGCAATAGTTTTTTTTTTCATTTACCTGTTATTTAATTTTTCTTTTTTTTTTTTTTTTGCCATTTTGTATTTAAACTATATAACTCAAGTTCCGACCATTAATGTTTTTGAAATATACCTATGTAAATGTACGTGTCAAAAAGATTTTACCCATTAATATAATTTACCAATTAAGCGCATTATGTCTCAACCCTTTTTAATAACTATATAACAACTCGTGTCAACTCTACCGTTTCTTTTTTCTGTCAGTATAAAAAACAAATAAACTCAATCAAAAAAAATACAACGGTACGACCACACAGACGGACAGACGGACATTGTTAAATCGACTCAATGACTAACCAACTCAGTGACTTTATATTACTAACATTAATAGCTTAGAAGTTACAAAATAATAAAAAATTTATTTTACTTTAAAATATTTTAAAAGAAAAAAGTTACAGTCATTTAAGAATTAAAATTTACAAAGAAATTTTTAATTTTAGCAAAATACTGAGAAAGTCCGTTTCCGAAGACCCTGTTCGCTGTGATATAGTTGAAATAGAGTTGCAAATTTTGGCTCCCGAGATTTACTGGTATTTACTTTCAAATGAATAGCATAACTTTAAAATCGGAAACCATAAAAAAATGATTTTTGGCAGCCTTCTCAAAATATGGTCCACAGTGTGCCGATACACCAGATACAATTGAACACCTGGAAATCAGCAACTGGCATCTACGATTTGTTCAAATAGGTATTCAGGAACAATTATTTTAAATAATGCTCTATTTCTGGAATTCATTTTGTAAACACTAACATCCTCAGGATTACAGTTTTTAATTTTAGAGATCACATAAAATTTTGTATTATGTGCGAAACGTGTAGCAAATACAGTTTTCTTCGGAGGAATTGTTCGCAACCCTCTAGAAGTGGGTATTGATTCAATACCAGTTGTAGGCACTATATTTGAAGTGCCAAACGTTGAAGCAGATGGGATTGGTGATGCAGCATCAAAACTAATCAATCGACCAGCGTTTTCAGGATTATAAAGTAAATTATTAGCCGTAGCAGTTCTAGGCATTGAAGAAATATTTGGAACAATAATGTTCAGAGCATGCTGAGTACTATGGTTATTAGCATTTGATGTAATCGAAAATGCTGCAGTTTCATTTAATATTGGAGTAGGTTTATTAATTAAAATTTGAACGTTGTTTGAATGAGAAACCGCAGGATAAATACCAGTAATATTTTGAAAAGGATTTGGTAAATATAAAGCAGATGCAGTAACTAGCAGTAGTACCATTCTGATATGCACCATTAGGACCAGGATTCTGACTAGAATTTTCTTTATTCAAGAACCTTGGAGACTTACGACGAGTTGGGGATGGTGACAGCAATACCTCTAAGGATTTGAGATCATCAAAAAGCTTTCCCTAAGCATTAATTTGACCAGATAAATTATTAAGGTTTTGTTGAATTTGCAAAAAATTATCTTTCGTACTTTGAAAGAAACGATAAAAATCAGCACGAATTTTTTGACATCCATTACAGCGCCAGTGCAAGTTTTTATGTTTAGATATTGACTCAGCCACCAAACCAGACAGGCCACTACATTTAAAGTGACATAAACCATGACAAAGCCAACAGGTAAGCATTCTTTCTTCATAATCAACCAAAGAGCAGCCTTTTTTCAAACATGCCATTATTAAGCTCTACAGGTCAAAAACAGCACAACTTTAAATAAGGTAACAGAATTGTTAACTATGGTCACGAAAAACGTTTAATCACAATAGAGTTTAAGATAAAACCACAAAAAACGGCAACGGTAACGATTACAGTAAAGCTACGATCTGGCTACACACAACCAACCAGTATTTTGGGTAAAAGAAACAGCTGTAGTTGGTAGTTTTCGTGTAAATATTGAGTGTTTTTTATGTTTTTATACCCTATACCACTATGTGGTTTGGGTATAATGACTTTGTGCTGCTGTTTGTAACAACCAAAAATATTTGACCTAGACCCATCTTTAATTATACCGATCGAATCAGAATCACTTTCTGAGTTGATTTAACAATGTCCGTCCGTCCGTCCGTCCGTCCGTCTGTGTGTCCATGTAAACCTTGTAATCAAACTGCAGGTCGCAAATATGAATATATTTTGATGAAATTTGGTGTATAAGCTTTTATCAGCCATGGGATGAACGCTATTGAAATTGGTGAGAATCGGTCCATGTTCAGACCTAGCCCCCATACAAATTACCCATATGAAATCGACATAAATTGACATAAGATCCAAATTGTCATATAGATCTTACTCAAATTGGGTTTGTATGCGTTCATTACATCCATTAATGAGTAGTCCAAAAATGATCCCCTTGACCCCATATAGAGCTGCTTCCCGATCATCACTTAAATCTATTAAAAAACAAAAATATTGCACTGATTCTTCTCAAATTTTGTTTGTATATATTTTTGCAAAATACAAGAGACTTTACCAAACATGATCAGAATCGGTCCATTTTTGGACCTAGTCCCTATATAGATATAGCATCCGATATGAACTTTTTCATATCTGCAGCCAAAAAAATTAATAAAAATTTCACTCAAATTTGGTTTTTGCTTATTTTCTATGTCCAGTTAGTTGGGCCTAAGAGATAGGGTTTCTAAACGCATGGTATAGGGTATCGTATAGTCGGTCTAGACCGACTATAATTTTCTTACTTGTTTTTTATTAATTTCTGTTCGGTTCACTTTTATTTTTGTAAATAATAGTTATTGTGATCAAAACATTCAATTTTATATTAGTTAAAATTTAAATAGTGACACACTGATGTAAGAAATTGTAAAAATATTGTATTTAGTACAAATTTTATAAAAAAACTATGTTTTAAAACTGTAGATTTTAATATTTAAGCGTTAATGGCATAAAATTATCTTTCTAATAAAGCCAGTTTAATTGATATTAAAAATAGTTTTTTTATTTGCTGTATTTAAATTTAAAGTTCTGTAACTCTAAAAAAACACCCGTTACAGTTAGTCCAATAAAGTTCATCTAACTAAACAGTTTGTCCTTACAGTACGTCTTTCTAAACAACTCATAATTATGAAACGGACCTTATGTTATGAGATGAACATTTTTCCAAACAGATACAAGAGGTCAACTAACCACTTTTTCAGTTTCGGATATCTGGAAGTTGTGTGAAAATATATCTGTCTCTCTTTACATCTCTCTTGTTTATGTTGGTACGTCGTCATAAATATGCGATGTTATTGTAGTTATTGTTGTTGCTACATATTAACACTTGATTTTCCTTTTATGGAAATTTGTATGGACATACTATGTAGTGTTAGTTTTTTATTACTATTTTTTTTTTTATTCTTTAAACAAACATAACTATTTTTCACTAAACGAAAATAACAACACGACAAGACAATGAAAAAAAAAATTATTTAAATTATATATATGTATATGTATGTATGTAAAAATTTAAAAAAAAATAGCATTTAAAAAGAATATTATATTTAATAATGTAGTAACTGACTGACCTTTTAAATTAACAAAATTTGTTTTTATTGATTTTAATTTGCATTTGTTTTAAATGTTTGTAACGTGTATGTGTAGATAACTATATTAATACTCGTACAAACACTTATCCACACATAGCGATCTTTTAGAAGATTGACAATTATATTTAAAACAAAAAAACCAAAACATATTTGTTACAAGTTTCACGACTAACTTCCGCATTAATTGTTTATTTAAAAAAAAAAAAAAAAATTAAATGATAATATTTCAAAAGAAAACCTTGCTGTAATCAAAATCAATATTTTAATTATATAATGTTGCACATAAGTACATATTTTTGTATGTTAGGAAACATTGCTGTAACGTGAGTTATAAAAATTTATCATGTTTTTTTATTTCTCCTCTTTTTGCTTTTACCCCCCAAAAAAATTTATATGTATGTATGTTGAAATTTCGCTTACTTTACAAATCTGATACTTTTTCTGCTTCACATGACTGCATTTACAAAAAAACAAAAAAATGCAACCTTATTTTTTTTTTATAATGAAATGCCACCCAATGAAAGGAGAAAGAGGTAATTGTTTCTTTTGTTGTAGATTTATGTACCCCTATACCAATTTATTATGATATTATAGATTAATGATATGGTATGACAGACATATTTATAACTAACTAGCTGACCCGGCAAACGTTGTTTTGCCATATAACTTATTTCTAGTGAATATCGTTGTTGTTAATTATGATAATATGTATATACCACTTCTAATTTCCCACACTCATCATTCCTGAACTCACATCTGGTTTCAAGACTGTCGGGTTTATAGTACTCCAGATAATATTTTTTGTATGGGAGGTGCCGCACTCACTAACCTAATCCTACCCATTTTTGGAACGACTACTCATAGAGCTCCAGATGTATGATGTTAAAAAATTTTTTTTAGGAGGTGCCACGCCCACTTCATATTTTAAAAAATATAGCCTATTTTACTTTCCCGATACAAACTTACACACTGTGAAAATTTCAAGAAGATCGGTCTGATGGTTTAGCCGGATGCATGCAACAACGCCAAGTTCTATAACGCCTGCGGCCGTTATAGCACTTCTCATAGTGTTATAATGCCTGCGGGCGTTATTGTACTCCCAAAAGTTCGATTACACCTGGCGGATTTCATTGCACTTTTTGTAGACTTTATAGCACTTCTGAAAGTGCAATTACGCCTGCCGAATTTTTTTTTTCAAAGATTAAAAATAGAAAAATGGTTTCATTGAATAAAATTAGCAAAATATGAATTCTGAAATATCAAAAAAGAAGTAAAAATTAAAAAAAAAAAAAAAAAAATTAACAGTCGTATATAGTTCTGACGATATCGTTATAAATACAAAATATATGAAAAAAGTAGTAAATTTCTGAAAAATTTTTCAGTCCCCGTCAACTATTTGTCTGCAATATGGGCAGAAAAAGCTTGAGACGTAGTCTCCAAAAAGTAAACAATTTCGTGATTTATTAAATGGGAATGCACAAATGAAAAGAAAATAAAAACAAAGAGTGTTGAGTGAAAAAATCGCACGATTTTCTATTCCAAATTTTCCTTTTAATAAAGAAGGAAAAATGAGCGTCGCAGGCGAAAATTTTCCAAATTTTCATTTAAATAAAGACGAAAAAATGAGCTCCGTATGTGAAAATTTGGAATAAAAAATCGCGCGTTTTTTCCCCCAATTTTCATTAAATAAAGACGAAAAATGAGCTCCGTAGGCGAAAATTTGGAATAAAAAAAAACGCGCGATTTTTTATTCAAAATTTTCATTTAAATAAAGACGAAAAATAAGCGTCGCAGGCGAAAATTTGGAATGAGAAATCGCGCGATTTTTAATACCAAATTTTCATATAAATAAAGACGAAAAATGAGCGCCGCAGGGGAAAATTTGGATTAAAAATAGCGAGGTGCTTTATCACACTTCTCATAATTTCATAACGCCTGTGGGCGTTATTGCACTTTTCATAGTGTCATAAAGCCTGCGGGCGTTAATGAATTTTTCTCAGTGGCGTTATCACACTTTTGGGCGTTATTGCATGCACCCGGTTTAGCCACCTATTAATGTCAAACCCACAAACAATTGTTAATTTTTATATATGTAGACTAGTATTCCCTGTCGTGCTTCGCTACGACTTATAGAGATTTATGGGCATTTATGTTTTCATAATACAATTTTCCTACGAAGTTTGTATTATATAATTAAAACATTTTATTTTAATAATGTTATATTTTTTCTTTCAATGTTTGCTAATATACAATATTTTTTGTTTTTTCATTCGTTGCAAAAATTATAAAATTTTTCGGCTTTCCTACTCTGGAGCAAGCTACCATGAGAAAACATGGATTTTCCAAATTAAAACCCGCATCACTTAAAGATTGGCCTTGAATTTAGAATATCATTTGACAATTTTTTATTTAAGCGACTTTTAGTTTTTGGCGATTTTAATTTTTTTTTCGCATTTTTCGGTTTTGGATATTTTTTATTTAGGCGATTTTTATTTTGACGATTTTTGAATTGGCGATTCCACCCATATTTTCCTAAACTACTCACATCTATAATATTAATAGGCTAGGCGATTTCTTGTCACCGATGTTTTGTTCTACCGTTTTATCCCGATTTTGACCAAATGTATATTATTTGAAAGGTATTTCTTTTTAGATGTTTTCCAGATTTACAGATTTTTAAATTTTTTCCTTTATTTTGAGTAAATTGCATTTAAATTTGCAAATTTATTAAATTTATTAATGTGTTTGCTAATGAGTTTGTTATCTTCATTCACAATAATAATAAATCATTGTGAATTGGCTAAGTTGAAAAATAAGGTTGCCTAGAAATAGCACTCGAATTTCGAGCGCTGGAATCTGCTAGTTGGTAATTAATGTACTTCTTAAAAGTTTCGAGACTGTCACTTCATAGTATTTCATATTTTTTTGTATAGGTGACACACCCACTAATCCTATCCCGCCCATTGTTTATCTGATTACTCACATTAATATCTGATGGACTAGTACAAAGTGTCAAACCTTTTCCTTTTATAGTACTCCAGATTCCAGTTGTATGATATTATATATTTACTTTTTATGGGCGGTGCCAAGTTCATTGCTCCGATCACGCCCATTTTTTGTTCGACTCATCACATGAATAGCTTATGGGCGGCCGCAAAGTTGCAAGGCTCTCACTATGACAGTACTCCAGATATGTGACATTTAATATTTACTTTATATGGGCGTGCTACTCCCATTAGCACCACCCCGATCATTTTTTGTCAGACTACTCACAGTAGTAATAGATGACCTCAGACAAATTTGTAAAGCTTTCTCTGCCATAGTTCTCGAGGTACATATATGATATTGAGTACTACTTTGTATGGGAGGTGCCACACCAACTTATCCGATACTGCCCACATAAGCTAACATACATACTTTCGCTTTTATATATACAGATATTGATTCAAATACTTTACATTACGAAATTGCATTTAAAACAACTTTTTAAATTGATCTATTATATCAATAGGCAAGTTGATTTCTTGTGACATTTCCTAAACTCTCAGTTATCAACCGATTCTGACAGAAAATATACCATTTGAAAGGTATTTCTTTACAGATATGCACCATCTTTTCAGATATCTGGTATATTTTTTTGCACTAATAATCATTTAAAGTTGCTACTAACTCTTATATAGAACACATATTTAAGCTTTAAATAAAAAAATATACAATGTGTGTGTGTGTGTTTATGAATTGGCTAAAATTAGCATACCTTTAGGCTCTTATAAATTTATTAACAAACCCATTTATATATCTTCTGTTTGTTTAACAAATATTTATAATGAAATTTAATGAATTTTGTTACAATTTCCTAAAATTTGTACTCGAATTTTGAGTGTAAATTCATTACTTGGTGTTTCCTCACCCTCTAAAAATTCACTTAAAAAATTGGTGCAAATATTGCACCTTCCCACACAACTAAGTACTATTTAAATTTGGACCTTTGAGTTTTATAGTATGTCGGCTTGAAAAGTGAAAATAATTATTAAATTCACCTTTAATGGCACAAGTAATTTTTTTTGACAATGTCAAAGGTCATAATCATATCATATATCTAAAAGTGATATTTATAAAATTTAAAAAAAATATGTTGTTTCTGATAATGAGAACTGCGACTTTCATGCAAATGCAATTTTGTAGTCAGTAGTAGTCCAAAATCATTTTTCCAAATCAATGGATTTTCAATAATGTTGCATGGTTGTGTTGCTGCTTATTTTTTTTATAAATGACTATTTTTGCATATTTAGTTTACTGCATATTTTTGAACGTTATTGCGTATTTTAATTTTTTTTTTTAAATTTTTGTTTTAAGAATTTATTGTTTATGCTTAAAAATAAAAATAAAGAATTATTTATTTATACAAATAAAATTTTATTTCAATTTCCATATAAAATTAATCGTATAGTGCGTTTACATCTAAGGAAAATCTAGTAGATTTTAGTTGAAATCTACTTCAAAATCTATACCGTTTACATTTAACTTCTTTGACATTTTGTGAGATTTTGTTTCCACAATAATAAACAGCTGATTAAAATAAATCATATGAACAATAGGAAAATGTAAATATGGATTTTATTATAATATTATGCCCCGAGAATGAAAAAAGCACAAGGTGAAATAGAACTTTTGCGAAAAAAACATCAGGGGCCAAATCACCGCATTCGATATCGAGTAAAATCAATCGAAATTCCATATTTTGGTTTATTATTTCATGAAGACGGACAAACGCTAGACTACGATTCGCTTTTCTTCTTAATCAGAGGCCATAATTCTTCAACTGTGAAAAAGAAAAATTATTCTCAGCATTTTATTTTGGGAAATAAAAAAATGATTTCGATCGAAAAATTTCGATAACGAATGCGGTGATTTGGCATCAGTATTTGTTAAATGTATTGTTTGAACAAAAAAAATAAATGCATTTTGTACAATTATTATATAGCAGATGGGAATGGGCACATATAAGTATAAAATAAAATTATAAGTTTTCAATTACTAAATATTTTTTTTTATTATAGACTCGTCATTTTTATTAATAATTAATATTTTATTTCATTTTTATTCAACTTGTTTCTTTTTTTAATGTCAGTCACTGCGTTGAATTTTTTACTACAATATAAAAAGTAGTATCATTTAGTAAGTTTGACAAGATTTTGTGAGATTTTGCTAAAATCTATTTTGTTTTGTATGGGAAATCTAGTAAAAATGAGCTAGATTGTGCTCGAAATCTCGTATATACTAGATTTTGCTTAAGGTGTGTTTACACTTTGTGTATTTTCCTTATGTAAATTCAGTTTTACGATCCATACGAAATTCCGTATGTGTGTCAAAATTGGCGTTTTACATACGATTCATAATTTTTGCGTTCAAACTTACATATGTATTTCCTTATGACATAACTTCTAAATGTAAACAACAGCTGATTTAATTCGTAAATTTACAAAAATTTAATGTCAAAAATATATTTTATATATTTTTTAATTGTTAATTAATATTAAACAATTTATTTTTCTTTCAATATTTATCTTTATAATTTACTCTGTTTTTCTTTCGCCACAAGCAGTGTTGTATTTTCATATGGTTGTCATGCCAAAATAGAACCTGCTCCAATTGAAAAATTTACATGTGTATTGTACATAAACAATTTTTGAAAGAGTTCACACTATGTGTGCAAATTACACCTGCTAAAAAAAAGAAAAACACAAGCAAAACACATAGTGTGAACGCAGCTTTAGATGTAAATGCACTATTTGTATATTTCATATCTCGTAGTTTACAATTTTATTATACCCTATACCACTATGTGGTCACGGTAAAATGATTTTGTGCTGATGTTTGTAACTACCAAAAATATTTTACCTAGACCCATCTTTTATTATACCGATCGAAGTCCGTCCGTACGTCTGTCCGTCCGTCTGGGTCGCCATGTAAACCTTGTAATCAAACTACAGGTCGCAAATAAGAATATATTTTGATGAAATATAGTATATAAGCTTCTATCAGCCAAAGCACAAACGCTATTGAAATTGGTGAAAATCGGTTCATGTTCAGACCTAGTCCCCGTACAAATGACCCCTATGTGATTGACTTAAATCGCCATAATATCAAATTGGGTTTGTGTGTGTTTATAACATCCATTTATCAGTAGTCCAAAAATAAACCCTATAGGACAATTCTTAGTCATAGCCCTCATATGAAGCTGATTCCTATTCTTCACTTGAATCTATCAAAAAAAAAAAAATATTATACAGATTTTTCTCTAATATATGTTTTTGAAATAATAAGTGACCTTATCAAATATGGTCAGGATCGGTCCATTTTTCGACCTAGTCCCCATATAAATATAGCATCCGATATGAACTTTTTCATATTCGAAGGCAAAAAAATTAATTACAAATTTGGTTTATACTAATTTTCTATATCAAATTAGTTGGACCTAAGAGGAAGGGTCTCTAAAAGCATGTTATAGGTCGTTCTATACCGTCTATATTTTTCGTACTTGTTTTTGTTGTTAAGTTGTGTTGATATTTATTGTTTATTGTAAACCTTAAAATGATTAATTTATTTCAACAATATATCCAATGACATAATTATAGTCCATAAATTATGTAGAAACCATTATATGGCCAGTCTTGGCCAATTATTATGTAACTAAATTGTGGTTGTGTTAATGCCTTTTTACACATTGATTGTTGTAATCGTCTATTTAAAAATAAATTCTTTAAAAAACAAGAAAAAGCTATATATAAAATAAAATGAAAATAGAATTCAATAAAAACAAATTGCTTTAAAATAACAAAATTTACACCTTTAATTGTTTGTCTGTCTGTATGTTAATAAGCATTAGTACACTGGAAATGGTCATTCAATACTTTATTTTTGGTATTGCATTTAATATTTGGTTTCTGTTTATTACTCATTTAAGCATTGAGTGTTGACATTAATTGAATTTATAATCCTCCAAAAATTATGATACAATGTGAATACAACAACGATAAATTGTGATTATCATATAAGTTGACATACAGAAGGGAAGCGATTAGAAAGATAATAATAATAAACAAAAATATGTAAGTTTTGAGTGGTGGCTAACCTTGAGAAATTATTTTAAGTTGTTTTTTTTTTTTTTTTTTTGTTTAGAATTTTTTGAGAGTTGAGTTCTAAAATATTAGAGCTAACTGGCAACTAATCTCAATATTTCAAAATGGCCGTTAATCGCGATTATTGTTTAAAAGCGTTTTTAAACAAATTTTAACTCAGTTCTTTAAAAAATTTTCTTATCAGAAAGCAGGAAAATTCAAAAATATTTTTTCTTAAGAAGTTAAGTTATTTTTTTTAGACTGATAGACTGATTGCTGAGATCGGTTTTTTTTGTGCACATTTATCTGACGTAGAAAATGTCTTCTCTTAACCCTCTCCGTATCAAAAATAATTTAAAAAATCTGAAAATTTTTATCTTCTTATGGCGATAAAGCCGGACAAACATGATTTTTACCTTGGATTTCTCACCTAACAGGTAGACCAATGGTTCCCAAATGGTGGACCCCCAGGGGTCCGTGGAGGCCTTCCAGGGGGTCCGCAAACTGTTCTGACAAAATTAACTTTTAAAACGAAATATAAAAAAAGAAATTAACAGCACTCTTGATAAAGATATCCAACCCATTAAAATAATTTTAAAAAAAATAATTTATTGTAAAAAATTTATTTGTAAAATTTAAATATTTGTTTTTTAAGCATAATATGCTTATATTATAAGTAATTTAAATAAAATATTACATCTCTTACAATAATAAAGAGCTTTTCATAATTGTGTACTAAAATTGATAAAGTACCATTCGGGCTCAACACTGATATCACATATACCATGTTTAACATCACTAAATAAATCAGCTGATTTTGTTTTTATTTTCATTTCATATTTATTGCCGTAAGTCGTGTGTGTGTTTTTCAACTAGTAATAAAATCTAAAATATTTCAAAAAAAAAAAAAAAAAAAAAAAATATGACGAAAGTTATATGAATTTCGGATTTACATTTGTAAAAAATAACGATATTGTAATGCCTTTGCTTCAAAACCCTTTCCAATGATGCTATGAAACCAGCAAAATTAGAGAGGCATCTAATTACAAACCACCCACAATTTAAAGATAAAAATGCGGACTTTTTTGCTTCTAAAATCAGATCACTGAATAAAGTAAGATTGGAATCCACAGGTGATTTAAATGTTAAACAGGAAAGGGCTATGGAAGCTTCCTATAAAATAGCAATGTTAATTGTTAAAAACAAAAAGCCACACACAATTGGAGAACACTTCATCAAAACTTGTATTGCCGCAGTTGGTAACGCAATGCTTGGTACAGACATTAATGCAATTTTTAATAAAAAGAGGCAACACATTTTTGGAAATTGTATAAGACTTTTTTTGTATCTAAAATTTTACGTATTTTATTAAGTTTTTTCTTTCTCCTGTCAAGTAACAAAAAATCGAGTTAGGGCCTTTTTATATTAAGTCATCGATATATTTTAATTTTTATTTAGTATTCCTGAAATGGGATAAATCCATTTATTTTGAAATGTTTTGTTCCTTTTTGAATGTTTTTTTTTAACTTTAAAAGTTTCTGTTATTTTTATTTATTTTTGAATTAATTTATTATTAATTTAAACAGATTTTTTTTTTTACAAAACATTTTTTAAAATTTTTTTTATTTAGTTTTTAACGTTTTTTTTAATAATAAACATATTTTTTTAAAATAAAAATATTTGGGGGTCCGTGAGCTTGTAAAAATGTCTCAAGGGGTCCGTGAAGCAAATTAAGGTGGGAACCTATGAGGTAGACTATATAATATATAATATATATAGTATATATATATAAAATTTTAATTATAGAAATAGGCAAAGCAATGCAAAATTTAAATATGCTGTTAACTTTTTCATTCCAATCAATGCCTGCTATGATGTCGAATATATTCGACAAAAACAGGGAAAGGGTTAAATATGGTTTGAATTCACATTATACAATAAAATTATGATATTTTCTTAGATTGAGTATGATCTTTGGTTTGTTTTTCGTTTTTCGTTACAAATTTAATTTAATTTAACTTTATGCATACTTTGACCTTACGTCAGCACTTACCCTATGAATTTCAGGCTTTAACACGTACTCAGACCTTCAAAATAATTAAGTCTTTAATTCACTTTTAAAATTTGTATTAAATTTTATTTATTTTCCATTCTTTTGCATCAACTCCTATGATATAATTCATAGGCCAATTTCCTTAAGTCCTTTTGTCAGTATTGAATTCGTTTGCCCATCAATTATCATTCACATGAATGGATTACATTCTTCTTTAATTAAATCTATTAAGAATTAAAAAAAAAAAAAAACTTTTGTTCTCTCTAAGCAACCTTAATAAATTACACTAGGCAACAAAAAATTAAAATATCTTCACATTAAATGCGACTGTTTTTAAATTCTTTATTTTAACTCATAACTCTGTCTGTCTGTCTGTCGTGGGTCAACCCCATTCCCCCTTATCCAATTGATCTGAAACTTGGCCCATAGTCTTGTTGTGAAAAAAGATTAATTTTGGGGTAGTCACGCACAGTCACGGAGTGATCTAAATGTCATTTCTCCTCATCCAATCCATCTGAAACTTGGTCCATACACTTGCTGTGAAAAAAAGATTAACTTTGACTTAGTCACGCACAGTCACGCATGGTCACGGAGTGATTTAAAACACATTTCCACTTATCCGATTGATCTGAAACTTGGTCGATAGACTTGGTGTGAAAAAAGATTAACTTTGACATAGTCACGCACAGTCACACACAGTCACGGAGATATTCAAAACTCATATGCATAAGGAAAGAATGAGTTTTAATAAAAACTTTGTTTTTATGGGTTAGATTATTTATATAATGTGGGCTGCTAAACACAAAAATCATAATAAAAAAATTGAATGCACAAGTTTTTTTATAATTATGATTTTTGTAACTACCTTAAATAGAAATAGAATCACTTTTTATATAGATTAAGAGATATCCGTCCGTCTGTCTGTCTGTCCGTCCATCCGTCTATCTGTCCTTTCGTCGGTGTGTCCATTTAAACCTTGTAATCAAACTACAAGTCGCAAATATCGCACCTGTACCTCTAAAGTGAGTCAACTTAAAATTTACAAATTTTCAGTAGAGGCAAAAAATGGCTTTTTTTAATATTTACTATAAAATTTAAAAACAGTTGTTTCATTGTAAAGAATTGCGAATAATAAGTATACAACAGTAGTTGTTTTTCTGATTTTTTCAGTGATCATCAAAAATAACAAGTTTTTTGGGTGGAACTCAAAATATTTCTTTTTAGTGGATTCTAAAGAAACTACTCTTATAACACAAAGAGGGTTACAAATGTATTTTTTTGCGAGACTAGAAAAATCGATGTAAGATTTTTACAGTGGATAGATATGACCACTGTGTATCGCTTTCTTGCAAAAAGTGAAAATTGAAAAATTTTGAGTTGACTCACTTTAGAGGTACAGGTGCGATATATGTATGTACATTCCCATATGAACTTTTCATATCCGAATGCAAAAAAAAAATACAAAGCCACTCAAATTTGGTTTATGCTTATTTTTTATATCTAATTAGTTGGACTAAAGAGATAGGATCTCTAAACTCATGGTATATGGTATCGTGTCATTTCAGTAATAAGAGCGCATATGGTTTTGTTACCGTTGCGTTCTTTTTTTTTTTTAAATATTTTAAAAATTTATATACACTAGCAGATTCCAGCGCTCGAAATTCGAGAGCAATTTCTAGGCAGCTTTATTTTTCAACTTAGCCAATTCACAAACCAACACTTATATGGTTTATTATTATTGTGAATGAAGATCACAAATCATTAACAAACACATTAACAAATTTAATAAAACACACATAGCATATAAATAATTTTATGTATGTGTTAGTAACAACTTTAAATGCAATTTACTCAAAATAAAGGAAAATATTTAAAATTTTGTAAATCTGCAAAACGGCTAAAAAGAAATACCTTTCAAATAATACACGTTTGGTCAAAATCGGAATAAAACAGTAGAACAAAACATTGGTCACAAGAAATCGCCTAGCCTATTAATATTATAGATTTGTAAATGTAATTTACGAGGGCGGATTGATATTGAAGCTACCTAAGTAGGAAAAAATTTTAGCATCGTAATTTTAGCATCGTATCTAATGCTGTGTGAACCGGTGCGTTGTCTTGAAGAAAGAGCAATTTTTCTTCTTTAAATGTGGTCGTTTTTTCTTAATTGCATCAATCCATTGATCAAATAATGCACGATAATACTTTCCTGTGATTGTGGATCCTTTTTCAAGATAATCGATGAGCATTATTCCGTGTGCATCCCAAAATACAGTGGCCATAACCTTGCCAGCCGATTTCACTGCCTTCGCCTTCTTCGGAGCACTTCCACCAGCTTCCACCCATTGTTTCGATTGATTTTTGGTTTCAGGTGTGTAGTGGTGGACCCACGTTTCATCAACAGTTATTAATCGACGCCAAAAATCAACAGGATTACGCTTTATCATGTCCAAACACCGCTGTGAAGTGGTCTGTCGAACTCGTTTTTGTTCGACACTGAGCAAACGCGGCACCCATCTTGTCAATAGCTTTTTCATATGCAAATATTCATGCAGAATGTTGAATGTTCTTGATATTTTCTTCAGTAACCACCTCTTTTGGCCTTCCTGTTGATGGTATTGTTGCAGTGCTGGTTTGGCCGCGTTTAAATTCAGCAATCCAATATTTTACCATGTAATCTGACGGAGCAGACTCAGTGTAATGTTTATCGAGCTTTTCTTTTGTCTCTTTCGCCGTTTTCCCTTTAATTCGCTTTTTCCATTTTTCAAGAAACAACACAAAAGTTGCTTACTTCAAAGGACTACAAATAAACTAATCGATGAATTTGGGTGACATTTTAACAGCTGACGTTTGACAGATCGTAATTTAAAAAAAAAAGTTTTTGTGTTTGTGCTGCCATCTAGCGCTAGGTAGCTTCAATATCAATCCGCCCTCGTATATAAATTTATAAAATATTTACAAAAAAAAAAAAAAAAAAAAAACGCAACGGTAACAAAACCATATGCGCTCTTTTTACTGAAATGACATGATGCCCTATAAATTTATAAAATATATTATAAATAAATAAATAATAATAAAAACGAAAAAAATATATAAAAAAAAACTTGTACACAATACAAAGTGCACTTCAAGTGCACTTTGCTTGTTGCCTGGTGTTATTATTTAAAATTTGTAAATAACACACAAAGTTAAAAGTTTAAATACTTATAATTCTCTAAATCTGTCTAGAAAGATTGTTAAACCTTTAAAGATTAGTCTTATAGTTAGATATAATAAATGTTTGTTTGCATTAAGTAATAAATAAAATAAAGGATAGAACAATTAAGGCCACCAATCTTTTAAAAAATGAATGAAAGATAATGTTTGATTGTTTTTTTAAATAGATTTTTGTTAATGAAATATGAAGTCATTTATTTATAATCATTTATAATCATTTATTTATAATTAAAGCACAGCATCATAAAAAATTTAATATTTTATAAATGAACCGTATTTAATGCAAAGATAACATTATTTACAATTTTTATAGAAATACAACAACAAAAATAATTTGAGATATATACAAAACAAAGTAAAAGTTAAACCATAATTAAATATTATTGCATTGCCTGAATATTGTATAGTTGGCGGTAGCAAGTGCCAAAGACGAATGCATTGAGTATAAAACTGCCATTCGGAGACCAAACTTCTTTGCCTTACTTGAATTATAGAATTGTGTCTTCTTGCATTTGAAAAGGATATCTGATTAAAAAGATATATATGCTCAATTGTAAATATAATCTGACGCTTCAGTTTCGATCTTCAAGAATTCGGAAAAACTCACACCGTTAAGTTTTTGTTAAGTGGGATGATATTTTCGTAGTATAGACATATCTTAACATAGAATTGTACGTAGTTGTTAACATCCTAGAGCTAATAGAATCACAACTAGCAAATAGTTCGCATCCGTATAATAATGTTGGAATAGAATTGCTTTTTGCAAGTTGATCACGTACATGCATTTTTCAACAGTGATTGAAGCATTAAATATGTTTTTCCTGAAGCGAAATTTATATGAGCAGATCAGGTGAGAGTTTTATTGAAAATAATAAATAATCTGGCGGTTAGAAATAATATCTCGTATACCAGGTGGAAGTACAGATTTTCAGTTAATCAGCCCTGTTCTTGAAACGTTGTTATTTGAATAAGAATGAATTTAAAATAACATGAAATTGAAATTTTGGGTTTCTTGAAAACACAAATTTTATATTTTCGAAGTATTTTTCGAAATCATATTTTTTATTA
The DNA here is from genome assembly GCA_963682025.1 of Cordilura impudica. Lineage (NCBI taxonomy): Eukaryota > Metazoa > Arthropoda > Insecta > Diptera > Scathophagidae > Cordilura > Cordilura impudica. The sequence goes on along the minus strand of OY821519.1, from coordinate 21,638,800 downwards.
TCAAATGACATGAAACATATGGTTTAGCTTCAGAACCATATGTTATCTAGAAACCAAGGTGCCATATGGTTCTTTAGTCACTTTCACAAAAAAAACCTTAAGTAAGTTTTTCATGTTTTTCCTTAATATTATAAAGAAAGTAAGAAAAAAATATTTTCTTTTAAAATAACAATTTACTTGTTCATTTAATTGTTTTTATTCTTCAATTTCATTAAATTAGAATGACTTCTCTTATTGAAATAAGTTAGGCATCACCAAAGAAAATTCGAAATTCAAATAAATTGGATTTGACTGGCATCACTACTGTTTCGAACATAAACAAAGTTGTAGCAGTCATATGCAAAAAAAAAATAATAAAAATATGTGATTTGAGTGAAATATTATTTTAAATTCCTTTATTCGTAATAATTAGTACATAAAGAATCTATGTTATAATTGAAAAAATTATAATGAAAAATAGATTGTGTAAATAAAAAGTTTTTATTATAGATATAGAACAACATAATCTCCAAAAGTGTGTTTTATTAACATTGACGACTGATTACGAGTTTTTTTTTAAATCAGCGCAAAATGTAGACGTTTTTTAAAATCGTTTTTTTTTTTTCATAAAATTAATGTCAAATTTTTTAAAATAATGACAAGGTTCAATAAAAAACATGTTAGAGTTTAAATATCAATTAGTTTTTTTTATCTCTTAAGACCTGCTTAGTAGAAAAAAAGGGCATTTGTTTTGATTTCACAAAGTCTTTTCTATGTGAATTAAAACGAGAAAAAATATTCTTATTGAAATTAGAGAACAGCAAAAAACTCGTAGATTTAAGAATTTTTTCATATACGAGTTTTTTTTTTTTGTGATAGTGGTTTCAAGAACAGGGGTGAATATGATGATGCATTTAGACTTTGCCATAACCCATTTGCTGATGCAATAACCTTTCAAGTGTGGGACGATATTCTTTATTTGTTTTAGGAATGGGTAAGATTTTAGTCTGACAGGTGGAGAGTACTTACGCATTGAAAACAAAAAGCATAAAGTTGAACTAATATAAAAATTATGGGTGTAAAATCTAACGTCTAGGGGGCTCTCGGGATGTTTGTAAACGATTGGTTAAGTAAATCAATATTTATTTCAGAATTAACAACTTCCTTACATTTACCGACATTAACTTCTCGTATAATTTTCCATGTTTTTTAGAGTCTGCACCAGAAATAAATGGACTTATGGCGTTTTCTTTTCTGGCAAAAACGTTACACGTTTTTCCCACTTCGCACTTTTTTCTCTTGTGTTCTTTTCTAACAAAATGTCAACCTTGTGAAAGGGTAACGTGTTCTTTTCTAAAAATGCCGCACTATAAATATGTGAAAAATATGAATTTTTCGCACTCTGAAAACTCAGAGGGGGAGAATAATACGATAAAACAGCTGACATTTGTGTTGTTTATAAATGTGTATTTGTGTGAAGAAAAAAAAAAGGAAAAAAAAGGAAAAGTGTAATTATAATTGTTTTGTTTAAAATAAATTATTAATATGGAAAATATCAAGTTTTTTAAATTTTTATTTTTCCTTTTTGGTGTCCAAGAATAAAAATGTCAACAAAATCAGCTGTTCATTAAAAAAGTTTTGCATAGTTGTAATTTTATGTTTTATTCTGACCATTAAAAATGCAACATCTTTAATGTGTGAGGTAAACATTATAAAAATGTAACATTATAAAGTGTAACATTTTCTTTTCAGAAAAGAATGTATTCAAATAAATAATCATTCAATTAGGTATTAATTATATTTGGGAATTTATTATATTTTATTAAAATCTTTCAGAATTAAGTTTATAAATTCATTATCAGACATTTATTATACAAAATGGTTAAAATCAAATATTTAAATTAGAGTTAAAATTTTCGTAGATTTCCCCTTGTTATTTTCATCAGTTTCCACACACGATATTCAAAAATATTTGACCTAGACCCATCTTTAATTATACCGATCGAATCAGAATCACTTTTCGAATACATTTAACTATGTCCGTCCGTCCGTCCCTCTGTGTGTCCATGTAAACCTTGTAATCAAACTGCAGGTCGCAAATATGAATATATTTTGATGAAATTTGGTATATAAGCTTTTAGCGGCCATAGGATGAACGCTATTGAAATTAGTCCATGTTCAGACCTAGCCCCCATACAAATGACCCCTATGAATTCGACATAAATTGCAATAAGATCCAAATTGTCATATACATCTTACTCAAATTGGGTTTGTATGCGTTTATTACATCCATTAATGAGTAGTCCAAAAATGATCCCTATTGGACACTTCTTAGTCATAGGCCCCATATAGAGCTGCTTCCCGATGTTCACTTAAGTCTATCAAAAAACAAAAATATTGCACTGATTCTTCTCAAATTTTGTTTGTATATATTTTTGCAAAATACGAGAGACTTTAACAAACATTTCCAGGATCGGCCCATTTTTGGGCCTAGTCCCCATATAGATATATCATCGAATATGAACTTTTTCATATCTGCCGCCAAAAAAATTAATAAAAATCCCTCTCAAATTTGGTTTATACTTAGTTTCTATATCCAGTTAGTTGGGTCTAAGAGATAGGGTCTCTAAACTCATGGTATAGGGTATCGTATAGTCGGTCTACACCTACTATAATTTTCTCACTTGTTTTTTTTTTTTTTTTTAATTTAACTAAAATTTACAAGAAAAATAATAGCAGAATAGATTAATAGAGTCCAAATCAAATCCTTATCTATTTTAAATTCGTGAAATGTCCGTTAGGTTTAACCGTAATCGCCAATTTTTTCTTTGCAGTAGCAAAGATAAACTATCGTAGTAACGATAAAGATTAAATCATTAATCGTGATTTCTTATTCCCAACTCTATAAAATATTATGATTAGTTTAAACCAATTTTAACAAGTTGATAATGGCACAATCGTATACAAATATAATCAGCGTAGCAACATGAAGAAGAATTATTTTTTTTTTTTTTGTAAAATTATTTGCAACAGAAAATGTTGCTGGGATATCATACATATCAATAATTTGTTTTTAAACAAATATACAAATTTAGTTCAATATTAAAATGTTTACGTAAATAGCTCTTCGACACGTTCTCTTCCAAAATTTGTATACCCTACACCACTGTGTGGTCATGGTATAATGAGTTTGTTCTGATGTTTGTAACTAGCAAAAATATTTCACCTAGACCCATCTTTTATTATACCGATCGACTCAGAATCACTTCTAAGTCTGTTCGTCTGTGTATCCATCTAATACTTGTAATCAAACAATAGGTCGCAAATATGAATATGAATCTTTTGATGAAATGTGGAATATAAGCATTTTTCGGCCATAGGGCGAACGCTAATAAAATTGGTGTTCAGACCTAGTCCTCGTACAAATGACACCTATAAGATCGACTTAAATTGCCATGAGATCAATATTTTCATATACACTCAGTGACAATACAATGGAAGCATTTAATAAAATACTAGCAGATTCCAGCGCACGAAATTCGAGCGTAGTTTCTGGCAGCTTTATATTTCATCTTAGCCAATTCACAAACCAACACTTCTATGGTTTATTATTATTGTGAATGAAGATAACAAACTCATTAACAAACACATTAACAGATTTATAATTTTATGTATGTGTTAGTAGGAACTTTAAATGCAATTTACTCAAAATAAAGGAAAAAATTAAAAATCTGTAAATCTGCAAAATGGCTAAAAAGAAATACCTTTCAAATAATATACGATAAATTTTGTTTCACCACGTCAATTTAAATTTTTTTAAGTCTTTTTAGAGTCTAAGCAAATCTGACTCAATACGATAAAATTGTTAAAAAAAAAAAGGCGGAAAAAATTTTTGGTGCCGTGAGAATCGAAAAAATACGTTTTGTTTGTCTGATTGGTACAATAACAGAAAACATATTTTCCATCCCTGGGTAAGTTAGTTTTTGTTCTGTACTGCACTTTGGCCTCTTCTATATTAAAACTCTTTCATTACGTACAAAAACATCATTATAAAAAAAACAAAAACAATTATGTACTCTATTTTTGTCTCCAGTGTTTCGTAATATATTTATTCATACTAGCACATTCCAACCCTCGTAATTCGTTAGCAAATTCTAGGAAATTTTATTTTTTTATTAAATAAAGATCCTAAAAGTATGCTAATCAATTATAGCCAATTCACAAATCAACACAAAAAACAAACTCATTTTTATTACAAACACATTAACAAATTTAATAAACACACACATAGCATTGTATAATTTTATGTATGTGTTAGTAGCAACTGTAAATGCAATTTACTCAAAATAAAGGAAAAAATTTAAAAATCTGTAAATCTGCAAAATGGCAAAAAAGAAATACCTTTCAAATAATATACGTTTGGTCAAAACCGGGATAAAACGGTAGAACAAAACATCGGTCACAAGAAATCGACTAGCCTATTAATATTAATATTTTATATCTTAATTTTTTTTAAATTTTAAAATAAACATATGTTTTTTGTTATTTATGCTGTGTTGTTAAACATATATCCGTCTTTGACAATGCTGAAACAACAAACCGTATCGTTTCGTAACGAGTAAGCGAATTAGAAATATTTACACCAAAGAAATAAATTTCGATGCGGAGTTATGTTAATCACGACTGCGAAAATTAGGCCGCAGCAGTAAAATCATAAATTATTGCCTTTATTTTATAATAATTAATTATAAGTTTAAATCATTGAAAAATAAATAAATATTTAAATATCGGTTAGATTTTATACATTTTCTTTCACATCATGGAAAAGAATTTTAAAAGTTTCCATTATTTTGGCAACACTGCAAAAATACTTTTCTTTCGTTTATCTATATTTTTATTTTTCGCATTTTTTTGTAACAAATTTGTTATCCTTCGATATAGAACACACAAAACATACATAATATTAGGACTTAACGCGAAATTGCAGTGCAAGATCGGTTTTCGCGACTAATTTAAAACCAGAGCTGTCGCGAAAACTGAATTTTCGCGATAACAGACCACAAAATTATTGAAAACTTTTATGTAATTTTTAAAATTAGAACTGTTTTTATTGATATATGTATTTACATCTTAAACATTTTTGAAGAAATTGGAGACTGAGTTGCTTTTTTGGCAAATTATTTTTTAAAATAACAGCTGAATCACGTAGTTCATATAGTGCTGTTGTCGGCTTATCATTTTCCAAAGCTTTTCTTCATGACCACTATCGTCCTCCGATTCCGTATCTGATATTTCCATTTACTCCTCATTACTTTCCACATGAAATTCTTCTTGAATCCAGTTGTTTATGTCAGCATTCGTGAAAAGATGTTCCGTACCAATTTGAGCTATAAGTGTACCAATAGTTGAAATATCTTCGTTTTCTTCCTGAATTATATTTTGTAAAATATTTAAGGGCATTCACTACCGAATTCGTTCCAGGATTTTGGATAGTGGACACTGATATTTTATCCCAGAACGTAGCTAGAATCTGAACTGCATTTTTGAGATTGAAGTTTTTTAGTTTGAGCTCCAAATTTGTTCCCTTCTCGCCAAGCAAGTGGGTGAGCAGTTGTTTTCTATAATTTAATTTGATCAAGTTGATAACGTTTTGATCTACCGGTTGAATAAGCGCAGTGCAATTGGGTGGTAGATTCATTGCTATAATTAAACCGTCATCACTTTTTAGTTTCTCCACTAGGTGACACGTCGCATTATCTAAAAGCAAAACTGCTTTTTGCAGCAGACCTTTTGAAGGCAAAAATTCTCGGACCTGAAAAATGTTTACTTATGAACAACTTAATTTTACTAATTGGTGAAAATTAACTTACGTGGGGAACAAATCGTGATGGAACCAGTCCTTGAATATAAATGGACTTGTATATTACAGGATTATTGAAAAATCATTTAAAGGCGCGTGGATTTTCGTCGATTTTCCAACAACCAACAATTTCAGTTTATCCGTGCCACTCGCATTTGAACAGAGTAAGAAAATTTTTCGCTTTTTACATATTTTTCTTCCGAGAGCCGTTTTCTCATTATATGTGACAAGAGTGTGATTTGGAAGCATCCTGTAATATAAACGGGATTCGTCAGCATTGTAAGTTTGTTGAAGAGTCAACTCATGCTCATCAACGTAATCCTTAAACTCTTTCACAAATGGTTCAATAAGATGAGGTTTCGATGACAATTTCTCGCCCGTAATTTTTAAAAATTTAATTCCATGTCGACGCTTAAATTTCTTCAACCATCCTTCACTGGCATTGAAATCTGAATTTGATAAATTTTGGAATACAAATGACTTTGTTTTACAAACCACTTATAAAGCATTTTTATCATTCTTGGGTACTCAGCTTTCTTTAATGTGCAACGTTTGCCAGGGCCACTTTGCTTGTTTTATAATGCGCTGTACCGAAGACTTATGCAACTTGTAATTCACGTAAATTGAATTTACGGAATCTCCACTTTTAAATTTTTTTAAATCTCTAATTTTTGAGATATCGTTGGCTTTAAAATATGTTGAACTTTTCCCATATTAAGAGGTGTATTTACACAACAAATGACACGAATAAACTGACAAAATTGAAGATCAAAATCATCCAAAAAGGTTAATATATCAAAAGACGGGGATTTCCCTTTTTTGGTTATAGACATTGTAATCAAATTTAAAAAAAAAGATACATAAAAGTCGCGAAAATTGAACCAGTTTTTCGTAAATTGTCGCGATAAAACCTGCAATGTTAAAAATAAAGCCGTCGCGATAACCGGGCCGTCGCGATAATGGGTATACGTGAAATCCCTAGCTTGCACTGCATTAAGAAAAAAAATTGTAAAAGTTTCAATGTATTGTCACCCACGAATTTAGTTTATGTGTCTTTATTACATCCGTTAATTAATAGTCGAAAATTAAGTGTTTTCACCAAATATGGTCGGGATCTGTCCATTTTTCGACCTAGTCCCCATATAAATATAGATTCCATAATGAACTTTGACATATCCGCAGGCAAAAAATTAATAACAATGTCACTCATATTTGTTTTATGATTATTTTTTATATCTTATTAGTAAACGCTTGGTATAGGGTATTGCTTAGTCGGTCGACACCGATTATAATGTTCATACTTGTTTATTATTTAAAGATTTTGTTACTTAAAGAATGATCCATTGATGAATAACCAAAGACACCAATTAACGAAAATATAACTTAATATGTTTAAACATTAATTAATTGGTTTCTTATTGTCGGTCTGCCACTATTAAAATGAAATATTTATTTCCTTTTTCAAAACATCAACCCCGTGCTATAATAATTTTCTTAAAAAAAAAAAAACCATAAACATTTACTAATTGTTGGACGTTTCTTTTTTTTCACATTTCAGATATTTATACATTGGATGTATTGTAAACACAACGAATAAAACGAAATATTAACAAAAAAAAAAAAAAAAAAAACTCAACTTCACTACTAAAACATTTTAAACATAAATATATGTATGTATTTATTGGAACATAGAGCTACAGCCAGCTAAATATTTTATCGTCAAAAGCGACGTTATAAGTATCTTGAAGATTAAATAAAAACACATTTGAAAGTACTTAAACAACAAAGAAACAAACACCAGATACCAGCAAAGTGGAGTTGTGTAGTCTACGAAATTCAAGTAGAAGAATATACGATTAGAACAAATAAACAATTAAGTGTTGTTGTCGAAATAAAAAAACAAAAACAAATAGACAACGATAAGAAATTGGGTGCTAAAATGCATTAAAGATACAATATAATTTGTAGGCAAGCACAATAAAAAAAAAAATAAATAAATTTAAATGCTTGAAGTAGTTTAGAAAATTTTCAACTTAAACAACAATAAAAACAACAACAACAACAAACACTTATAAACATTAGAAAGCAACTAATATCGATTGCTTGTTTTAAAGAAATAATCTTTGAATTGTTGATTCTCGATTTCTGATTACATCTATTTTTTCAATTGTTTATGAAACTTGATAATCTTAAACTACTACAGTGCTACAATGTTGTTAATCGCAAGATTGTGAAAACAGACCTTTATAGAAGTTTTTTTTTTATATGTTTGGCTAGATTTTGCACATTTTGCGCAGCAGTAATAATGATGATGATGGTAATGATGATGATGATGATGATGAGAGCTTATTGTTTTTATTGAACGGGAAGTTTTTTGTTATTTATTGTTTTTTTTTTTATCATATTCCTACACAGACAAGTTTTTGCATGCCGTCTCCCTTGTCTACGCTTTTGTGAAACTCTCTATTCAAATAAAAAAAAAAAAGAAAAACTTATACGTACGTTGCCATGTAAAGATAAACAATTGTTAAAATAAATATTGCCTACATAGAAATAACAACGATTCTTTACACTACAAAAGGTTCTTAACTTAACAATTATTGGATATTGTTAACTCTTCATTTAATAAACTATACAATAGCAAATTCAAATCTGGAATCAATACTCAAGCGCCATATACAATAAATAACTCATTGTTTATTCTAAGCTGCAGCTAAAGAAAAGTTGTTGTTTTGTTAGAGCTTCCCATCAATAAACAAAAAACGTGACCGTCCGTCGACAATATAAGTAAATAATTTAAATGCATTCATAAACGAATTTAAACTACGATTGTTCAGGTTTTTGTTTTTTGAAAAGAACATTATGGATCACACCGATATCACTACACCTGTAACACCAGACACCTGTACTAGTACTTCGTCTAGCTCTTCAGCCCCTCAGTATAGTGAACACATTAGAAGACCGTTAAACACTTTGGATTTACTTACCCGTCAGGGTTCACAGTCATCAACCAAGACATATGAAGTTGATTTAGGTGACGAAGAACGTGATACTTTTTCACCCGTAAGCAGTAACAATAGTCCTAGTGAAGATCATATTTTACAAGCCTCGACCTCGATAATAAATGGTGATCCCTGCTCTGCGTCCACCTCTAAGGATAATAAACATTTTGATCATCCTTTGCCGCCCCTAAAGTTGAAAATTAATAATTCTCTTACAAGTAATTTGCATCCCACCCCTTCGAAAGAAGAAAAACAAAGGCAAAATGAGGAAATTGTTATTTTAGAAACATCATCGATTTCATCAGAGACTGGTTCTTGGGAATCGGTATTTCCTCAAGCTCATACCTCTACCGCAATCACCACCGCCACCATGAATGACATACCCCAACATGATGTAGATTTAAGTAACTATTGTGTGGGATTTTTAGAAAAGTCGAAAAATTTTTCTAACAAAGATAAAGTATTAACTGTTAAAGAAGAGCCTTCGTCATCATCTAGATCACATATTAAATTGAAAAATAAAGATTTGGACTTGGAACCTTTAACCAGAGAACGGACTTATTCGGCTGGGCATGTTATAACAGCAGATACCTCGTCATTATTCAAAGGCTGTAGTACGTCATCACTGCAGCGCGAGTTATTAATAAATAAAATCGAAAATCCTTTAACGGCCTCCCAGACAAGCAATTGTTTTATAGATGCTTCTTCGCTGTGCGATGAAGATGATATACAACCATTTAAACCATCTGCAATACAGGATAATATACAGGAGGTAAATCAAAATGGTGACCAAGAATCACCTACGAAAAAATTAGAAACATTCCATAAAGCGTTTGCCCGGTGCAAAGTGAAATCAAAGGACTCCATAGAGGATTCTCCTTTACAAGCTAGACCCAAGTCATCATCGTCCTGTTCTTCTGATGATAATGGCGATAATAAAAATGATACTCAGCTATCAAATGATTCCGTAAGTAATCTTTCCGATGAGGAGAAACTATGGAAACGCGATCATAATAATCCCCTTGATTCGGTGCCACATAATGAAATAGATATTAAATTGTTGGATCATCAAAAAAATCAAATATCTACATTAACAGATGATCCTACAGAGGCTTCTGTGTCTCTGGCTCAAGATGTCGATTCTTCTGACTCTTCAGATGTATTTAAAATAAGAAATCCCCTAAGCGAAAGAAAATTTACAAATTTTTCGTACCATCCTTCGACAAATCAATCACAACAGTATTCAAATTTACCATTGCACCATCCGAAATTGTTAAATACTCATTCACAACAACAACAACAACAACAGCAAACGGGTGCACATAGTGATGTTTCCTATACCACAGATTATTCGTCTTCTAGTCCTGCTCCTAGTTTACAATGGTCAGAACACGAACATCGACCTAATAACCAACAAAATCCCATCAAACATCATATGGATGATTTTGAAGGAAGAAAATTAAAAGACCATTCGTTGTTGCCAGAAACTCCTCACAATTCTATAGTGCATATCGAACCAAATACATCATCCAATAATTCTTCCATACACCGTGACTATACTTTGTCTTCGTCATTCTCTCATCATCGTGACTCGGGTGCTTATTGTAGTGATGCCACTGATTCGCCGGTACCTATGCCTCGAACTCCTAAAAGATCTAAGTTTGATGAAGCTAATCCTATAATTTCCGGAGGTTCTTGTATAGCCGATTATCAGGTTAAACCAAGCGACAGTCCATCCTTGAAACGGAAAACAGAAACATGTCCTATTGTTTCCGGAGGATTTACATCGTTAGATTTTGAATCTACTCAACCCATAGAAGATGATATGGATGATGAAGAAATCGAAGTAGAATTGAGACAAAAACCTAAATCAAGAAAGCCTCTACCGGGTATAGCCTCCTGGGTAGTAAATATGGCCGATTGCCAGGGATCGGATGTCAGACGTAAGAGTACTAGTTCCACTTCTAGTTTGGAAGCTTCACATGCCAAATTCCGTGAAAGAACTGATTCGAATAGCTCAAATAAAAGTGGCTGTGGTTTTTATATATCCCTGGATGATACGGAGAAAAAACCCAAGGAAAAGAAGAATTTGGCCGAAACTCAAATGAGTAAATCATTTAATGCTCCGTCCGCCACAAAATTCTTTGTTAATCTCTCCGCCAGTGAGTACAAACCAAAGGAAGAGAATTTACAAACTACAAAAGTGGAAGTGAAAAATGAAGAATCGTCAGCGAGCAATTCACAAAAAAATCTGTTCAGCATGTTTATAGATTTCGGCAATGGAAATGATAAAAGTGGCAAACTTAAAGGACGTAAAGAGCCGTTTAATTTGGCTCAAAGATTAAGCTCTTCCCTGAATACTAATTCTAAGAAACTTGAACAGGATCCCATTAAGACATCTTCAGCTAGTTCTACTGAAACTTTAATGTCCAAATCCAATCAACATAAGAATCCTAATGATCACGACATTTCCAATAACGGTGAGTCAAAGTCTTTGGACTATAAAGTAAATTTGGAACCTCCCATAACGGTGGCAGCCATACGAAGAATATCGATGCAACAAAAAGCCCAGCATGAAGCAAATAAGAGACACTCATGGAGTAACAATTCCAACAATCATTCATCGGTGGAATATAAGAGATCTATATCGCTTACCAATAATAATGATGGCAAAGATGGCAGTAAAGGCCTTATGAGTATTATCGATAAATTACCCCTGATATCAAAGACATCTTCCCTATCCATTGATAGTTCTTTGTCGCCATATGATGATTACACTGGATCAAAATCAGAATTAAGTACTTCGTCTGGTGGCGAAAGAGAGGAAGATGGTGCTGGAAATCCACCAATCCCGCCTATACGCATAAAGAAACGAAGGCGAGATGTACAAATTAATGAAACATTTGATAAATCCAGTTTGGCTTCCATAACGGATGGTATACTATCTAAAGACCTATCTCCCCTATCTACCACAGATACCGATGATTTAACCTTTCAACAAGATGAAGAACAGGCAGCCCGTGAAGCTGCCGAAGCTTTACAAAATATCCAGCAACAAGCATCACCGTCCACGTCCTCTACATCTCAAATACCTATAGCCACACAAAATCTAGCCTCTTCAGCGACCTCATCACGTATGTCTAATATTATAATGGAAACAATAGTGGAAGCCAAAGAAACATCGTCACCAAAGAAAGTCAATACAAATCTAACGATGGATTCATTACAAGCTACCATCGAAAAACAAAAGAAACTCTTAGAAACAGTCACCGAACATGCAGAGTCAGTTGATAGAAATTCAAATGCCACAACATTTGTTAAGCTCTCCGATATGGATAAGCCAATGAAACTAGACTTGAAATCACCCGAACGTATGAGTACTAGTGTAGGTGCTAATCATCGACAAATAAATCGTTTCTATCGTGGTGATGATAATCGAGCCAGACCTCATTCATGGTCTATGTCCCGATCTACTGGCAACACATTTCACAATTTCACCAATTCGGTAGAAAATCTCCGCAGTCTATCACGACTCTTCCCCAATTTTTCTAAAGAAATTTCAAATTCTTTGCCCAACGACATGGCTCTCGACCACTTGGACTATATTCAAACTGATCTTAGTGCGGATTCTAGTTTAGCTTCTAGCATCAGTAGATCTGGCATGGACGAGTCTTCGATATCCTGTCGTCAGCCCCGAAGATTGGGAGAAGATTTACTTAAAATGTTTTTGCAAGAAATAGCTACAGATATGATTGTTGAAGTTCATGGTAGACGCATCAAAGCCCACAAATGTATTTTACGTTCCCGTTGTCAATATTTTGCTGCAATGTTGGCTGGTAATCAATCCACTAGTGTCGTTTCTCTGCAGGGCTACTCCTATTCTGCAGTGCATTTTGCCTTGTGCCACATATATTCGGGAGCTTCACATCCGCCAGATGGCATAAGTCTTATGGAACTGGCCGCATTGGCTGATCTATTGGGTCTGGAGGGTTTGAAGGAAGTTACAGCTCATGCTTTGAAAACAAATTATTGTCACAATTTCCATAAGCCTTGTTCGGGTTGTATTGATGGTATTCTACAAGTTTTGCCGGTGGCCTTCAATCATGCTTTGGATGATCTATATCGGAAGTGCTTACGATGGACTTGTCGCCACTTTGTAAAGGTGTGGCCAACAAGGCAATTCGCTCAATTGCCAGCAGATATCCTGGGTAGATGTCGTCAACAGATTGTTGCTTATTTGGTAAGTGAGAAACTAAGATTTAAAGTGATTATATATATTAAAATTTTGGGACATTTTTCTAATCTCCTCAGCTACTGATGACTTTTTGTACAATACTCTGTCGTCTTGACAAAATGTATAGAATTTTATGAAAGAAATTAATTGGAATTGAATTTATTCAAAAAAGTGATAAATTTGTTCACTTTATAATGACAATAATTTCAGACCGATCCAATACGTACTGAGCTATTTTATGACGTTAACAAGAGAAAAACATAATTTTAAATTATTTCAAAACTTTTTTTAAAAGGAACTGGACATTTCTCAATTTGGACCGTTTTGTAAGAAAGATTTAAATTACAGAACGACTGATAATATTATTTCTAGAACTATAATTCAAAAAAGCCTTTAAACTTTACTGAAAACATGAATTGTGTTATTTTTTTCAGACCTCTGAAACAGTTTTGGACTGTGTTTTGGATTGTGGAAATTTAGCTCAACTGGAAACATATCATTGGGGCGGTGCTCGTGAGAGTTTAGTATGTGATATCTTAGATGCTGCCTACACGTATATTGCTGAGCATTTTGCCAGTTTAATTGCTAGTGATTCATTTCTCTCGCTGGGTCATGATCGCAGCTGCCACATACCACGCCTAGAAGGTGTCCTACTAAGTACAGCGTCTTCTTTGACAGCAGATCAAGCCTGTCGCAGTTATCAGCGTATCACACGTTTAAATACTGTATTACAAGCCAAAGTTATACAAATGCCTGCCGGTCTTGGCGAATTGCCTAAAGAGTTACAGGGTCTCCAGGACGAAGATCTTGATTGGGATTTAGAATATATACGATTAGTAAGTTCTGTTTTATCGTCCGTTGAACAATGCCTCATACGGCAATGTTCTCGAGCCATGCGCTTGACAGCTTGGCAACGAATGGATTTGGATTTAAGAAAGAAAATACAAACGTTGGCAAGGTTAACCGAGCCTTTAGATCTGAAGCGTGGTAAGCCAGTCTCAAAAGCGTTTTCATTTGGAGGTAGTACAAGAAATCAAGATTTGCAACAGGTGAAATTAGCCATTCAGGCTTACTCGAAAAAGACTGGCGAAACACAAGTCTATAAAGCAACACAGACCCATGATACGGTTCAGACAGCAGACAGAGGTGTTCAGGCTAATCATGATATAAGAGAAGGAACAAGTAAGTGGTATTGCATAATCTTATATATACAAATATTTAGTGGATATTCTCACTATATGTTCAGAGTAAGGTTTACATAAAAAAATTGTCGGGATGGGTTAGGAGGGCGTACCAGCTTCCATGAAATGAATATCCATAATCATATATCTAGAGGACCATGATAGCGTCAGCTTTGCAAATTTCTCTGAGCTCATTAGTTATAAATGTGCGTAGTCGAGCCTAAAATGGTCAGGATCGGACAAGTGGGCGTGGCCCCTTTCATACAAAGTTAAATATCTATAAAACAATGGATTTAATTAGTTGTGTTAAAAATAGGCAGGTTCGGCTTAGCGGGCGTGGCATCTCCCATGCAATAAAAAATATTTTTCCTCACATATCGGCAGTATAAGGATAGCGAAAGTTCTGCAATTTTGTGTGAGTTCATAAATGCCCGTAGTTGAGCCAAAAATTAGCAGGATCGGAAAAGAGGTCTCTTCCCTCCCATACAAAGTGATAAATTTAAATAATTACATTAAACTAATTAAATATAAATAAAGAGTGCGATCGAAAGAATCTTAACACACCATTTTTGATCATGTTATCTTTCAAATATATTTCCGTATGTTTATAGTTCATTTGTGGGTAGTTTGATTAAAATGAGTGATCAATAGAACTACGTGCTAAAATTATTAAATATTTTCAACAAACTCTAACTTGGTGCTACAAAAATTAAGAACTAAAAATTAAAAACCAAAAATTAAAAATTAAAGATTAAAAATTATAAATTATAAATTATAAATTATAAATTATAAATTATAAATTATAAATTATAAATTATAAATTATAAATTATAAATTATAAATTATAAATTATAAATTATAAATTATAAATTATAAATTATAAATTATAAATTATAAATTATAAATTATAAATTATAAATTATAAATTATAAATTATAAATTATAAATTATAAATTATAAATTATAAATTATAAATTATAAATTATAAATTATAAATTATAAATTATAAATTATAAATTATAAATTATAAATTATAAATTATAAATTATAAATTATAAATTATAAATTATAAATTATAAATTATAAATTATAAATTATAAATTATAAATTATAAATTATAAATTATAAATTATAAATTATAAATTATAAATTATAAATTATAAATTATAAATTATAAATTATAAATTATAAATTATAAATTATAAATTATAAATTATAAATTATAAATTATAAATTATAAATTATAAATTATAAATTATAAATTATAAATTATAAATTATAAATTATAAATTATAAATTATAAATTATAAATTATAAATTATAAATTATAAATTATAAATTATAAATTATAAATTATAAATTATAAATTATAAATTATAAATTATAAATTATAAATTATAAATTATAAATTATAAATTATAAATTATAAATTATAAATTATAAATTATAAATTATAAATTATAAATTATAAATTATAAATTATAAATTATAAATTATAAATTATAAATTATAAATTATAAATTATAAATTATAAATTATAAATTATAAATTATAAATTATAAATTATAAATTATAAATTATAAATTATAAATTATAAATTATAAATTATAAATTATAAATTATAAATTATAAATTATAAATTATAAATTATAAATTATAAATTATAAATTATAAATTATAAATTATAAATTATAAATTATAAATTATAAATTATAAATTATAAATTATAAATTATAAATTATAAATTATAAATTATAAATTATAAATTATAAATTATAAATTATAAATTAAAAATTAAAATCAGAAATCAAAAATTGAAAATTAAAAGTTAAAAGTTAAAAATTTTAAATTTTAAATTAAAAATCAGAAATCAAAAATTTAAAAATAAAAATTAATTAAAAATTAAGAATTAAAAATTAAAAATTGAATATTAAAAATTGAAAATTAAAAATTAAAAATTGAATATTAAAAATTGAAAATTAAAAATTAAAAATTGAATATTAAAAATTGAAAATTAAAAATTAAAAATTAAAAATTAAACATTAAACATTAAACATTAAAAATTAAAAATTAAAAATTAAAAATTAAAAATTAAAAATTAAAAATTAAAAATTAAAAATTAAAAATTAAAAATTAAAATTTAAAAATTAAAAATAAAAAAATTAAAATTGAAAATTAAAAACTAAAAATTAAAAATTAAACATTAAAATTTAAAAATTAAAAAATAAAAATTAATTAAAAATTAAGAATCAAAAATAAAAAATTAAAATTGAAAATTAAAAATTAAAAACCAAAAATTTAAAATAAAAAATAAAAAATTAAAAATTAAAAATTAAAAATTAAAAATTAAAAATTAATAATTAAAAATTAAAAATTATAAATTAAAAATAAAAAATAAAATATTAAAAATTAAAAATTAAAATTAAAAATTGAAAATTAAAAATTAAAAATTAAAAATTAAAAATTAAAAATTAAAAATTAAAAATTAAAAAAAATTAAAAATTAAAAATTAAAAATTAAAATTTAAAAATTAAAAACTAAAACTTAAATTAAAAATTAAAAATTATAAATTATAAATTATAAATTATAAATTATAAATTATAAATTATAAATTATAAATTATAAATTATAAATTATAAATTATAAATTATAAATTATAAATTATAAATTATAAATTATAAATTATAAATTATAAATTATAAATTATATATTATAAATTATAAATTATAAATTATAAATTATAAATTATAAATTATAAATTATAAATTATAAATTATAAATTATAAATTATAAATTATAAATTATAAATTATAAATTATAAATTATAAATTATAAATCATAAATTATAAATTATAAATTATAAATTATAAATTATAAATTATAAATTATAAATTATAAATTATAAATTATAAATTATAAATTATAAATTATAAATTAAAAATTAAAAATTAACAATTAAAAATTAAAATTTAAAAACTAAAACTTAAATTAAAAATTAAAAATTACAAATTACAAAATAAAAATTAAAGAATAAAAATTAATTAAAAATTAATTAAAAATTAAGAATTAATAATTAAAAATAAAAAATTAAAATTGAAAATTAAAAACTAAAAATTAAAAATTAAAAATTTAAAATTAAAATCTTAAAATTAAAAACTAAAACTTAAAAATTAAAAGCTAAAAATTAAAAACTAAAAATTAAAACTTAAAAATTAAAAATTAAAAATAAAAAATAAAATATTAAAAATTAAAAATTGCAAATTAAAAATTAAAGAATAAAAATTAATTAAAAATTAAGAATTAAGAATTAATAATTAAAAATAAAAAATTAAAATTGAAAATTAAAAATTAAAAACTAAAAATTAAAAATTTGAAAATTAAAAATTTAAAATTAAAATTTAAAAATTAAAAACTAAAACTTAAAAATTAAAAGTTAAAAGCTAAAAATTAAAAATTAAGAATTTAAAATATAAAATTTAAAATTTTAAATTAAAAATTAAAACTTATAAATTAAATAAATATTACTAGCTAAAATTAAATATTACTAGCTAATTCAGATAAAAATATTTTAAAATTTGCTATTTTAATATTAATATCTGGAAATTTTTAACCAAGAATCAGTTGATTTTATTTATTTTTTTTTAATTATCGTATGACCTCTAAGGTCTCAAAACATTCTTATAGGGATCAAACTTTGGGTGTTATAACTCCGGCTGCGGTAAATAATGAATTTCATTGGTGTTCTATGAAGTACTCACAGGTTTTCTACTCTAGTAAAAGAAAAATAATGGCATTTTTCAAATAGTAACTAGTTCCTTCTGTAGAAGACACGATCATTGTTTTTTATAACAAGAAATTTTAATAGAAACTGGCCAACAAGAAAAGCAATTAACTATAAATTTAATTGGTATTCCAAATTAAAATTTCAGTACCGACAACAGTTTTAATGTGAAAGCCGTACCCAATATTGGTTGTAGATTTAAAATGCAGGTGGAGAGTATCAAAGATTTCGGCATAGCCCAATTTAACACTCTTACCTTTTTATATATAATTTTATTAATATGAATATTTTTACTTTTATATTTTAACAGGTCGTGTTTTAAAATCTAATTCACGCGCTCATGTTCCTCAAAGCTTAAGAGGAATTTCCCAAAGCACGGTCACCTCTGAGCGTAATAGTGCGAATTTAACAGCCCCAAATCATCGTAGAACTAAATCAGAGGCTGCACAACCATCGAAAAACACAGAACCAAAGAAATCTATCGAATCTAGACCGATTGATTCGGCAACCAAACAAAAAGCTCAACCCCTGAAATTAGCTGATGTAAGGCCCCGCTATTTGGAACCTAAAAAAACTCATACCGCTGTTACAACAAATGGGCCTGTTCGCAGTAGTACTAGTTCTAATATACCAGCTGGTCAAGCCAAAAAACAAAACTATCAACAATCTTCTAGTGAGAGTTCTAGACATTCAAGTCCGGCGGCCCGCAAACAAATAAACGGCAAAGTTGCAACTATCAAATCCACCAACAACATGTCATTAGATAGTTTAGCATCAACTTCTTGTCGGCCGACAAGAAGCAAAGCCAATAAGTCTTCCGATACCGAAAAATTCTCTGATTTGGGCGCAGATTCTTTAAACGAAAGCATGAAAAGTTCAGTGATCACAAATAAGACAGCTTCACGAGAATCATTGACATCCACCAGACTGGCCAGAGCAAAAAATATGAAATCTGATGCCGTCAATAATCAAAATCAAAAAACTAAAACCCTCAATGGTACAAAAAAACCTTCGAGACCCACCAGTTTGGGACCGAGAGCACCAAAATATTTACAACAGAGAATCACTTCAACTGGTTCCAGTCCCTCCTCAGTTACCACCACCAAATCAGCCCATAGTAGACTATCGTCCGTTAGTTCCACACAGTCCTCAAGGGATATCTATAAACGTTCTATATCCGTACCGGGACAAAATGATGCGTCCCAAACGGTTACCAAACATAGTTTCCTATCAGCCAAATCGAGGGAAATTTTAGCCAGAAGAGCAGAAAAAGAAAAAAATAAACAACAAGAATTGCTCAAACAGTCGCAAGAATCACAACAAAAAGATCAACCCCAGAAATTCTTTGGTGGTCCAGTTATGCGATCTACCTCCCACTCATCGGTTTTAGCAAATCGTAATAGTCAACCTTCGAATATTCCCACAAGAAGACCAAATACTTTGCACCTAAAGAAATCATATGCTCCTGCTGCGGTGATTGCTAAAACAAATACCAATCAACAACAACAGCCGAGTAATAAAAACCGCACAATACAAAATTCTTCTGAGATATATCAGACGGCACAGGCTGTTAAACAAAAGATCGAATTACTCATTAAATCATCCAACCACATTGCTAACAATGAAAATAATGGAGATATTGATTACAATCCTTCTATTGTGGTTGAATCAAAGCTAGAACGTTCGAGTACATTTTGCAAAGATTCTGCCGATGTGGATATAAATGAATTACAAATTATCGAATAAATATAGAATAGTCGGTGATGATGATGATGATGGCGATGGCTGGCGATGTTATGATGTTGGTAAAGATGTTGATACGAGAAAAAAACCCAAACCCAAACGGTTGGAATAGATCGAACTCTATAATTAAATGAGGTAAAAGTTTTCTTTCTAATATTATTCATTATTCAGTTCTTGGAAATGCGGTAAATTGTTTTCTTAAACAAATTCTGTCATCACAACCAATAATAGTCTAGGACAGTGGTGGGGGAACTTTTTGTGTGCGGGCCAGAAGAAATTCAGTCCGCTTAGCTGAAAGAAAAAGGTATGACACACTGAATAATTTTAAGTCAAATTATATTTTGTCATTAAATCTATTAAATATTGTATTTTACACTTAATACATATGTGTATATTTGTCACATCGAAAGGTTTATAGATTTTACTAACGTCTTTGAAAATCTAAAAACTAAAATTTTACAAAATACTAAAATTATATTAGTCTTATTTTTTAAGAATTTGGAAAAAAAAATGACATTGCGATTGATTGGGCTCCGTTTTGGAAGAATATTGAACTTTGGTGACTATCAATAAGTCTATTTCTTGCTGAGGATTTTTCAGCTTCATTATTGAGAACACTTGTTCTATATGCTTTGTGAACCAAACAAACATCGCCAGCATTATCCAAATTTTTATAAAATTAAAATTTTGGTAAAACGTTTCTTTCATCAATTCGATGTTATTTTTTAGCCCTATTAATTCGATTTGATGTTTAGGTTCGGGCTCTTCAGCATTTACCATAAATGGGGTAGAAAAAATGTTTATATCAGTTTCTATTTGTTTGAAATCTTCGAAACGTTTATCAAATTTGTCGTGTAATTTTGTAAGCTGTTACGCATATAGTTGTAATTTATTATCAGTAGGATTTCTTGTGAGAAGTTTCAGAAAGTGTGTCAAATCTCTCTTAAGCAACTGATTTGTGAAAGTACTAATTGCACTTTAAAGGACTTTATATTACAGCACAGCACATCACCAACTTTAGTTTTCCCTTCAAGTTTAATGTGTAGAAATCAGTGAAGAAAGCTAAATCAGAAATCCAGAATGTTTGAAGATCAAAACCCTTTCGAATACCTTTCTAGCACTTTTGTGAACATAATAAACAAGTAAGAAAATTATAGCACGTAATAATATGCGTTTAAAGAATTGGTTTTATGTGCAATTTATTGGTATTTTTATACCCTCCACACCTCATTGGAAGAGGGTATAAATAGGTTTGTCATTCCGTTTGTAACGCATCGAAATAAATTCCGGAGACCCCAAAACCATATATTTTCTTGATCATTATAACAAGGGAAGTTGATTTAACGATGACCGTCTGTCCGTCTGTCTGTGAAAATCACAATCACGCCGTCAATATTTAAGCTAAATCATTCGTTTTTGTACAAAATCGTTTATTAACATCCCAAAGGAGTTGCTATTTAAAATCGTCAAAAGCGGTTAAAGGGGTCACGAGATATGAATGAAACTTTGAAAAAGCTCTTGAATAAATAAAATTTTTGTTTTTCTTAAGATATGTTGTAATTCTTCTTATTGTTGAAGTCATTAATACTGCATTGTGTAAATTAATACTGCACGTCCCACATATTACCACATATTTTTATCGTTAAATTTAAAAATTAAATATTAAAAATTAATAAAAATTGAAAATAATAAATTAAAAATAAAAATTAAATATTAAAAAATTAAAAATGAAAAGTTAACAATTGACTGAAAAATGAAAGAATAAAAATGAAAAATTAAAAAATAAAAATTGAAAATTAAAAATTAAGAATTGAAATTAAAAATTGAAAATTAAAAATTAATACCTAATAATAGTTAAAAATTAAAAGTTACAAATTATATTATATTATTAATACTGCACGTGTCGCATCGGCCTACCACATATTTTTTATCGTTAAAATTAAAAATTAAATATTAAAAATTAAAAATTAATAAAAATTAAAAATAAGAAATTAAAAATAAAAATTAAATATTAAAACATTAAAACATTAAAAATTAAAAATTAATAATTAAAAATTAAAATTTAAAAATTAAAAATTGAAAAATTAAAGATTAAAAATTTAAAATGCAAGAATTAAAAATTAGAATTTAAAAATTAAAAGTTAAAAATTATAAATTAAAAATTAAAAATTAAAAACTAAAAATTAAAACTTAAAACTTACAAATTAAAAATTAAAAGTTAAAAATTAAAAATAAAAAATGAAAAACTACAAATGAAAAATTAAAATTAAAAAATAAAACCAAAAATTGAAAATTAAAAAATAAAACCAAAAATTTAAAATTAAAAATTAAAGATTAAAAGTTAAAAATTCAAATTTAACAAGTAAGAAATTTATAGTCGGTCTAGACCGACTATACGATACCCTATACCATGCGTTTAGAAACTCTATCTCTTAGGCCCAACTAACTGGACATAGAAAATAAGCAAAAACCAAATTTGAGTGGGATTTTTATTAATTTTTTTGGCAGCAGATATGAAAAAGTTCATATCAGATGCTATATCTATATAGGGACTAGGTCCAAAAATGGACCGATCCTGATCATGTTTGGTAAAGTCTCTTGTATTTTGCAAAAATATATACAAACAAAATTTGAGAAAAATCAGTGCAATATTTTTGTTTTTTAATAGATTTAAGTGAAGATCGGGAAGCAGCTCTATATGGGGTCAAAGGGATCATTTTTGGACTACTCATTAATGGATGTAATGAACGCATACAAACCCAATTTGAGTAAGATCTCTATGACAATTTGGATCTTATGGCAATTTATGTCGATTTCATATGGGTAATTTGTATGGGGGCTAGGTCTGAACATGGACCGATTCTCACCAATTTCATCCTATGGCCGACAAAAGCTTATATACCAAATTTCATCAAAATATATTCATATTTGCGACCTGCAGTTTGATTACAAGCTTTACATGGACACACAGACGGACGGACGGACGGACGGACATTGTTAAATCAACTCAGAAAGTGATTCTGATTCGATCGGTATAATTAAAGATGGGTCTAGGTCAAATATTTTTGGTTGTTACAAACAGCAGCACAAAGTCATTATACCCAAACCACATAGTGGTATAGGGTGAAGAATTAAAATTTAAAAATTAGATATGAAAGATGAAAAATGAAAAGCAAAAAATGAAAAATGAGAATTGAAAAAATAAAAATGAAAAATGAAAAGCGAAAAATTAAAATTGAAAAATTAAAAATATGAAATTAAAAATTGAAAAATTAGAGATGAAGAATTAAAAATTAAATATTAAAAATTAAAAAATAAAAATTTAAAATTTGAAAATAAAAAATAAAAATTCAAAATTAAAAATTCAAATTTAAAAATTTAAAATTAAAGATTAAAAATTAGAAACAAATTAAAAATTAAAATTTAAAAATTAGATATGAAAGATGAAAAATGAAAAGCAAAAAATGAAAAAATTAAAAGTAAAAAATGAAAAATGGGAATTGAAAAAAAAAATGAAAAATGAAAAGCAAAAAATTAAAAATTAAAATTGAAAAATGAGAAATTAAAAATTAAAATGGAAAATGTGAAGTTAAAAATGAGAGATGAAAAATAAAAAGAAAAAAATGAGAAATGAAAATTGAAAAAAGAGAAATGAGAAATTAAAAATTAAAAATTAAAAAATTAAAAATTAAAAAATAAAAATTAAAGATTAAATATTTAAAATTAAAAATTAAAAATTAGAAATTAAAAATTTTAAAATAAAAATTTAAAACTAAAATTTTAAAATTAAAAATTAATATATAATTAAAAATTTACAATTAAAAATTAACAATTAATTGTAAAATGAATTTCATTAGTGTTCTATGAAGAACTTAGCGAACTTATAGGTTTTCTACTCTAGCAAAAGAAAAATAATGCAATTTTTGTATTTTTCGAGCATGTTGGCTTGCCGTATGTCACGACATTGGAGGCCAATTGACAGGTCCATTTTTTGAAATCAACTTATCGCCAAATTTTGATTTCAATAAGTCGAAGGTTGCGGTCGCCATATGGCGCGTACCGACATCCTGTTGAAACAATATAATATCCGGATCCATATTTTTAAACAAAATATCATTGATCATGATCGCAACGCGAGTGCCGGCTTCATATTTGAATAAATAAGGTCCGATGATGCTACCAGCGTGTAAACCGCACGAAACGTTGCTTTTTTTCTGGATATAATAGAGTCTGTAGGTCGGGTCTGCTGTGGATCGGTCTCACACCACATGCGGCAATTTAGTTTATTAACAAACCCGTTAGCCAAAAATGAGCCTCATCGCTGAAAGTAATTTTGCGATAAAATATCGTCTCTAAGTTGCGCGTCAAGCGTGAATCTATTCATGATGATTTTCCAGAGTACACTGATAAACACAAGGGAACAAGGTTTTTGTTGATTAAGAACTGGATGTTGTTTTTAAAATTTTTTGGAACGCTGAATCCAAATCTGCACTTGTTTTTTTTTTCTATCAGCTCGACTTTTCGCGATATACCGTTATGTCCAAAATTGAAGCACTTCCACTTTATTGGAATATCTTGAAAACGGTTCTCCATATTCAGTTAAAAAAAATACAAAACTCGTCAACAATATTATCTTTAAGCCGTGGTTACATTGGTTTTAAATTTGCCCAGTAGTTTCAGAGATATCGTTGAAGTTTAAAAAAAAAACAATTTAAAAAAAGTCAAAAATACGATTAGTGCCTGTAACTTAAAAATGCGAACTGATGGAGAAAAATGAAGATTAGGTTTTTGAAATCAGCGACCTCAAATTGGTAAAAAAAAAAATTAATTAAGTTCCAGTCAACATGAAAAAAGTTCAATTTTGTTCCCTTGTGTAATAAATGACAAAAACTAACCCTTTCATAAGTTCTATCTAAGCAAAAAAAAAAAATAAAAAATTAAAAATGAGAATAATACTCATTATTAAAAATAAGAATTTTGTAATTAAAATGTTTTTTAAAAATTTTACTGACTACCTTTTGTTTTTGTAAAATATTCTGTATCAGGGCATGGGCCAAATTGAAAGCTGTGGAAGGTCACTTTCGGCCCGCTTGCCACTATTCCCCCATCACTGGTCTAGGAGTATCTTTTCAAATTCACAGGCAAATAAAAATCATAAAAACTAAAATTTATTTATAAAAGCTTAAGTGAATTTTAGTGCCGATACATCAAAAATATAACTTTCTTTTGACACATTTCGACTTTGGCTCTTAAAGGTTGTGACCACAGATTTATTGTATATTTTATTAAGATTTTCAAATCAATTTTTTTGTGAAATTGTTAATTTTAATCCTTTTTTTTTCTTTCACAGATTACTTGACCAACCGCGTCTTTTGGTTATTTCGCCGAAACACACACAATTTGGCTTCTCATATTTTTAAACAGCAACTCTAGTCAATATGTAATTAGTTGCTTGTTAAATATAACTTAATACAAAAAAAAACAAAAAAATAAAAATTATAACCTTAGCAGGCTTGACACTTTGGTAACATAATAAATTCACATTAAAATGTCCCCGTAAAAATAAAGTAACAGAACAAACACTTAAGCACAATATTACAAAATAAAAAACAAATATGAGTTAAAAATAAGCTAATCAAAAATAAAAAAAGAACAAAACAAAACAGCCCCGCCCCTCTTAAGGATATACATACATTAATTATTACCATTTTAAATTACAAGTATAAAAAACAAAACTCTAAATTATTCGAAATAAATGTTTGTAAGAATTAACAAAATGAAATTCATAAATATTCATACAGTTTTAGTTTATTTTTTAGAT
This sequence comes from Cordilura impudica, assembly GCA_963682025.1. Classification (NCBI taxonomy): domain Eukaryota; kingdom Metazoa; phylum Arthropoda; class Insecta; order Diptera; family Scathophagidae; genus Cordilura; species Cordilura impudica. The sequence continues at coordinate 21,613,199 of OY821519.1, read as the reverse complement.
GATAAGTTACATTTAAAATACATATAAAACCATTTGGTGATATTATTTAGGTTTAAAACTTTGAATGAAACAAAAAAATAATAATAATAATATTTGGAGAAGCATGAAGTTTAAAAGAAAAACGGTAATTTTTAAAATGTAATGTGGATGATATTTATACAAAATGAGTGCATATTTGGAGTTTCAATGAAATGATCTCTTTACCTTATTTTCTTAAAAAGCTTTTTACCCTCTTCAACACTCTCATTTTGTTAAAGTACCACTTCTATACAATGTTAGAACAAAAGAACAATGTAAATTTCAATTGGCTTTACTTCATTTTGTTAAAATTGCTTTGCATGATAAAACAGAATAAACTGCCTACCACGGGTTTAAAACTCGATTAAACTCTCTCTATCTCCAAAAATTTTTTTTAATAATCCTTTGTTTTTTTTAATCGCCTTAATTTTGTTTTTTAGTTGATATTCTATTTTTTTTTATTTTTCTTTCAATTGATTTTTAATTTTAGCATGCATCTTTTTTATACAAAATGTTTTAGAAAGTGTATTTTTTATACAATTTATTTATAAAAAAAAAGCTTTGAACTTAATCTCTCTTTTTATATATATCTCTTAACACACTGGTATTAAGTGAATTTCTGCCTAAAATTGCAAGTACATAATATAACTACATAATAAGTTGTTCAAAATCTGAATTTTAGTTAATAGAATTTTAGCCATATTTCTTGTTTATGAATTTAAATAAAATTTTTTGAATATTGTTTAAAAGTGAAATTCATCTCATACCAGCTAGTGTTTTTGTATCTTATTCAGTTTTTGTATTGTTTTTAAGTATTTTTTTTTATATTTCTATAAGGTTTCTGCGAAACGACTTATTAATTTTTAATATTTTTATTCTCTTGTTTCTTTAATTCGAGCGAAATTATTAATAATTGTTTTTTTTTTCTATTATTAAAATTATTATTAAAATTTAAGTGTATGTGTTTAAGTATTCTTCTGTAATGATAATACATTTATTATGAATTTAATATATTTTTCTCTACTCTCTAAATATATTTTAATATCTCTCGGCTTTGTTTCAAATAAAACAAAAATTAAGCAAACCAACCATAGAATAAAAATAAAAAAGAATTATGTTTACAAAAAAAAAAAAAAAAAAAAAAAAAACTAAATAAAAACTATATTATATAGCAAACAAAAATGTTGTTTTTATTTGTCAAAATCTTTGGTGGATCTGAAAGTTCTACGAGGACAGAATTTAGAAGTAAGTGGATTTTCAATATAAAATTTCGTTGTATCGCCTATAACTCACAAGCTTGTCATTGAATTTGGTACGAAATTTATGTTGGATAGTAGAATTGGAAGTGAGGTTTAAAATGAGCTACTGATATACCTTCCACTGCCATGCCCACTATTATTTATATGGGTAAATTAATTCAAATTTTAAAATATCTACACAATTTGTAGTGACTCGTTCCTATTTCGGATTTTGCAAAAATTTTTACAGCCAAATTCTAAAGAAGAATTCCGCGGGAATTTTTTTCCCTTTTCCCTCATTACGAAAAAAAACTCCCTTTTTAATTACTTGCATTTAACACCCAAAGCTAAACGAAATTCGAAAATTCGTAATTTTCTCCCTTATTTTTGTTTTTAGCGGGTAAATAAAAAATCGGGCTGTTAGAATTTTATAGGTCGATTATGGATGGCAACCGAACTTTAGTTGGGTTGTCAATAAGCAATGCAACTGGCATATAAATTGGTATTATATAAGGCAACTTTTTTCAGTTGCAAAAAAGTTATCGAATATGCTATTTTGACAGTTTAGCAACTGAAAATAAATCTAAAGAATCAAACAATTTTATACAAACAAGCAAAAAAAGGTTATTTAAAGTGAATAAAAAATAAAGAAAATAAAATTAGTTCCGTGGACCTGGGTTTGGTCTGGAAAACAACATTTTGGCTACAGATATTAAGGAATAGAAGAATGCAATGCTTATATTAATAACCTTTTATCATTCCTTTATACATACATACATTTATTTTTCAGAATTTAATATTAAATTGTAAATAAAAAAGTTTTTAATATTGAGGAACTAAAAAACTTGTTATTTATTAAAAGTAAACAAAATATATACTTCCCTTTCAGTTTTGCCGCCTTCGTACTTTATAAAAATATTAACAGCAACCACAAATTTGTGATTGCCAATATGATTACTATTTGGCATCTGAAATTGCCATTCTCAGTTGCCATACGTAATATCATTTTGGCAACTGGCAACGCAACTATAGTTTGATTTCTGTCGATATCGTGCTAGAACAGAATTTGGGTGTAGGTGAATTTTTAATATAAAATTTCGTTTTATCGTTATAATTAACAAGAGTGTCATTAATTTGGAACGAATTTTGTGTTAGATGATAGAATGGGAATTGAGCTTTAAAATGAAGTGCGGATACACCGCCAACTACCAAGCCTACCATTATTTTTATACCCACCACACCTCAGTCGCGGAGGGTATCTATAGGTTTGTCATTCCGTTTGTAACGCATCGAAATAAATTCCGGAGACCCCAAAACCATATATTTTCTTGATCATTATAACAAGGGAAGTTGATTTAGCGATAACCGTGTGTCTGTGGAAATCACGATCACTCCGATCAATATCTAAGCTAGACCGTTCGTTTTTGTATAATTTCGTTTATTAACATCCCAAAGGAGTTGCTATTTAAAATCTTGAAAATCGGTTAAAGGGGTCACGAGTTATGAATGAAACTTTGAAAAACTCTTCAAAAAATAAGATTTTTCAATGTCTTCGTTGTTTTTCTTAAGATATGTTGTAATTCTTCTTATTGTTGAAGTCATTGCAGTTGTGTGTATATTAATACTGCACGTGTCCATTGGCCTAAGCAAGTATTACCACATATTTTTTATCGTTAAAATTAAAAATTAATAAAAATAAAAACTAAAGAAATAAAAATAAAAGTTAATTATTAAAAATGAAAAATGGAAAATGTAAATTGAAAAGCGAAAAATAAAAAATTAAAAATTGAAAAATAACAAGTAAGAAAATTATAGTCGGTCTAGACCACTATATGATACCCTATACCATGCGTTTAGAGACCCTATCTCATAGGCCCAACTAACTGGACATAGAAAATAAGCATAAACCAAATTTGAGTGGCATTTTTATTAATTTTTTTGGCTGCAGATATGAAAAAGTTCATATCCGATGCTATATCTATATGGGGACTATACCCAAAAATGGACCGATCCTGACTATGTTTAGTAAAGTCTCTTGCATTTTGCAAAAATACAATATACAAACAAAATTTGAGAAGAATCAGTGCAATATTTTTGTTTTTGATAGATTTAAGTGAAGATCGGGAAGCAGCTCTATATGGGGCCTATGACTAAGAGTTGTCCAATAGGGATCATTTTTGGACTACTCATTAATGGATGTAATAAACGCATACAAACCCAATTTGAGTAAGATCTATATGACAATTTGGATATTATGGCAATTTATGTCGATTTCATAGGGGTCATTTGTATGGGGGCTAGGTCTGAATATGGACCAATTTCAATAGCGTTCATCCTATGGCCGCTAAAAGCTTATATACCAAATTTCATCAAAATATATTCATACTTGCGACCTGCAGTTTGATTACAAGGTTTACATGGACGCACAGGCGGACGGACGGACATCGTTAAATCGAATCAGTTAGTGATTCTGATTCGATCGGTATAATTGAAGATGGGTCTAGGTCAAATATTTTTGGTAGTTTGGTACCCTATACCACTATGTGGTTTGGGTATAAGGACTTTGTGCTGCTGTTTGTATTTGACCTAGACCCATCTTCAATTATACCGATCGTGTTGTTAATTTTGTTGTTTTCTCTTTCTAACGATTCAATTATCGTTAAAAAGAAGTTACTGAATCGCGCTACAGATTGACAAAACAAAGAAAAGCTATTTTTTTTTGCAATTTTTATTCTTTGCCGCTCAGAAAACAACTAAAAATTAGAACAAGTTCTATTCCTGAGCGGTACCGCTTAAACGCTCAGAAATGCCGCTCACATGCTGCTCATTGTGTGGCCACTTCAGTAGTATTTCATATGTTTTAATTTTTTTCCGCTCATCGCTCGCCGCTCATTGCGCGGCCTCAGCCTAAGGTAAAGAAATAACAAAAATGCAAATAAGACAGCAAAAAAGTATGTTTGTTATGAAATTCACACCATAGATGAGGGTTGTTTTACTGAACATTTTACCATCAAAAAGTCATTTTCGTGAAAAACCAAGATAGAGGATTTTTAATATAGGCCCTCGACATTCAATATTATAATTGTAAATTAAACAAATTTTTAAAAGTCATTAACGTTTACAATGAAGTTTGTAAATATTGTTTTTATTACAAATGAAGCTAAATTAAAATGCAATCATAAATATTTTTTATTTATTACGTAGCATTTGGTTGTTGTTGCAGTGACTGCTGCTGCTGCTGCTGCTGTTGTTGTTGTTGTTTAGCCTCCAAATTAGATTGTACCCATTCATTAAATACATTACGACAGTGGATAACAACGCATTCGTTACTGCAGTACTCGTCTTCCCAATCGGGATTTATGATCGCACGTTTGGTGCAACTTTCTCGTGTACATTTTTGTACCGATCCGGCCTCAGTTAATAATCGTATTTGTTCATCGGCTGGTGGGGCTGTCGACGATGTAACATTCGTAGAGCTGACAGCAGAGTTAGAATTTGTAGAGGTTTGAGGGTTTTGTTGCAATTGTGCATTGTTTGTTGCTACTTGCTGTGCAGTCAGTTGTTGTTGTTGTTGCTGCTGTTGTTGTTGTGGAGTAGAAATTATGGGTGTATTGGTGTCACTATTAGAGTTCTGTTCATGTATTTGCTCCTGTGCTTCTGTTTGTTGTTGCTGTTGTTCTAATTGCTGACGATAGACTCGCATTTGATTTAAGTACTCATTTCTAGCCAACTCATTCTTTTTGTTATAGACAATTTTATGTACTGGATCTAGAGCATCCCACATTGAGGCCACTATTTTCGATAACTCTTGGAATGTACATGATGGATTTTGTTGTTTTATAGCACTGACCGTATCACGAAAAAATAAAGCATAGGCCGATAAAGGTTTAGCTGGTTCATTTGGTGGTAACATTTGCTTACGTGCAGCCATTGTGGTGGTTGGTGTAGTCACAATAGAGTTAACTCCTGTTGGTTGTTGTTGTCCATTATTTGTTGTATTTATTAAATTTGTATTAGCAGTTGTAAATGATTCTTCATTAGCCGTATGATATTCATCGGATGTATTATGTAGACTAATCATACGTTTTGTCTATAATCAAAGAACCAATGGAAAAATAAATGAGTAGAAAAGATTTTTTTTTTAATTTCTAGTAAAATTTTGAACAAAAAAAACTAAACAAACTCACTAATAGCTTCTTCATTTGTTATATATTTTTTTTTGAAATGAACAATTGAGTTGTGTTTTAGATAGAAAGAAAGCAAATGCTAAGATTCATTTATGTGATAAGTATTTAGTTTTGAATGTGAATTAGAACTAAAATAATATACATATGTTTTTAAGGGAAAAAGCAATTTCATTATACAATTTAATATTTATTTACAAATTCAAATAGCCCAGTAAACAATATTCTTAATATTTAATTTTTTTTTTGGAATTTAATTAGTAAAAAAAATTACAGAAATGAAATACATTTTATAACACATACGAAATTCCCTGATAGTACTAGGAGAACCGACTTTGTTTTGGTAAATTTTATATAGAAATTTCATCGAATTTTGACGAAATTTTTTGTGAATGATAAAATGGTATCTAGGGGAAGAGAGTTATGAAGTAGGAATGAATGTGAAACAGTTTTTGTCAAATAAAAAATTGTAAGTGAATATAAAGAAACGAAAATAAAACAATTTTTTTTTAATTTTTCTTTTATGATACAAATACAAATGAACATTCATTTTTTTACATTTTTTTTAAAGAAACGAAAATAAAACAATTTTTTTTAAATTTTTCTTTTATGATACAAATACAAATGAATATTCATTTTTTTAAGGAAAGAAAAAATAAAATAATTTTTTTCTAAAAGTTTTCTTTTGCGATACAAATTATATATATGTGACCTTCTCCGAGAGAAGGGACCTAGTGTGTCAAAAAAAAGGGTTGTGTCAAAAACGGTGTATTCTGGTACCTAAAAGGGTGTAGAAACTTTAAATGTGTTTTTTTCTCAAAACTTAATTTTCACACACTAGGTCCCTTTTCTCGGAGAAGGTCACATATAGTTTAAAAAAAAAAATCATGTGAGTCCGATCACAGGGGAGATGTGTAAACATCTAGTAATTTTTTAAAATCAAACACTTACAGCAATATCAATCAACTGCAATGGCTCTGGTAATATAAAAATATTTATTATTTATTAATTTTATGGTTAATTTTTAATTTTTCGTTTTTTATTTTTCATTTTTCATTTTTGATTTATCATTTTTTATTTTAAATTTTTAGTTTTTTATTTTTAATTTTTTATTTTTCATGTTTCATTTTTTATTTTTCATTTTTCATTTTTCGTTTTTAATTTTTCGTTTTTCATTTTCCATGTTTTATTTTTTATTTTTCATTTGTTATTTTTATTTTTAATTTTTATTTTTCATTTTTCATTTAGATGTTTACACATTAAAAGTAGAGGTTTAATTATTTTATATGGCGAAATCACATGAACTTTTTAAAGTATGCAGAAAAATTAAAAGTAAAATTTAAAACATTTTAAACTTATGACTCAAAATGTTGTCTAGGTATAACATGTTTATCTTCAGCAATTAATCGCTTTACGTACTGTTAAATTTCGATTCTATTTACCAACAATTTTGTTTTATTTAATTCCAACGATTCAGTTCATGGGGAACTAAAACATTTTTTCTGCTTCTAGATTTTAAAACAACAGTTTGGAAATCATATGTTACAAAACATTCAATAAAAGCAAAAACTGGTCAAAATTATATCTAAGATGAGCCGTAAGAATTATGTGGTAGTTTTCTTAGACTTGAAACGAGCATTTGAGACAATTAATAGAGAAACATTGATGGAAAGTTGAAAAAGTATGGAATAAAAAACTCTGAAATGAAATGGTTAAAAAGTTATTTTTGAGGAAGACCTCAAAGAACAAAATGTGGAGATTTTGTATCAAAAATTAAAAATGTAAATATAAGAGTACCTCAAGGGGCAGTTTTGGGAACTCTACTGTTCCTTATATATATTGATTAAAAAAAAGTCTTAACAAATGCCAAAGTATGCATGTTTGCGGATGATGCACTTATGTGTGTGGAATCCCAATAATTATTTAAAAGAAGTTGAAAAATATTTTAAAATGAACAAATTAAAGGTAAACACTAGTAAAACAAAAGCAATGGTCATAAATGGAACAACGGACAAGAGCATACATAAGTATTGAAGGTGTGGCGATATAACAAGTTGCAGAAATAAAATATCTTGGCTTCATGGTAGATAAAACCCTAATGTTTGACTCACACTTGGAATATATTTGCAAAAAGATTTCAAAAAAAAAAAAAAAACACGTGAATCCGATACAGGGGAGATTTGTAAACATAATAATTAAAGATTTTTTTATGGCAATTTTTTAAAATCAAACAGAAATCGTCATCTATGTATAACTTATAGCAATCAACTGCAGGGGCTTTGCTAATATAAAAATATTTATAATTATTTATTATTTCAACCGGTTAATTTTTAATTTTTTGTTTTTAATTTTTTATTTTTCGTTTTTAATTTCTCATTTTTTATTTTTAATTTTTAGTTTTTCTTTTTTTATTTTTCATTTTTAGTTTTTCTTTTTTTATTTTTCATTTTTTATTTTTAATTTTTTATTTTTTATTTTTAATTTTTAATTTTTAATTTTTAATTTTTAATTTTTAATTTTTAATTTTTTATTTTTCATTTTTTATTTTAATTTTTTATTTTTCATTTTTTATTTTCATTTTTTATTTTTCATTTTTTATTTTTAATTTTTAATTTTTAATTTTTAATTTTTAATTTTTAATTTTTAATTTTTAATTTTTAATTTTTTATTTTTCATTTTTTATTTTCATTTTTTATTTTTCATTTTTTATTTTCATTTTTTATTTTTCATTTTTTATTTTTAATTTTTCATTTTTAATTTTTTATTATTCATTTTTCATTTTTTTATTTTCTTTTTTTATTTTTCATTTTTTATTTTCATTTTTTATTTTTCATTTTTTATTTTTAATTTTTCATTTTTAATTTTTAATTTTTTATTTTTCATTTTTTTATTTTTAATTTTTTTATTTTTCATTTTTTATTTTCATTTTTTATTTTTCATTTTTTTTTTTTTTAATTTTTTATTTTTCATTTTTTATTTCTCATTTGTTATTTTTAATTTTTAATTTTTCATTTTTTATTTTTCATTTTCAGACAGGTTATGACATATCATAATTTTTTCACCAATACAATCATAAGTCACACCAATTTGGTCTTACGTCATACATGTTACGCTATTTTTATGATTGTATTGTGAAACATAAATTTACCCCCTGCGCGTATAGATGTTCACACATCAAAAATTTACTTTCTAAGGATTCGAAATCAAATATTAACTATTACTGCCATACGAATATATAACGAAACTATAAAACCTCATTTTGAATATTGTTCACCGTTATTGTTTCTTGGTAGTCAGCAGATGAAGGGGAGGCTTCAAAAGCCACAAAATAGGGGTATAAGATGTATTCTACGGTGTCATACATTAACCCATATGAATAACATGTTGGAAAAATTACAATGAATTTCTCTCAATCAAAGGCTGGTGATGAATGTCTTGATATTTATATTTCAAATGAAGAATGGAATGTTGTCGAATTACTTGCAGAAGCAGTTAGTTTATGTAGCTGACGTTCACCAAACAATTTACGTAAAGCTGGCGACTTTAGTCTAAATCTTAGCAGAACAAATTTTCATCAATATTTATTATTTTATAAAGGTCTTAAATTATATAATGAAATTCCTTTATAATTAAAAAATGAAAATAACTTTTAAGCATTTAAACGCAAAATCATTATTTTCGTTAAACAATTTCATAATTGTAAATAATCCATTGTAAGATTAGTAATTGTTTTTTTTTTAATAGCAAAAATAATGCTAAAGAAATAAAAAAAAAAAATTAAATAAAAGAACATGAATATTATAGTCGGTCTAGACTGACTATACGATATCTCTAGGTCGAAAAATGGACTGATATTGACCATATTTGGTAAGGTCACTTATTTTTTGCAAAAACATATACAAATCAAATTTAAAAAAATCTGTGCAATATTTTTGTTTTTGATAGATTTAAGTGAAGATCGGGAATCAGCTTCATATGGGGGCTATAACTATAGGGTTTATTTTTGGAATACTGATAGTTGGATGTAATAAACATACACAAACCGAATTTGATCTATATGCAAATTTTTATATTGTGGCAATTTAAATCGACCTCATAGGGGTCATTTTTATGGGGACTAGGTCTGAACATGAACCGATTTTCACCAATTTCAATAGCGTTCATCTTCTGGACGATAGAGGCTTATATACCAAATTTTATCAAATGTATTCATATTTTCGACCTGTAGTTTGATTACAAGGTGTACAAGGCCACACAGACGGACGGACGGATAGTGAGTCGAACGGTATAATATAAGATGGGTCTAGGTCAAATATTTTTGGTAGTTACAAACATCAGCACAAAGTCATTATACCCTGAACACATAATGGTATATGGTATAAAAAGATTTGAATATATGAAAAAATTTATATTGGATTTCTATTTACAGCATGTTAAATTTAATATTTGGTCTTTTTCATATGTATACGCAAAAATTATATTTTCTTTCTCCTAAACCAACATTAAAATTCACCTCAAGTAAAACATGATGCTAGCTACACACGAGGCAACCTGTTGAAGCAATGGTTGTAGCAACAATGATACACGCGTAGCAACGGTTGCCTCAATTAGCCAGAAATATCAAAAAGTTTTGATATTTTTCGTTGATTGAGGCAACCGTTGCTACGTGTATATCATTGTTGCTACAACCATTGCTTCAACAGGTTGCCTCGTGTGTAGGCAGCATGATAATATATATATGGCTGGTAAAAAAAAATAACTATAGTAATAATTATTTTGATTAAAAATATTTTTGTGCAACTCACCTGTGCACTAATCGGTTGTGATGTTAATTAATAGAAAAAATGAGGGGAGCTAGAGCAGTATTTGAACAACGAATTAAATCGCTTCTCGGAGCAGATTTTAATTTTTAATGTTTACTGTTGCCAATCGTAATTAAAGGCTGATAAACATATACATATGTAAATATGTATATAATTTTTATTGCTCGCTACGGTTACGACGCGTGCTAATGAACTTTTTATTTCAGAGCCCACACTTAATTTTATAACATTTTTAATAGGAAATACTAATTTCGTAGGTAACAATGTAGAAGAATATGGAAGAGAATTCTAAAAATTTTTTAGATTTGTAATTCACTTTTCTTCAAAGGCGATGTACTTCTAAACACTAAATGCTCTCAAACATACACCTTAACGAGAAATATGTATTATAGGTGCTGCCTCGTTTTCCAACCTCTTTCATGGAATTAATATGTTATACGCATATTTTTTTCAATTATTATTTAAATTTCTCACCTGTGTCGCGGATTGTGGGGTTTGTTGTTGATACATGTAGGACTTATTATTTGTAATTATGTTTCCCGTTGCAATGCCAGAAATTGGAGTTGATGTCGATGTTGCTCCTCCAATATTGCCCAACTCGAATACTTCATCACCAAATGAAGGTGTATGAAATTGTGTGTTCATTTCAAGTGGTATTACCAATAAATTATAAAGTTCTTAACGTTTATATGAGGCTAAGATATGTTAATTATATTTTATTATTATTTATATAAAAAAAAACAGCAAAGAATTCAATATTCTTTTGTACTTGACATTTGCCTAAAAAAATATACTTTCATAAGAGATGGAAGTTAAAACGATAACTACACAGAAATGGCAAAAACTCGATAGCAACGCCATAAAGCGCCACCTGTATGTCATAATAATAATTTTGTGCTTGCTGTCAATGTTGTATTTTTTTTAATTTGGCATCTCCCGTCAATTGAGATAAATGGCCGTTAGTGAAATGAAATTTTTAAAGAAAATGTATTTTCTTTCCATTATCAATTTACCCATCAACGAATAAACAGTGTTTACGTCGCGTCAAATCTCCCGAGCAAGAGAACACACGTTGCGGTTTTTCATTTCTTGAGCCTTGTGGTTACTGCTTGTTATATAGCCAAGTGCATGCTTTCAGCAATAATTTTACGTTTCTACGAATAAATGTAGTTTTCGTCGCTTCTATTATTTTCGGAGGAGGGACAACACGTTGCAGTGGTTATTTTTTGATCGTCATTGATAGTTTTCAGAATTGAAATCAAATGGCTTTCCCTAACCTCACTTGCGAAGGCATAGGTTGCTTAAAGATCCATACGTCATAACAACCTGGCACTATGTCTAGCTGTAGCTAGCGCCATCCCAAAAATATCCTGAAAAAAGGTGCTTTCTTTTACTTTTAACAAGATTTAAATATCAAAATATATATTCGTATACATATCTTTGATACATATGTATCTTAATTAAATATTTTAAATAAGTTTAATTTAAAATTATTTTTATTTAAATTAAAATCCAATAATAGCGAGAAACTGTTACAAAGTTTTAAAAATCTTGCAATTGGTTCATTTGTCCCATAATTTATTTTGTGCAAATCCTCACAAAACAGCCGTTCATGACGCAAAACACGAGGCGGACTATATATATTTACAAGATTAGATAATTAATCACATTTAATGTCATTTCATAAAATATTAAAAATAAAAGTTATAGAAAAAGATGATCTACGATCTCTTAAAGATTGTATACCTAGAAATTTACGCCTACTTTTATAAGAAGGTATATCATCAGCCCAATTTGATCAATGTGTCTACCAAAATGCAATTTGGCATCAAAAATTATTCCAAGATCCTCTACCTCGACAACTCTTTTAAGAACAGCGTCCCCAATGGTGTAGTTGTATACAATTGATTATGACAATGTGTGAAAGAAATAGTACAAAATTTTTCAACATTAACAAGTAAGAAAATTATTGTCGGTCTAGACCGACTATATGATACCCTATACCGTGCGTTTAGAGACCCTATCTCATAGGCCCAACTAACTGGACATAGAAAATAAGCATAAACCAAATTTGAGTGGGATTTTTATTAATTTTTTTGGCTGCAGATATGAAAAAGTTCATATCGGATGCTATATCTATCTGGGGACTAGGCCCACAAATGGACCGATCCTGACTATGTTTGATAAAGTCTCTTGTATTTTGCAAAAATATATACAAACAAAATTTGAGAAGAATCAGTGCAATATTTTTGTTTTTTGATAGATTTAAGTGAAGATCGAGAAGCAGCTCTATATGGGGCCTATGACTAAGAGTTGTCGCAAAGAGATCATTTTTGGACTACTCATTAATGAATGTAATAAACGCATACAAACCCAATTTGAGTAAGATCTATATGACAATTTGGATCTTATGGCAATTTATGTCGATTTCATAGGGGTAATTTGTATGGGGGCTAGGTCTGAACATGGACCTATTCTCACCAATTTCAATAGCGTTCATCCTATGGCCGATAAAAGCTTATATACCAAATTTCATCAAAATATATTCATATTTGCGACCTGCAGTTTGATTACAAGCTTTACATGGACACACAGACGGACGGACGGACGGACGGACATCGTTAAATCGAATCAGTTAGTGATTCTGATTCGATCGGTATAATAAAAGATGGGTCTAGGTCAAATATTTTTGGTAGTTACAAACAGCAGCACAAAGTCATTATACCCAAACCACATAGTGGTATAGGGTATAAAAACAAGTTTATTTAAAACACACCAATTATCCAGGGATCGAATCATCGCATTCGTTATCGAAATTTCTCGACCGAAATTATTTTTTTATTTTCCAAAATAAAATACTAAGAGTATTTTTACTCTGTCCAGGCTAACGAGTTATGGTCCATAGTTAATAGCAGGAGTAAAACCACGTCTGACAATTGTCCGTCTTCTTTAAATAATATACCAAAATATGTAATTTCGATTGATTTTACTCGATATCGAATGCGACGATTTTGAATCATAGTTGCATTTGATAAATTAGAAACATCAGCAAAAATTTTCAAATCATCCGCAAACATTAAAGGTTTACAAAACTTTAAACAATTTGGCCTTAACTTTCAAACCATCGGCAAACATTAAAGGTTTACAAAACTTCCGGCAATTTGGTCTAAATGGGTACTTTGTGGAATACCTGAGAACGCATTTATTTCATAACTAGAGTATGATGTGCCAATTTTTACCGTACATACATTTTTCAAATGCCTTTGAGAAATCAATGTAAATTACATCTTATTGCATATTCTTTTCCACAGAAACTACAATCCGATTTGCAATACAGCCAAATTTGTGCAAGTAGATCGATCTGAGAAAAATCCATGTTGAAAAACTGAAATACTATGAGATACGTGTTCATAAAGTTTAATTTTTAGAATTCTATCAATAATGTTTGCCACAGTACATTGTTTTACTATGGGTCTATAGTTAGTAACATTGGTTTTTATCACTAGATTTAAAAATTGGCACAATACTGCAATTTTTCCAACTATTTAAAAATATGCCTCGTTTTATACATGCATTAAAAAGAATTCGAATAGGACCTACTAAAGATCGTACATATATTTTGAAGAAAATTGCAGGTATTGCATGAAAAACGAACTTTTAATTCTATGATGGATGAAATAACATCCTCTCCTCAGATATAAAAAATAGTAAGATTATTCCCAGAAGGTTCCACTGTGTGAAAGCCTAAGTTACTGGGATTAGAAAAAAGTAGATTGAAAAAATTTTGCAAATAAATTACAAGATTGATCGCTAGTCATTGAAACCTCATTGTCATAAATCATATTAGCGGGATATCCGGTATTTTTACATTTACTTTTAATATAATGCGAAAATGATGACGAATCAGATCTTAGGTTATTTTCAATATTGAATATGTATTCAGCCCAATTCTAAACAAAAATTCCGCATGAAATTCCTCACTTCTCCCTTTTCCTCTATTATGAATAAAAATTCCTTCGGAAAAAAATTCGATGGGAAGAAGTAGTTATTCTCAATGCACTTGAATTTGGGTTTTCCCTCAAAAAATTTCCCTTGCAAAACAAACGGGAAGACTACAAATAAAATCAAACTTCAACTTTTATTAACTTTAATGAAAGCCAATTCAGGCATTGATTGGGTTTTCCATAGATTAAGCTCGCAATTGACTTCTAGCAATCCTTTAGCTATTTCGATGTAATTTCCTCCACGAGTGCTCGCATCATAGCTATGCTATTAATTTTTTATTTAATTTTTCTTTAAAATAAATTTATTTCCGTTTACACACACAAAAAAAAAATAGAAAATTAATTTTCAATAACCCAGTTATCTCACATCACACTGCAAGTTCGAAAAACTCAATACACTCACATTTTTTTACTAATACACACACATTTTCCGCAGTGGTCACTCTAATGGCATCAAATTTTTCGTACGAGTAGTGGCTGACACTAACGATGATTAATGTTACCCTGTTATAAATTAAATGCAAATTTACTGAATTCTGCAAAATTGTAGTTAAAGTTTTAACTTGTTAAATCTATTATAATGATTTATTTTTTGAAATGCGCATACAAAAACGCAAGTTTGTTAATTATAGAGCATAAATATTATTAACTATTATTAAAATAAAACTAATAATAATAAATGTAAACATTTTCCCTCAAACATGTGCCTGTATAATAAACTCGGTAACTCTATTTAAAATAAAATAAGAGAGAGAAGTTACAAATTTTTTCAAGTTTACGCTTCGACAACATTTTAAAAATGAGATTGCAGTCAGATGTGTGAGTATAAAAGTTAATGGCGATGGATTCGACTAATTCGAACAATTTTTCGTTGATAATACGTACACAACGATTTTACAATTGCAGTGTGATGTGAGATAGGGGGGTAAGCAAAACAACTGGCTTCGAAATTCGATGATGCCACTTATTAATTTTTTTGTTCACGCAGAATTTATAATTGGAGGATTTTTTTCTCGAGAAAAGTATTTTGCGTGAGAAAGAAATTCCTTGAGAATATTCGTAATTGGGCTGATTGTTTGTACAAAAAGTTATGTAAGAAATCAAACTCACGACGAATTTGCTTAAAATATCTTAAATCTGACTCATCTAGGCTAGGCGATTTCTTGTGACCGATGTTTTATTCTGCCATTTTATTCCGATTTTGACCAAACGTATATTATTTGAAAGGTATTTCTTTTTAGTCATCATTTGAAATTATACAATGCTATGTGTGTGTTTATAAAATTTGTTAATGTGTTTGTAATAAAAATGAGTTTGCTTTTTTGTGTTGATTTGTGAATTGGCTATAATTGATTAGCATAACTTTAGGGTCTTTATTTAATGAAAAAATAAGATTTCCTAGAATTTGCACTCGAATTTCGAGGGCTGGAATCTGCTAGTATTTTTAAAAGCCTTACTCTTAACATTCTTTAAGTTAATGAGTCTACTATTAAACCAAGGAGGCTTATTTTTTTAAAGACTGTCTTCTTAGAGGTATACTTAACTTCACCGAGGGTCAGGGTCATTTGATATGAATGACCAATTTACAGAATTTATAAAATCATTTATCGCTAAATGCAAATACGCAATTATGGTAATATCTATTAAAAATAAGGTACATATTTTTTTTCCTGACGAAGGCCTCTTCATCCAGTTTTCCTATAATTATTTACATATACAGTTAGTTAAAAAAATATTTTACCTGTGCTAAATATAATGAAATTTCAAGAAAAGACGCTTTACAACAAAATATTTTTAAAAAGGAATGTAATTTTTTTATTGAATATTAAATAAGGGAAACTTATGCCGGTTTTCTCAATGTATCATCAAACTGCCTGTTACTTAACCAGGACATAAATTTATTGGACCGATAAACTGCCGGTTAACAATTTTGGTTTTCTCAATGTACCGACAAAAACCTTATTTTCAGTTGGCAATGCCTCTCAAAATACGTATGAAAGTTGGGAGAATTATTTTCAGTTGGCAATGCCTCTAAAAATCGATACGAAAGTTGGAAGAATAATTTATCTGTACGATAAATAAATAACTGGCAGATGAGTGCCGGTTAGCTTTGCGAAAAAATAGAAGCAAACCAGACATTGAGAAAACCAAATTTCTTTAATCGGCAGTTTCTCGTTGGGATAAAAGATAATCGCCTATTGAGAAAACGGGCATTAGACTTTAAAAATCTCATTTTAAAACTTAAAAAGCTTTGGTTATGCATTGAATTTTGAAGAAAAGATTAACGTGTTACAATTTTTTTAAGTCAAAAAATTATTTAGCTTTTTAAATTTTACTATATATTTTTTTTAATATAATAAAAAAAAAAATAACCAATAAACACCAACTTACCCACTCTCAAGGTCGACATACAGCCAGACACCCTTAGATAACCATCTCCATTTTTTACAGTAGGATTATATTTTTTGATATTTAAGAATTTATTTAGTTTTCCAAAACGCAAAAGTTTTAGTTTTATGGAGCTCAGCAAATGATAAACGCTTTTGTCTGTTGCAATATAAGTTTTTTTTCTTGCTACACGACCGTTAATATCATTGGCTCTAACAGCAATACAGACCGTTTCGTCACATACACTTGTTCATTAATTCTTGGTGCAGACATTTTTCCGGATTTTTTAACACAATAGGAATCATAAATCAAGGATATGGAGTATTTGGCTACAGAAGTTCTTGAATTAAATCTGCTAACAACGACAAAAAGCTCGGATTCTTCTTCATGATTAGCAATTACCATCCGAATCGGTAAAGAATTGAGAAAATTATTCAAGGTGATGTTTTATCCAACAAGAAAACAGAAGCAAGCTTTAATTGAGAAAAACGAGAAAAATGCAGAACATCGGATTTGCTTTACTTCTGATAAATTACGTTAAAAAAGTAAAAAAAAAATAATAATAAAACAGGAAAGTTTAGTCAATTTGAATTCGAAAATCCAATTTTCTAGTAAATTCATTATCTGCAAATTTTACTAATTTTTATTGAATCAAACGCTTTTGTAGAATTGTGTATGAAAAAATATTTTTTATGTCGGATTATAGTGAAAGTTCTAATGATGAAGAGAACAATCAACGCCTTAGGCTTCAAAGGAAGATTGTGACGCAAAAGTCGGGCATTATCAGTTGAACATTTTCGATTTAAAAAAGCAGAATTTAAATTGGTTTTAGAAAAATAGAGCATTCAATGAAGAATGGGGTACAATCAACATTCATTTCTAAAGCTGGCAACAACATTACAGTTCTTGGCACAAGTCTCATACCAAGAATTTATTGGGAATGATTTTTGTCTAGGATCACCACAACCCACCGTGTCTATAATTTTGGAAGAGACACTCGTTGTATTGCAAATAGTCATCTGCCCACTTTTTATTAAGTTTGAAATGACAGAAGAGGAGGAGGCCGAATCTAAGTTGAATTACCAACCATTACTATTTCTGATTGGCGGTCCAATGAAATTCAATATTGACGTTAAAATTAAAAGGAGTTGATTTTCTATCAAACTCTTTTGCTAAAGTTGGTTTACTGTCAAGTTCCGCAATTAATAATTCAAACTGTTTAGTGATTATTTTTTTTTTCTTTTCAAGTAATTTTTATAGTGACTGAAAATAGTAATCGATATCTGTGATTAATGACTAATAACATGTTCAAACGGCAAAATGAACCACTTGATTCGCTGTCTGAATCACGATTGCGAACCTTGGTGTTCAGACGAGTGTTCTTGTTTCACTTTGACGTTTATATTTTTTGTGCAAATATTTGAAGACATCCTTCTACACTTTACGTTTCACTATTAATTTTTATATATGTATGTATATATATATATATATATATATATATACTTTTTATTTGTTAAATATTTCTATTTGTTTTATTGCACACATTAATTTTTTGTTTTATATATTTTTGACAGTTAGTTCAGATAAACTAGCGATAATTTTTGATGTATAAACATCTATACGCGCAGGGGGGTAAATTTCAAAAACAGTGTAACATGTAAGTGTAACATGTGAGTCGTAAGACAAAATGTGATTGTATTGGTGAAAAAATTATTATGATAACCTGTTTGAAAATGAAAAATAAAAAATTAAAAAAAAAAATAAAAAATAAAAAATGAAAGATGAAAAATGAAAAAAAAAAAATTAAAATAAAAAATGAAAAATAAAAAATGAAAAATTAAAAATGAAAAATAAAAAATGAAGAATAAAAAATGAAAAATAAAAAGTGAAGAATAAAAAATGAAAAATAAAAAATGAAACATGAAAAATTCAAAATGAAAAATGAAAAAAGAAAAATTAAAAATGAAAAATAAAAAATTAAAAATAAAAAATGAAAAATAAAAAATGAAAAATAAAAAAATTAAAAATAAAAAATGAAAAACGAAAACTGAAAAATGAAAAAAAAAATTAAAAAAAAAAATTAAGAATAAAAATGAAAAATAAAAAATGAAAAATAAAAAATGAAAGAAAAATAAAAATTGGAAAATGAAAAATGCAAAATGAAGTAAAAAAATGAAAATTGAAAAATAAAAAATGAAAAATGGAAAAAGAATAATAAAAATTGGAAAATGAAAAATGAAGAAAAAAATTAAAAATGAAAAATAAAAAATGAAAAATTAAAATTAAAAAATGAAAAATTAAAAACGAAAAATTAACCGGTTAAAATAATAAATAATAATATTTTTGCATTAACAAAGCCCATGCAGTTGGTTGCTATAAGTGATACGCTTTCTGTTTGACTTTAAGAAAGTGCTATAAAAAATCTTTAATTACTAGATGTTTAGATATCTCCCCTGCGATCGGACTTGCATGAATTTTTTTTTATCAAAATTGGAGATGACAGTACATTTTCCATGGTTCGTAACTAGATTCAAAATGAACCAAGTTGGTTCGCTCTCAAAATTTTGTATGGCGAATCATGTAGGTTCAATCATGATTGGGGCGCGAACCGTGAATGAGAGAGCGAACCTCGATTCTTGCTGTCCGTCTGAACATAGCATAATAGCATGTTCAGATGGCAAAGTGAACCACGTGTTTCACTTTCTGAATCACGATTGCGAACCTTGGTGTTCAGATGATTATTCTAATTTAATTTTGAAGTTTATATTCTTTTTTGTAAATATTTGGCGCGGCTTTTTGTTATTTGTTTGTATTTATTTAAACATATATATGTTAATATAAACTTTTTACTTGTTCAATGTTTTTCTTTATTTTATAGCACATATTAATTTTTTGTTTTTCTTTTATATTTTTTGACAGCCAGTTCAGATAAACCAGCGATAATTTTTGATACAATTTGGGGATGATAGCAAATTCTTCGTGGCTCGCAACTAGATGTATCAAGATGGTTGCTCTCAAAACTTTGTATGGCTAAACATGGGGCACGAACCATGAATGAGAGAGCGAACCTCGAATTTTGCTGTCCGTCTGAACATAGTATAACTACGAAAACGCCATTATTGTCCTACCGATGTGACTCGTGTCGACGGCGACATATATAGCAATTTGAATGCGAAATTCCAAAAATTATTTCCCTAGTAAATAACTATTTTTTTAACGAATCGAACGCTTTTGCAGAATAAATTAAATTCAATTTAATAAAAGAAAATAAGTAACATCTGTAGGGTAAACAAACACAACTTTAACAATTTTTCATATTCATACATTATTTTTCTCTGTTTTAAGAAAACTATTGGTTGAGTTCGAATTATTCGAAATGATGATCTAATGTTTGAACTTTTATTACACAAAATTTAGCAAGATATTTACTTTCGTATTTTTCTAAATTTAATGTTTTAATAAACAATATATATAACAACATTTATATATATATATATATATATATATATATATATATATATATCTAGTTGAATAAACTTAAAAAGTATTGAATAACATAAGACTCAACTTAAAATAAAACCTTAAACAATACATTTATTTTCGTAATCTTTCAGTTGCAAAACAAAAAACAAAAATTCATAAAATTTGATATCACATTTTCCTAAATAATTTACACATTAAAAAATATTGCGAAAGCTTAATTCGGTTACGGACCATTATATAAATATTTCTTTAAACTAGATTACTTAGAACAACGATTATTATGATATTTTTACACACTACTTACACAGTACAACTAAGTCTAATGGAAAATAACTATTTCGATCATTTATTACGTTTTTGTGATTCAAGATAGGTGGCGGTAAATGTCAGTAAACGATGTCTTTGCTTAAGATTGCGAGCACGAACATGTACGGAATTAACTTCTTCAGTGTAACTGCCAGGAAACCAACCTACGGCACCATCACGTATACGTTCGCCTTTGTACCAACCTAAAAAAAAACAAACAAACAAAGTAAATATATTTTTAAAAGAAATAACATTAATTTGTATCTATTCCAACTGACCATCTGGTAATTTTCGTGTTACATTGACCACATCTCCAACTTCTAAATTTAATACATCTGGCTCATTGTTTTCATATAAATGTTTAGCAATAACTTGAGGACAATCCCATTGTTCGTATAGTTTCTCTCCAGGAGTCTCGGATTCCGGTGGGCGCATAGCTTGTAACCATCTTTCTTGTTCTGAAACCGATGGACACGAAAGCAGCTAAAAACAAGAAGTATTTGTGGCATTAGTTTTATAATTTAATACGCCAAGACGTCAACTTACCAATTCCACCGTTTTACGTTCATGATTTTCGAGTAGAGTCATTAATATTAAATTTTTATTAGTTTGACTATTAAAATCTTTGGTAGGTAATTGTGGCAGTGTATCACCTGATGTTATTGTCAGCATATTACGTGGACAGTAGTCAAAGACCGAAAAATGTTCCTCTGCTTTACGTTTTGTTAAAACTAACAAATCCGAAAAGAGAAAAGCAAATATCGTCGTCTTCGAAATCTTTTTACCAAATGTTAACTTGGCATCATCGCCACGCCAAATAAGATGTGTCAATTCTCCCTTTTTAACTAAAAAACGAGGCTTAGTGCCGGGAGCTAAAACACCCGCTGGAGCTATTGCTAACGGTCTTATAGAGGATGGATTAAATTCCAATTGTCTGGATATTCTTTCAATTTCAAAGGCCTGCTCACTTTTATTGGCCGCCTCATTACAGTGTGTTACGATTTTATTCATTATGGCCAAACACATCTTCCAATTTTCATACTCATCGTCATTTGGATGGCACTTGCTGAATACGGCATCAATTAACAAGGGCAGTCTGGTAATTCTCTGCATAGGCAACATTAAAAATGAATGTAAGTTGAGACCGCAACACGATGGACTTGATTCCAATAATTCCAAATTTTGTGAAAATAATCCTTTGCCTTCGCGCAAAACTTTCAACGTACGATCCATGCGTCCTTGATGCTCACAGAATCCTATATAGACGTGAAAATGTTTTTCTGCTATTGCATAGATACGCTTACTTAAGCCCAATAACATAATGTTGTCCTGCCAGCAGGATTCCAATTCTGTAAGTAATTTCTCTGAGCATTCGTGAACAGGCACTATATGGGCGAATAAGAATTTACGATCCCTTGAACTGACTATGTTCTGATCACGAAAGATCGGATGATTCATGTAATGAGTACGCAGTAGGTTTAAAGACTTTAGATAACTGGCTTCAGAGGTGATAATCTCAAATTTGGCCTCCATTAAAGCACGTTCTCGTTGGGTCATAGTGGCTGGAAAGATTATAATGATATTATTAACTATTAACTATTATTAATCTAATGAATTGAATTTATTACTTACGTATAATAAACGAGTTAATAACTTCCGGTATGTGACACCATAAAGTACGTTCTGGTCCACTTTTAGGCTCTACCAATTGTAAAGCTGATGGTCTGGACGATTTGCGTTTTGATTCAGCAGCATTGACATTTTTATTACGATCACCGATTTCTTCATAACCGTCCGTTGAACTCTCATCTTGCATATCACGAGATATGGCTTCTAACTTAGCAGCGCTATAGATCTGATACAGTGGTTCATTACTAAACATACTATGAGACATTTCATCAGCCGTTCCAGCTTCATTACTAGTTGATACTCCAGAACTGCCGCTACTACTAGCTACGGAAACGCCACTGGTTTGATATAAACCAGCTTCTTCATACCAGGTGGAACCGGCAACAAAACTGCTACCAGAACCACCGGTTCGACTATTTAATATTTGAGAATCATCGTGGACTAAATTCGTGGTACCGTTTTTAAATACACCACATTCTGCATACCAAGAAGTATTGCTTAGACGTTTTGTTTGGGATGCATTCTCCGAAGGAGGTGGTGGTGGTGGATCATTCGGTCGTATACCAACAATTGTACGTCTTCTATGTGAATTTGTCACTTTGGTATCTTTCTTGGATTTACGGACCAATGTAGAGAACATGGTAGGAGATTCTGACGAAGGTGTTACTGTCGATGCGGTGCTAGTAGGCAGATCTCCAGATAAAGCTTTTTCCGAAAATCCAGAATCCAATTGCCCATTACTATCATCATGTATGGGGTCTTCAATATAAAATGTACTTCGTGTTGGTGCCAATGTTGATAATTGCTTATTATCGAATCCAACTAAACTCTTACGTAAACGTGATCTAAAACTTTTGCCTGATTTTGGTTTTCTCGGTGTTGTTGAGGCATTGACAGGCTCAGGTTTAGACACTGCACTTTGTGCCATTATTAAGTTCTTTTCTGATGTACTTAACTCTTTGGTTGCGGGTACTTGTAACGATGCTGGCTTTCCCTCATACTGTCCACTCACATAGAACTGTGATGAATTATCATAGATTTTTTGTTGACTACCGCCATGTTTGGAACTATTCGGAGATTTCTTATTCACTATGAAATTTTTAAATTTCTTTACAATCGCATACATTTGATTTGACGACGATGTAGATGGAGGTTCCGGCAATTTACATCTGTTTCTAACATCTACTCCACTATCGTTATGAGAGTTTTTGATGTGTTCACTTTCATAGTAATCCGTGTCCGAATCGAATGAATCGTCAGATATATGCTGACCCAAGGCTTGAGCTGAACAGGATATTTGTTTGTTACGTTTGGATATCCGAATTATATCTTGATTCCTTTGTAAGCTATTCGTATGAGTTTGTTCGAGCGAAGGGTGTCGTTTTGATAGACCTTGTGGAGAAAGCTGTTCATAGTAGTGATCAGGATCATCTGGAAATATATGAAGAATACTTAATTATTATCGTTTGTTAGTTTAGAATATTTATAGGACGGTAATTAGTTTTCTGAGGTTTGTAAGTTAAAAAATCTTAAGGCAATTCTTTATTATTCGTTGATATTGTGTGACAAGCCAAGATTTATTTCTTATTTGTAGTTGTGCTTAAGCTTGATAGAGAGTAAAATCTTAATCTTAATCGTTTCTTTAAGTGTAGTCTGAAAGCCGATTTATTTCACATGAGACACTTTTATTTATGTCGGCGCAATTTACATTCTCCTAAGGCAATATTTCAATATTCATGTAAATATTGGATCATGTGGAAAAAATTAAAAATACTGTCAGTAGATAAAAAATGAGTTTTAAGTAACCAGAACGTAAATGCCCCATATGCGGCTGGCGGGATTATCTTTCTTGTTTACCATGTCTTATATTTAATTCCTTTATTAAAAATATTTTTGAAAATTTATGGGTGAAAATAAGATCTACAAAACTTACAAATCATTAAACAAAAATATTCCGGTTACAAAATGGCGACTTGGGTTGGAATGAATCATGAATGCATAAATCATGCCTAAAATTTTTTAAATTCCACTTAAAACCAGAAATAAACAATATAACAAATGAAAGCTTATGATCTCCGAATTTTAAAACATTTTTCGTGATTAATGGGCTCATTCTATAAAAACTTTAGGAAGTTTTGAATTTTTCAACTAAATTTTAATCGTTTCATTACGTTTCTCTTTTCAGAATGAGCCCATTTGTTTTGGAAATTATTGGCTAACTAAATTTGAGACCATAAACTCTGGGTCCCAGCATAATCGATTAAAATTCTGACCAAAATTTCTTCACAAAAAAAATCTTAAAATATACGACTGGATATTTAATAATGAATTAAGATAAGTTACAATAGGAAACTAAGGTAATTTTGAAGGTTTCGTAAAGGTCCGATTGAATATGTAAAAACCTCAGAAAGTTAAATAAAATAAGAGAATGTATTAAAGTTATATTTTAATATCTCAGAGAAGAAGGTTTAAGGGGCATTTAATACCCCAAGTGAAAGGACATGATCTTGGCTATTATTGTGCTTTTTTAAATATATCTGTGGTCACAAGCATTAACCGCCTAAGTCGAAAATCATGCTTTCGAGAAAAATAACTTTTTATATAAATGTAATGGGTCCTCGTTACAAGTTAGGTCAGCATCTTTCCATTAATAACTTTTTAATAAACAGTGATAGAGAAATGGGGATTTCACGTAAATATAAAGCGTTTTTAGTAGAATATGATAGCATACATAACTCAAATCATTCTTAAGTCGACTTAGGCGGTTATCGCTTGTGACCACAGATATATTTAAAAAAGCACAATAATAGCCAAGATCATGTCCTTTCACTTGGGGTATTAAGTGTGACCACAGATATATATTCACAACATCGGTCATATATTGAGGTTAAAAAACATTCTTAGGCACATTGTTGTAAATTTGATGAAAATTCTGGCCAAAATTTTCTATTGCATTTTTAATAAAGAATTAAGATAAGTTGCAATGGAAAAACGGTACCAAAATAAGCTTTCAAATTATCCGATGCGATAAAAAGTGACTAAAATAATCCCTGCCTGAACTTTAACAAAATAAAGGGTGTTCCAAAATTCACGCAAAATTTGACTGCCGATATTTGTACAGTAAAGAGTTGGCAACCAAAATTACAAGATGAAACAGACTTTGTTAAATGGATTAATGAACATCAAAAAGTGGAACATCCTTAGCGATGAATCACATTTTAACATTTGTGGCTTCGTTGATCGTTTCAGAGAACCTACATGGCTAATTCCATAGTGACAGACATGACATGACATCCAATATTATACAGTAAAAGTTTTTCATTGTTCACAAAAATATATAAAATTATGCAGACGGACCTAGCCTACATATTTACCATTAGAAAAAGTGAGAAAGTTTTATTGTTATTAATAATTAGGGGCAAAAGGCAGTCGTGGCAGAAATGACAACAAACAGACATAATTTTAGAGGATGTTTCTAAAATACATAAAATACATCTAACAAGCTATTGTCATATTTTCATACCCTTTGAAATGGTAGCAATGATAATTATTTAAATTAAAATTTTAAAATTGGACCTAAGGCTGATCTTGGCATGGAATTACTGTTACTGGTACTCGATACCGCGCCATAATAACAGAGTTCTTTATACCTATATTGGATGATATTGATGTGGACGACATGCAAGTTGCAATAAGACGGTGCGACATGCCATACAGTCCGTGAAACGATTCGATTCGATTGCCGGTCGTGTAATCTCTCGTTTCGGTGATCACAATTGGCCCCCAGATCGTATGATTTAACACCATTGGATTTCTCTTTAAGGTCTCTCAAAGGTCAGCAAGTCAATAAGTCCACAACATGCATCCAAGATGTTTTGCCACATTTATGAAAATGCTCATGGAAAATTTCCACAAAAGAGGTAATTTGCTCGGTGTGTTGTTCCATACATAACCCTATCCTGTGATCATAAAATTCAATAAAAAATAACAATGTAAAAAAAAACAGTGTTTTCTGTTTAATTTTGCAAGAATTTTGGAACACCCTTTATATTGTTATTGATGTGAAACAAACATGAGTTATGACAGTAAACTAGATTTCTGATAGAAAATTTTTTTGGCAACATCCCGTGAGAAAAAAATTATGTGAGTCCGATCACAGGGGAGATGTGTAAACATCTAGTAATTAAAGATTTTTTATGGCACCTTTTTAAAATCAAACAGAAAGCGTCATCTATGTTTCACTTATAGCAATCAACTGCAGGGTCTCTGCTAATATAAAAATGTTTATTATTATTTCAACCGGTTCATTTTTAATTTTTCGTTTTTCATTTTTCATTTTTATTTTTTCAGTTTTCGTTTTTCATTTTTTATTTTTCATTTTTCATTTTTCGTTTTTCATTTTTAATTTTTCATTTTTAATTTTTTTATTTTTCATTTTTAGTTTTTTTCATTTTTCATTTTTTTTTTATTTTTCATTTTTATTTTTCATTTTTTTATTTTCAACTTTTAATTTTTAATTTTTTATTTTTTATTTTTCATTTTTCATTTTTTATTTTTCATTTTTCATTTTTTATTGTTCGTATTCCATTTTTATACCCTATACCACTATGTGGTTTGGGTATAATGACTTTGTGCTGCTGTTTGTAACAACCAAAAATATTTGACCTAGACCCATCTTTAATTATACCGATCGAATTAGAATCACTTTATGAGTTGATTTAATAATGTCCGTCCGTGCGTCCGTCCGTCCGTCCGTCCGTCTGTGTGTCCATGTAAACCTTGTAATCAAACTGCAGGTCGCAAATATGAATATATTTTGATGAAATTTGGCATATAAGCTTTTATCGGCCATGGGATGAACGCTATTGAAATTGTTGAGAATCGGTCCATGTTCAGACCTAGCCCCCATACAAATTACCCCTATGAAATCGACATAAATTGCCATAAGATCCAAATTGTCATATAGATCTTACTCAAATTGGGTTTGTATGCGTTCATTACATCCATCCATGAGTAGTCCAAAAATGATCCCTTTGACCCCATATAGAGCTGCTTCCCGATCTTCATTTAAATCTATTAAAAAAACAAAAATATTGCACTGATTCTTCTCAAATTTTGTTTGTATATATTTTTCCAAAATACAAGAGACTTTACCAAACATGATCACGATCGGTCCATTTTTGGACCTAGTCCCCATATGGATATAGCATCCGATATGAACTTTTTCATATCTGCAGCCAAAAAAATTAAGAAAAATCCCACTCAAATTTGGTTTTTGCTTATTTTCTATGTCCAGTTAGTTGGTCCTAAGAGATAGGGTTTCTAAACGCATGGTATAGGGTATCGTATAGTCGGTCTAGACCGACTATAATTTGCTTACTTGTTTATTTTTAATTTTTATTTTTAATTTTTCATTTTTAATTTTTTATTTTTCATTTTTCATTTTTAATTTTTTATGTTAAATTTTTCATTTTTGTTTTTAATTTTGAATTTTTTATTTTTTATTTTTCATTTTTCGTTTTTCGTTTTTCATTTTTCATTTTTAATTTTTTATTTTTCATTTTTTATTTTTAATTTTTCGTTTTTCATTTTTCATTTTTAATTTTTAATTTTTATTTTTTACTTTTTCATTCTTAACTTTTAATATTTAATTTTTTATTTTTTATTTTTTACTTTTCATTTTTAATTTTTTATTTTTAATTTTTTATTTTTCAATTTTTATTTTTCATATTTCATTATGTTTCACTTATAATAATATAAAAATGTTTATGCTAATATAAAAATGTTTATTACTATTTATTATTTCAACCGGTTAATTTTTAATTTCTCGTTTTTCATTTTAATTTTTTATTTTTTCATTTTTAATTTTTCCTTTTTCATTTTTTATTTTTAATTTTTTATTTTTAATTTTTCAGATTACATTTTTATTTTTAATTTTTCATTTTTTATTTTTAATTTTTAATTTTTAATTTTTAATTTTTTATTTTTTAATTCTTATTTTTCATTTTTGATTTTTCATTTTTTATTTCTAATTTACGTTTTTCATTTTTAATTTTTAATTTTTTTTTTTATTTTTATTTTTTACTTTTCATTTTTAATTTTTTATTTTTAATTTTTTATTTTTCATATTTATTTTGCATTTTTAATTTTTCATTTCTCGTTTTTCGTTTTTTATTTTTAATTTTTCGTTTTTAATTTTTAATTTTTAATTTTCTATTCTTTACTTTTCATTTCTAATTTTTCATTTTTCATATTTATTTTTCAATTTTCATTTTTAATTTTTCATTTTTCGTTTTTCATTTTTCATTTTTCAGTTTTTTTTTTTAATTTTTTTTTATTTTTTATTTTTCATTTTTTATCTTTCATTTTTAATTTTTTCATTTTTAATTTTTCGTTTTTCATTTTTCTTTTTTCATTTGTCATTTTTTATTTGTTAATTTTTCATTTTCTATTTTTTATTTTTCATTTTTAATTTTTTATTTTTCATTTTTTATGTCCAATTTTTTATTTTTATTTTTCATTTTTAATTTTTAATTTTTTATTTTTAATTTTTTATTTTTTTGTTTTATATTTTTCATCTTTGATTTTTCATTTTAATTTTTTTTTTTATTTTTTACTTTTCATTTTTAATTTTTCATTTTTTATTTTTCATATTTATTTTGCATTTTTCATTTTTCATTTTTTATTTTTCACTTTTCGTTTCTCGTTTTTCGTTTTTAATTTTTAATTATTCGTTTTTCATTTTTAATTTTTTATTTTTTAATTTTTATTTTTTACTTTTCATTTTTAATTTTTTATTTTTCATTTTTCATTTTTTATATTTCAATTTTTATTTTTCAATTTTCATTTTTTATTTTTTATTTTTCATTATTCGTTTTACATTTTCCAATTTTCAGTTTTTTTAAAAAAATTTTTTTTTTCTATTTTTAATTTTTTATTTTTAATTTTTTATTTTTTCATTATTAATTTTTCGTTTTTCATTTTTCTTTTTTCATTTCTATTTGTCATTTTTTATTTGTTAGTTTTCATTTTTTATTTTTCGTTTTTCATTTTTTATTTCTTATTTTTCATTTTTTATTTTTCGTTTTTCATTTTTAATTTTTTAATTTTTAATCTTTAATTTTTTATTTTTCATTTTTTATTTTTTATTTTTAATTTTATATTTTTCATTTTTTATTTTTCATTTTTCGTTTTTAATTTTTTATTTTTCATTTTCAAACAGGTTATTGCATACCATAATTTTTTCACCAATACAATCATAATTCACACCGATTTTGTCTTACGTCTTACATGTTACGCTGTTATTGTGATTGTATTGTGAAATAGAAATTTACCCCCCTGCGCGTATAGATGTTTACACATCAAAAAGACAATTCCCACCAAAGTATCAAAAGAAAGCTTGTGATTTTCAGGTTTAAACCACATTTTATTTTAAAGCCTGTATGTTGTGACGACTCTTACAACCAAAGGCCCCACCTTTTAGGAAACTATTAGCTGGCCTCACGTTGACTCTTACAATGTAAAATTCAAATTTTTGCTCTAAGAACCTAATCGCCGTATTCGATATCGAATAAAATCAATCGAAATTACATATTTTTTGATTTATTATTTAAAGAAGACGGACAAACGTCAATCTTTTTTTCACTTTTATTCTAATCTACGGGCCATAATTCGTTAACTATGACAGAGTAAAATTATTCTGATTCTATTTTGGAAAATAAAAAAAATTGCTTCGATCGAAAAATTTCGATAACGAATGCGACGTTTAGCCCCGCCCCGCTGTCAACTATACGACCGATGAAAATGTAATTACTGTTAAAATTTTTTTGAGTGTAGACATTAAATTCGGGATACCTACCTATCAAACGTATTCACCTATTAAACCATTTCAATAATTTAAGAAGTTTTCTTAAAGATCAAAAACAAATTCCCTGCAAAAATGTTAAATTATACCAACCTACAAATGTGCTCATCACCATGCCTTCACGTGTTTCATCCACTTCGGCTATGGTGGCACGTATAAATGTTAAATGTATACGTTGCTGACGCCGTTGTATAATGGGTTGTCGTAAATATGTTTCATCTTTTTTCTGTATAGAGTCCAACTTTTGCTGCAATTCCTCTATACAAGTATTCTGATAAACAGGATCCTGGTTGCATGACTCGGTGCTGATGTCTTTAGTATCGCCATTTAAGTATACACAACTTGAGGGACAAGTTATTGACACTTCACCCACTGCACGAGGTCGTCTTTTACGCGGTAAAGTACGAAATGTATTTGTGTAATTTAATGTTGTCGTTGTTGTTGTAGATTCCATTTTTAAAAAATTCTTTGGAGTCTACATTGTTTCTTTGTGGATTTTGTTTATACAAGTTTTATGGTCCATTTGGCTTTCTTGTTTTTGTTTTATAAAATCATACTTGAAGTAAAGTATGACTCATATTTTAGTTTTTTTTTTTAGTATTTTGTATTTTCAATTTCTTGAACGCAAGTGGCTTATGTCTTTTGTTTAATTGATTACAATTAACTTGAACTCCGTATATTGCTCCAGAATTTTTATTAACAGCCCCTATTATATTGGAAAGAATTTTTATTTGATTTGTTATAAACTTTGATGAAATGGGCGTAGTTTAACGTATTCACCATGTTAATATATTTTTTTCTTATTTTTCAAAAAAACTTTTGCATACACAATGCTCAAAAAATTTACAACTTTTCTTATAGGGCGAACATTTCTTTAAGGCTGCTTTCAAAATATAGTCCCCATATTTTCTATTGTGTTAAGATTAAAAAAAATATTAGGAATATATGTCAAAGCAATGTTTAAATATGAATGCCCAAAAATGTTGTAACAAATTAATACCAAATGTTTGTCATGTCTTTTCATTTATTTAAGCATACTGCATGGCATCATTTGTGTCCATTTCTTTAGTCACTCAACATGCTATTTGAATGAAATGAACAAACCAGCAACTGTAGACCGGTTAGCTTAAAACAACTTTTATTTTTTCCCCCTTTTTCTCAAAATTAACACATAAAATATTATTGAATATACTGGACACTTGTTCTTGCCATTTTTAGTGGGTTTCATTAAAACAGTTAAACAACAATTTTATATTTTTATTTACAGTCTGGCAAGAAAGTATTTTCACATAAAAAATGTTGTCGTTACGTTTAGTTCTCCTTTTTTGTTTGAATTTACTTATATATGGCTCCATAAAGTATTCTTTCACCAGTATTTTTATTTAAGATTAATACATGGTATATAGATTGTGACAATAAATTGGAAACTCATATAAAATTCTGAATTTGCCAATTTTGCTTTTTAATAATTTCGCATTGAGTTCTAAAATTATGTATTCCTTTTTTTTGCGAAATCACTCTTTTATGTTTCCTCTATCGAAAGATAACAAATTTATTACAAAAATACAATAAAAAATAGAAAAACGACAAAAAAATGTAATTTGTAGTGATGCCAAAACAATGGAAACTTTTAACGTCTGTACCCGAGTTGATTAAAACAATAAATATAGAAGATCGTGTGAAAGAAAATGTATAAAATCTTAACCGTTATTCCAACTTTTATAGTTTCTGACGTTTTCTTTCAACTGTTTTTTTAAACACAGTTGTATTTTTCAATGTTTTAATCTTATAATTAATTATTATAAAATAATGGCAAGATTAAAGCTTTGTGAAGAGCTAAAAATCAGAATAATATGATGTTTTGAAATTTGTGAACAATATTCTATCAATAAATCCATAATTTCAAAAATTATCACGAAATATCATGAAGAGGTGTGAAGACAACTCGAACCCTAAAACGAGTCAATGACAGGATACTTTAATAGCAAGAGTATAAAAAATGTCCAAAAATGCTGGCTAAAGAGATAATTAATAATCTGAAACTAAAAATATGTGCTCGAACTGTTTCCCGACGAGCAATTGGGGCTGATCGTGCCTGTTATCGTCCTGTGAAGAAACGAAGAAAATCGTCTGGCTCGCATAAATTTTGTTAAGAACACATGAACTGATCGAGACGTATGTGTTATACTGTTCTCTTTTCAGACGAGTCCAAGTTTAATTTAAGAGGCCATGATGGAAGTGACAAAAGAAAACAAGTCTAGACCCAAAATATAAAAATAAAATTGTTAAAATTGGCAGTGACAATATTATAGTATGGGGTTGTTTTTCGGGCCAATCAATGGGTCGAATTTGTGTTGTAAAATATACTTTACCTGGAATTGGATACAGGCCAAATCAAAATAACGTAATGTATCCATGGGCGATTTTTGGTCATAATAAGTCTATGGACCAAGTTTCAGATTGATTGGATGAGGAGAAATGGGGTTTAAATCACTCCGTGTCTGTGCGTGACTTCGCGTGACTATTTTAAAATTAATCTTTGGCCACAAAAAGTCTATGGACAAAGTTTCAGATCGATCGGATGAGGGGAAATGAGGTTTTAATCTCTCCGTGACTGTGCGTGACTACGCGTGACTGCGCATGACTATGTCAAAGTTAATCTTTTTCACAGCAAGTCTATCGACCAAGTTTCAGATCGATCGCATAAGGGAAAATGGGGTTTAAATCACTCGGTGACTTGATTGCGTGAGGGGATATGGGGTTTAATTGACTCCGTGACTTGTTTGACTATGCGTGACTGTATGTGACTATTATAAAATTAATCTTTAGCCACAACAAGTCTATGAACAAAGTTTCAGAACGATCGAATGAGGGGAAATAGGGGTTAAATCACTCCGTGACTGTGCGTGAATATGCCTGACTGTGCGTGACTGCCCCAAAATTAATCTATAGTCACAACACGACTATGGGCCAAGTTTCAGATCAATTGGATAAAGGGGAACGGGGCTGCCCCATGGCAGACAGACAAACAGAGTATGAGTTACAAGAAAGAGTTTAAAAAAATAGTGTATGTTTTCAATTATTGTATAGTAAAAGTTTCCAATGTTTTGTCAACATCATAAAAATGAATTCTATTAAGTTGTGTTATTTTTTTCTGACGTTAAATCGATTTATGTTATCTAGCAGATTTCAGCCTTCGAAATTCGAGCGCAAATTCTAGGAAATATTATTTTTTCATTAAATAAAGACCTTAGAAATCAACACAAAAAACAAACTCATTTTTATTACAAACACATTAACAAATTTAATAAACACACACATAGCATTGTATAATTTTATGTATGTGTTAGTAGCAACTTTAAATGCAATTTACTCAAAACAAAGGAAAAAATGTTTAAATCTGTAACAAAATGGCTAAAAAGAAATACCTTTCAAATAATATACTTTTGGTCAAAATCGGGATAAAACGGTAGAACAAAACATCAGTCACAAGAAATCGCCTAGCCTATTAATATTATAGATTTAATTTCTTTTCTAAATAAATAAAACATAAAAATTTTTGAATTAATAGTTTATAATTTTATGACCTATTTTTTTTTTTGCATTGACCCTGAAATATATATTTTGACTTGAAACATATATTTTGTTAAAAGTTTCCATTGTATTGTCACTCACTGTATATGTTTTTTCTTCTCTACCACGCATTATTAAAAAAAAATATATATATACAGAGTCGATCATATAAGCTTTGCATTTTAATTTTTCTATAGATAAAAAAGCTCATAAAAACTTAAGATACAAACACTAGAGGGCCCACCCTGTATTTATTCTCAAGTTTCTTTTGTTTTTGTTCTAGCTTATTCATACTTTTAATTTTGTTCACTTTTGTTAATGTTGTTGATAAATACACAGAAAAGGAGAACTATATTTCTATGCGCCAAACTCAAAGGAAAAAATTTTTATTATGTCAAAACACTTGCTTGACATACTGTATATTACAAATGTTGCCGCTTATTAAAATCACAATTATAAAAAAGTTGTTATTTTATCATAATAATTTGTAAATGTTATATAAAAATGATTTCTATAAACTTTATTTATTATTTTAAAATACTTCTTTCTACATTCTTTGGATACACTTCATTTATGTATGTAGTTTATTAGCTCTTAAATAAGCCAAATATGTTTTGGTTTCGAGTGCGGAAGTTAATTTTATTTT
The DNA here is from genome assembly GCA_963682025.1 of Cordilura impudica. Classification (NCBI taxonomy): domain Eukaryota; kingdom Metazoa; phylum Arthropoda; class Insecta; order Diptera; family Scathophagidae; genus Cordilura; species Cordilura impudica. Next base: position 21,579,043 of record OY821519.1, on the reverse strand, counting down.
TCGCAGAAACTAGTTTTGATTGTAAATACCACATTAGGTGTATGCGGCAATAAACAACTCTGTGGTACATATGTACGCAATTCCTTCTCTACCTGGAACTTAAATTCATAAAACTCTTCAAAATTATAGAAATAAAAACAAAACAAAATCATTGGTCATTAGGCAAACACTGATAATTATAAGAAAAAAAAAAAACAAAGAGAAAAATATATATTTTTATAAACCAATATCAACAAACATTGATTTTTTGTATAAATTGTTTATAATTGAGGAGTGCCTAAATTTACCGGCATAATATTATTTATTGTTATATTTTTAATATTAAGGGTTTTCACTCTTGGTGTTATATTTACAACCCTTTTATATTTACAACGATTTTATACTACAAAGCGTGAACGTATTTTCCGTGTATATTGTATTGTGTATTGTTTATTAATGAATCAGCTGATTTTTGTTTTGTTTTCCATCAATTTGATAACTAAAAATATCAAAAAGCATTTGAAGATAGAAAAATGCCGAAAATGCTGAATTTACCCATCGGTCCATATTTATTATTAATTATTTTGATCCATTTTTTTTATTATTTATTTTAATTATGACCACAAAATGAAAAATAAAATCAAACAATTGTTTTGGCAGCTCAACGATCAGCTGTTTTAGTCTTGTAAATGTTTAGCCTTGTTAATGTACTACTAGCAGATTCCAGCCCTCGAAATTCGAGTGCTAATTATAGGAAATTTTATTTTTTCATTAAATAAAGACCCTTAAGGTATGCTAATCAATTATAGCCAATTCACAAATCAACACAAAAAAGCAAACTCATTTTTATTACAAACACATTAACAAATTTAATAAACACACACATAGCATTGTATAATTTTATGTATGTGTTAGTAGCAACTTTAAATGCAATTTACTCAAAATAAAAGCAAGAACTTAAAAATCTGTACATCTGCAAAACGGCTAAAAAGAAGTACCTTTCAAATAATATACGTTTGGTCGAAATCGGGATAAAACAGTAGAAAAAAACATCGGTCACAAGAAATCGGCTAGCATATTAATATTATAGATAGATACCTTTTGCCGTTGTACTTTAACCACAGCGTAGTAAATTTTCATGTCATACATTTTGTTGTTGCTGTGTTGTAAATAATAGTACTTTCACTATATCTACAACATTTACAAGGGTTACAAGGGTACTTTACTACCAAGAGTGAAAACCCTTATTATTTGCCGATCATTTTAATATTTATTATATGTACCAAACATACACACACAAAACTGTTGCTCAATCGAATGGTTAGGTCCAACTAATTAGATACAGAAAATAATCATAAACCAAATTTGAGTGGCATTATTATTTTTTTGCCTTCGGATATGAACAAATTCATATCGGATGCTATACTTATATGGGGACTAGGTCGGAAAATGGACCGATCCTGCCCATATTTGGTAAGGTCACTTATTTTTTGCAAAAACGTAAACAAATCAAATTTGAGAAAAATCTGTGCAATATTTTTGTTTTTTGATAGATTTAAGTGAAGATCGGGAATTAGCTTCATATGGGGGCTATGTCTATGAACTGTCGTGTAGGATGTATTTTTGAACCACTGATAAATGCATGTAATAAACATACAAAAATCCAATTTGACCGAAATCTATATGATAATTTGGATATTATGGCAATTTAAGTCGATCGTATAGGCCTCATTTGTATGGGAACTAGGTCTGAACATGAAGCGATTTTCATCAACTTCAATAGCGTTCATCCTATGGCTGATGGAAGATTATATACTAAATTTCATCAAAATATATTAATATTTGCGACCAGTAGTTTGATTACAAGGTTTACATGGACACACAGACGGACGGACGAACGGACAGACAGACGGACGGACATCTCTAAATTGACTCGGAAAGCACATAGTCATTATACCCTGACCATATAGTGGTAAAGGATATAAAAATAAACGAAAAAACAAAATTTGTAGTGATGCCAAAACAATGGAAACTTTGAAACTTCTCTAGCAGAGTTGATTGAAACAATAAAAATAGAAGATGGTATAAAAGCAAATGTAGAACATCGTAACCGTTATTTAAATATTTCTAGTTTCTGACGTTTTTTCAACTGTTTTAAATCACAATTGAATTTTTCAATATTTTAATTTTATAACTAATTATTATAAAATAATTTTATAACTAATAATAATTATAGAATAATAGATGATTTTAATGCTTGTCTTAATAGAAAATTAATGAGAATTATTCTATGAATAAATCCATAATTTCAAAATTTATCAAAAAATATCGTGAAAGAGGTACGGTGCCGACTCAACATTTACGCGGCAGGCCCCGTCAAACGAGTCAAACACAAGATAATTTAATAGCAAGAGGTAATTAACAATTTGAAACTAAAAATACGTGCTCGAAGTACTGTTCTCTTTTTAGATGAGTTCAAGTGTAATTTAAGAGGCCATAACGAATGAATGTTTGTTCGACAACCAATGGGAAAAGACTAGACCGAAAGTATCAGGGCTCCCCTTTACTCGAGCTGATCAAGTAGTTAATGAACTACTCGAGTTCAACGAGAAAGTTCGAGATGTAGCTCGAGTACTCGAGCATGACCGTAGGCTCTGCAAAGCATATAAATAGAACTGTTAAGTTTGGCGGTGGTAATATTATGGTAGGGGATTCCTAAAGAATGGGAACAATTCATGTAGTAAATTGATACTCTAACTGGAATTGGATACAGGCAAATTATCGAAGGGCTAATGATTCTAAAATAAAAATATCGAACTTTTTAACTTTTAATTTCTAGTTGCTAAAAAGTTATGAGATAAATGTTGCATGATTATGAGTAAATAACAAAATTTAATGATTCTAAAAATATATTATTATATTGTAGTTTAACAAGACCAAAGACCAGCACAACATACAGTTTGTCAAGAAAATGTTTGCACAGTAAAAAAAAAAAAAGTTGGAAATTTTATTTTCATTTAAGAATTTCAACAACAAAATCTTTATATATTCGTTATTTTACACACATTCCGTTACTGTATTTGTTCAGGACTATAAGACGCCAGCCCATTAAAAAAAAGACTACTTTATAACAACAAAAAAAAAAAACAAGTAAGAAAATTATAGTCGGTCTAGACCGACTATACGATACCCTATACCATGCGTTTAGAAACCCTATCTCTTAGGCCCAACTAACTGGACATAGAAAATAAGCAAAAACCAAATTTGAGTGGGATTTTTATTAATTTTTTTGGCTGCAGATATGAAAAAGTTCATATCGGATGCTATATCTATATTGGGACTAGGTCCAAAAATGGACCGATATTGATCATGGTTGGTAAAGTCTCTTGTATTTTGCAAAAATATATACAAACAAAATTTGAGAAGAATCAGTGCAATATTTTTGTTTTTTAAGTGAAAATCGGGAAGCAGCTCTATATGGGGCCACAGGAATAATTTTTGGACTACTCATTAATGGATGTTATGAACGCATATAAACCCAAATTGAGTAAGATCTATATGACAATTTGGATCTTATGACAATTTATGTTGATTTCATAGGGGTAATTTGTATGGGGGCTAGGTCTGAACATGGACCGATTCTCACCAATTTCAATAGCGTTCATCCCATGGCCGATAAAAGCTTATATACCAAATTTCATCAAAATATATTCATATTTGCGACATGCAGTTTGATTGCAAGGTTTACATGGACACACAGACAGACGGACGGAGTGGGATTTTTATTAATTTTTTTGGCTGCAGATATGAAAAAGTTCATATCGGATGCTATATCTATATTGGGACTAGGTCCAAAAATGGACCGATATTGATCATGTTTGGTAAAGTCTCTTGTATTTTGCAAAAATATATACAAACAAAATTTGAGAAGAATCAGTGCAATATTTTTGTTTTTTAAGTGAAAATCGGGAAGCAGCTCTATATGGGGCCACAGGAATAATTTTTGGACTACTCATTAATGGATGTTATGAACGCATATAAACCCAAATTGAGTAAGATCTATATGACAATTTGGATCTTATGACAATTTATGTTGATTTCATAGGGGTAATTTGTATGGGGGCTAGGTCTGAACATGGACCGATTCTCACCAATTTCAATAGCGTTCATCCCATGGCCGATAAAAGCTTATATACCAAATTTCATCAAAATATATTCATATTTGCGACATGCAGTTTGATTGCAAGGTTTACATGGACACACAGACAGACGGACGGACGGACGGACATTGTTAAATCAACTCAGAAAGTGATTCTGATTCGATCGGTATAATTAAAGATGGGTCTAGGTCAAATATTTTTGGTTGTTACAAACAGCAGCACAAAGTCATTATACCCAAACCACATAGTGGTATAGGGTATAAAAAACGATGTTTACTCAATATGAATGGTGTCAAAAAAATCTTTGCATAATAAGTGAATTGGTGCATTTGTGTTTTTCATGAATGCTATTGCATGTGAAAGAGGTTACATAGCGTTTATTAACGAAATAAGTAACCGCAAATTGAAATTTAAAAAAAATGCCAGGAAAACGAATTTGCCAAAATAGTATTAAATTGGTGTATTTCAATTATTATAAATTGCTAATCAGCCAGTGAAACCGCTATTATGTTCTCTCTTAAAATATGGATTGTGTACAACATCATATCTTGTACTGAAAAAGAGGGAAGACTCGAATTAAAAGTGTCACCAGGCATAACAATAAAAAAATCATGTGAGTCCGATCGCAGGGGAGATGTGTAAACATCTAGTAATTAAAGAGTTTTTTATAGCACTTTCTTAAAATCAAACAGAAAGCGTATCACTTATAGCAATCAACTGCAGGGGCTCTGTTAATATAAAAATATTTATTTTTATTATTTTAACCGGTTAATTTTTAATTTTTCGTTTTTCATTTTAATTTTTTATTTTTTTTTTTTTAATTTTTCATTTTTTATTTTTAATTTTTCATTTTTTAATTTTAATTTTTCATTTTTTATTTTTAATTTTTCATTTTTCATTTTTCATTTTTAATTTTTTCTTCATTTTCCATTTTCCAATTTTGATTTTTCTTTTTTCATTTTTATTTTTTATTTTTTATTTTTTAATTTTCATTTTTTATTTTTCATTTTTTATATTTAATTTTTATTTTTCATTTTTTATTTTTCATTATTCATTTTTAGTTTTAGTTTTTCATTTTTGATTTCTTATTTTTCATGTTTCATTTTTTATTTTTAATTTTTTAAATTTAATTTTAATTATTCATTTTTTATTTTTCATTTTTCATTTTTATTTTATTTTTATTTTTAATTTTTCAATTTTTATTTTTCATTTTTCATTTCTTATTTTTTATTTTTCCTTTTTATTTTTTATTTTTCATTTTTCATTTTTCATTTTACATTTTTTATTTTTTATTTTTTATTTTTTATTTTTTATTTTTAATTTTTAATTTTTAATTTTTAATTTTTAATTTTTAATTTTTCTTTTTTCATTTTTAATTTTTAATTTTTAATTTTTAATTTTTAATTTTTAATTTTTAATTTTTAATTTTTAATTTTTAATTTTTTATTTTTTATTTTTCATTTTTCATTTTTCATATTTCATTTTTTTATTTTTCATTTTTCAATTTTTATTTTTCATTTTTCATTATTCATTTTTCATTTTTCATGTTTTCATGTTTTCATGTTTTTATTTTTAATTTTTAATCTTTAATTTTTAATTTTTAATTTTTAATTTTTAATTTTTAATTTTTAATTTTTAATTTTTAATTTTTAATTTTTAATTTTTAATTTTTAATTTTTATTTTTAATTTTTAATTTTTAATTTTTAATTTTTAATTTTTAATTTTTAATTTTTAATTTTTAATTTTCAATTTTTAATTTTTAATTTTTAATTTTTAATTTTTAATTTTTAATTTTAATTTTTAATTTTTAATTTTTAATTCTAATTTTTAATTTTTAATTTTTAATCTTTAATTCTTAATTTTTAATTTTTAATTTTTAATTTTTAATTTTTAATTTTTAATTTTTAATTTATAATTTATAATTTATAATTTATAATTTATAATTTTTAATTTTTAATTTTTAATTTTTAATTGTTAATTTTTAATTTTTAATTTTTAATTTTTAATTTTTAATTTTTAATTTTTAATTTTTAATTTTTAATTTTTAATGTTTAATTTTTAATTTTTAATTTTTAATTTTTAATTTTTAATTTTTAATTTTTAATTTATAATTTATAATTTTTAATTTTTAATTTTTAATTTTTAATTTTTAATTTTTAATTTTTAATTTTTAATTTTTAATTTTTAATTTTTAATTTTTAATTTTTAATTTTTAATTTTTAATTTTTAATTTTTAATTTTTAATTTTTAATTTTTAATTTTTAATTTATAATTTTTAATATTTAATTTTTAATTTTTAATTTTTAATTTTTAATTTTTAATTTTTAATTTTTAATTTTTAATTTTTAATTTTTAATTTTTAATTTTTAGTTTTTAATTTTTAATTTTTAATTTTTAATTTTTAATTTTTATTTTTTAATTTTTTATTTTTCATTTTTAATTTTTCATTTTTCATTTTTCATTTTTTATTTTTCATCTTTCATTTTTTATTTTTAATTTTTAGTTTTTAATTTTTAATTTTTAATTTTTAATTTTTAATTTTTAATTTTTAATTTTTAATTTTTAATTTTTAATTTTTAATTTTTAATTTTTAATTTTTAATTTTTAATTTTTAATTTTTAATTTTTAATTTTTAATTTTTAATTTTTAATTTTTAATTTTTAATTTTTAATTTTTAATTTTTAATTTTTAATTTTTAATTTTTAATTTTTAATTTTTAATTTTTAATTTTTAATTTTTAATTTTTAATTTTTAATTTTTAATTTTTAATTTTTAATTTTTAATTTTTAATTTTTAATTTTTAATTTTTAATTTTTAATTTTTAATTTTTAATTTTTAATTTTTAATTTTTAATTTTTAATTTATAATTTTTAATATTTAATTTTTAATTTTTAATTTTTAATTTTTTATTTTTCATCTTTCATTTTTCATTTTTTATTTTTCATTTTTATTTTATTTTTAATTTTTTATTTTTCATTTTTCATTTTTCATTATTAATTTTTAATTTTTAATTTTTATTTTTTCATTTTTCATTTTTAATTTTTTATTTTTCATCTTTCATTTTTTATTTTTAATTTTTAATTTTTAATTTTTAATTTTTAATTTTTAATTTTTAATTTTTAGTTTTTAATTTTTAATTTTTAATTTTTAATTTTTAATTTTTAATTTTTAATTTTTAATTTTTAATTTTTAATTTTTAATTTAATTTTTAATTTTTAATTTATAATTTATAATTTATAATTTTTAATTTTTAATTTTTAATTTTTAATTTTTAATTTTTAATTTTTAATTTTTAATTTTTAATTTTTAATTTTTAATTTTTAATTTTTAATTTTTAATTTTTAATTTTTAATTTTTAATTTTTAATTTTTAATTTTTAATTTTTAATTTTTAATTTTTAATTTTTAATTTTTAATTTTTAATTTTTAATTTTTAATTTTTAATTTTTAATTTTTAATTTTTAATTTTTAATTTTTAATTTTTAATTTTTAATTTTTAATTTTTAGTTTTTAATTTTTAATTTTTAATTTTTAATTTTTAATTTTTAATTTTTAATTTTTAATTTTTATTTTTTAATTTTTTATTTTTCATTTAAAATTTTTCATTTTTCATTTTTTATTTTTCATCTTTCATTTTTCATTTTTTATTTTTCATTTTTATTTTATTTTTAATTTTTTATTTTTCATTTTTCATTTTTCATTTTTCATTATTAATTTTTAATTTTTAATTTTTATTTTTTCATTTTTCATTTTTAATTTTTTATTTTTCATCTTTCATTTTTTATTTTTAATTTTTAATTTTTCGTTTTTCATTTTTAATTTTTAATTTTTTTTTCATTTTTCATCTTTCATTTTTTATTTTTAATTTTTTTTTTTCATTTTTTATTTTTCATTTTTTATTTTGCATTTTTCATTTTCAAACAGGTTATCATAATATCATAATTTTTTCACCAATACAATCACATTTTGTCTTACGACTCACATGTTGCGCTCACATGTTACGCTTACATGTTACGCTGTTTTTGAAATTTACCCCCCTGCGCGTATATAAATAAAACTGTTTACGATAAGCCGCAATCCAGCATAAGATGCTGAATAATGATTATGGGCTGAGTGTTTCACATGAAACCATCATATCAGAGTCCTGATATGAACCCTATCGACAATATGTGGCCGCTGTCAAATAAAAAAGATTTGTTAAAGAAGAGTGGGAAAAAATACCTGTAGAATAAAATATTCCAAAGCTTATTCCTTCAATTCGCAGACGTTTGAAATTAGTAATTGATGCTCAGGATGGACACACAAAATTTTAGCAACTAAAAACCCATAAATATACAATAAATTAAAAATTTTATCGAATTAAGTTAATTTTATTTGACAGCACAGAAATTGAACTGTTGTCCTTTTTTAATACTCATTGGAATTTGTATACCCAATACCACTATGGCGTCTAAACTTGATTTATGCTGATGTTTGTAACTACCAAAATTTAAAAATTAAGTGTTTCTGAGTCGATTTAGCGATGTCCGTCTGTCCGTTCGTGCGTTCATGTAATCCTTGTAATCAAACTACAGGTTGCAAATATGAATATATTTTGATGAAATTTAGTGTATAAGCTTCTACCGGCCATAGGATGAACGCTATTAAAATTGGTGATTAAAATAAAAAAGTTTTTTATTTGAAGTAGAAATCTGTGTTTCTTTTTCATTTTTTCCTCATGTGCAAAGATTTTATTGACAAACTGTGTTTTTTCTCTGTTTCAAAGCAAAAGTTTCTTTGCGTATGAGAGACAAGAAACGAACAAATTAAACGTCAATACACGACTGGTTATGAAAAATGACATGCGTATGCATGTTTTTACATTTGATTAATAAACATTGCACTTTGCCATTAAAGTTATTTTGATTGACACACATGTACGAGCCATTTCAATAATAAACAACAAAATTGTTACATTATGAAAACAAAATTGATGTCTCTTGAAAAGAAAAACACAATAATTATAAGAGTTTCTAGGCAATTTATTTAATTATGAAGATTGTGTTGCTTCTTATTTATGAAATTTAGAAGATGAACAATTTACAATGTAACAGAAGAAAGAAAGTCCATATTATAAATAATTACCGAGTCATAATAATAAAATGTTTACTTCTCCTACTGCCCCCCCCTCCATATATTGTTTGATTTGATTACTCTTACTATTGTCTTTTGTCTTGACCATCATCATTATTTATAAGTACGTTTTGTAAATATGTGAATAGCTTTGTATTGTTTTAATTGCTATTAAAAAAATATAAAATTGTACTTTTTTATTCTATAAAGTCAATGATTTTTAAATAAGGTTAAATAAATAAGATCATGAACTTTAGGTGCATAATAAATATAAATGATCAAGTCTATATAAAAACATATAAATAGAAATTTATATGAACATAGTAATAATCTATTAATTTGAGAGAAGAGGAAGAGATAAGAAATAAATCGAATATTGATTTGAATGTTCGAGTATGAATGAGAATATGATTAAGATTATTTTTTATTAATAAAATGTGCTCGTCAGTACACATAAGGAAAAATACAAATTTTGTATTTCATTTTGCAGTAAGCTATTTTGTAATCTTTACGAAAGATTATTAAGATAAAATTGTTATAATTAAAATTGTTATATTACCAAGTTGCTTGTTTTTTTTTTTTATCTAAGATATGATTCATTATTTAAGAAGAGAGAGATTACTTTTGCTTTTCTAATGTTTATAAAAAACAGTAATAGAGAATAATTTCCGGACGAGATTTAATAACAACTAAAATATGTTGATATAATAAGCTTTTATTTTATTTAGATATTGCTAAAGCCCTGGAACAATCTAAAAACACCACAGTCATAGCCAAATGATTTTAACTATGCGATTTTATTTTGAAAATCTTTAACATTGTTAAAATTTCTATAAAATAATTCAGATACACTTACTACAATTGTAGTCATTTACCAGCCACAATTAACTATTTTCACCACTTTTTTTTTTGACATTTACTAGAAATGCATTCGAGTACTTTACAAATAATTAGTAAAAGTAGTAAGTAATTTTAGGAGACAATCAATTTATCTTTTTATAAAAAAGAAGGAAAAATTTCTGTAGGTAAAATTTAAACTTAATGTCAAACGCATATAAAATAAAATCTTATATACGAGTATTTTAAATTGGAAATGAAGAAATCACTTTTACTTAATTTACCCATTATTCGTTTTGCTTTTATGAGTAAAGTTTTTAATTATATCGCTTCTACTACGTTTACTACTTTTACTATAAAAAAAGTACTCGAACACAAAAAAATTTTGTTTATATTCAGTACTTTTTTGAGATTAGAGATGCAACTTAAAATTTTAACAAAACATTATTAATGAAAGCAAAAAAAAAAAATATAAAAAAACATATATAAACTATACCCTCAGAATATTGTTACAGTAACTAATTGTAAATAATTAAAAAGTAATCCGTAAAATTGTTTTAAATGAATAATATTATCTACTACACCTTTTCCAATAGTATTTTAGAAAACATCAATTGATTATATTAAAATTAAAAATTGAAAATTCAAAATTTAGAATTAAAAATTAATAATTAAAAATTAAAAATTAAAAATTAAAAATTAAAAATTAAAAAATTAAATATTAAATATTAAAAATTAAAACTTACAAATTAAAAATTAAAAAATAGAAATTAAAAATTAAAACTTAAATATTAAAAATTAAAAATTAAAAAATAAAAATTAAAAATTAAAAATTAAAAATTAAAAATTAAAAATTGAAAACTAAAAATTAAAAATTAAGATCTAAAAATTAAAAATTAAAAACTAAAAATTAAAAATTAATAATTTAAAATTTAAAATTAAAAATTAAAAATTAAAAATTAAAAATTAAAAATTAAAAATTAAAAATTAAAAATTAAAAATTAAAAATTAAAAATAAAAATTAAAAATTACTAGCTAATTCAGATAAAAATAGTTTAAAATTTGCTTTTTTTAATATTAATATCGTGTGACCTCTAAGGTCTCAAATAATTCTTATAGGGATCAAACTATGGGTTATATAACGCCGGATTCGTTACATAATGAATTTCATTGGTGTTCTATGAAGTACTTAGGAGTTTTCTACTCTAGTTAAAAGAAAAATAAAGCCATTTTTCAAATAGTAACTAATTCCTTCTATAGAAGACACGATCATTATTTTTTATAACAAGAAATTATAGTAGAAACTGGCCAACAAGAAAAGCAATTAACTGTAAATTGGTATTCGAAATTAAAATTTCAGTACCGACCACAGTTTTAAAGTGGTAGCCGTACCCAATATTGGTTGTAATATTGAGTTTAAGATGAAGGTGTAGAGTATCAAAGATTCGGCATAGCCGAATTTACTTGTTTTTGACTAAATCCGGTTCTATATAATGAAATCTACGTGCCCATTGTTATAAAACATACCAAATGTCAATAATTATACTGTAATTCAATACCAAAAATAATGATTTAAACCAAAATGAAACAATTCCAATATGTTACCCTGCATATGAAAACCCACCTAGTGTGTCAAAACAAGTTTTTGAGTAAAACGAAATTAAAGTTTCCCCTCTGTGTTACATTTTCATAGTATGCGCGTTCTCATTTTATTGTTTGTTTGTTTGTTTTGATTGATTTCAATGTTTGTTTTATCATTTAGTGTTAGAACTCCGAGTTTGTTTAAATTATTGTAAAAATGTCTGGCGAGAATTTGATCAACTGGGTTTTTACTGTTTTATATAATTGCATTTTTACATTACTTTTCAATGTTTTTGAGTCCTGCGAGCGGTTTCATATGAAAATTCAAAGTTTTTACATACAAATCCCAAAAAAAGAAGTGAATTCACGAAATTTGACACACTAGGTGGGTTTTCTTAAGCAGGGTCACATAATTAAATTTATTAGTTTTTCCAAAAAAATTGATCTGGTGGAATTATTGAGTTTTCAGAAACAACAAAATGTCTACCTGTCTGTTGAAAACATTCTTCTGTCAGCAATAGGTCGAGTGGGTCGCATTACCTGAGTTAAAAATATTCACCACAATATGCAGCAGTTTGTTATTGCTTTATTTTATTTTCCAGTGCATAATGTAATTCCAAATGTTGGTTAATATTTTCTTTGACTCCACATATCAAAAGAATTTGATTCTGAAATTCTATTGATATTTTCTGAAATTTAACTGATTTTTTATGAAATACATTTGAAAATTTCTGAAACATAATTTATGTTTTCTGGCATAGAGTTAGAAAAAAAGTATGCAGCCAATTCTTTCGTAGAATACTCATATACGAAAGTTTCTTTTATTTTACGAACAAATTTTTAGCTTAGCACTTTAAAATTATACTAGCGAATTTCGAGTGGCACACAGACGGACAGATCCAAAAGAGAGAAGGTCGGACGGATATCGGCGAATTAATTAATAATAAAACGACATATATATTTGGTAGTTACTAATATCAGCACACACTCATTATATCCGGACCACATAGCGGTATAGAGTATAACAATTTTCTTATGAAAAGTAAATACATATGTATATGTATGTACTAAGAAATAAAACAATTAAAACTGTTAGTCAGTCTTATTATTAATGCAAATTAATTTATAAATATTTAATAAATAATAATAAAAGGTGTGTGTTTTAAATGCATTACGTCTGTTTCAATATATTGAAAATTTTCAGTTGTTTTTAGAGATAATATATTTGAGTGGATATGTCTAAAATCTTAAGATTACTTATATAAGTTTCAATTTTGAATACATTTAACTATTTTGCTTTTTGATCTTGTCTAGCTATGAGACCTATTCATTTAATTCTATTCATTTATAATTTCGAAAATAAAAAAATCGTTTCTACTAGTTTTTCTATATCAATTCGTATACTCGCGTAAGAAAAACTGAACTTTGTCAATTTATTTATTTATTTTTTTTTCATGTAAACTCAGAAAATCTAATATATTCTGAAGGACAAATTAAAGTAAAACTACCCGTATATAAAGAGATCAATTAATACGAGTATAGTCGCGAAAAAAGTTATAAAAATTACTCATACGATTTGCATTTCATTTAACAACTTTATTTTTTATTTTTATAAAACTCATTGAACGATGTTTTGGCAAATTCTATACAAATAACTATGCACAAGATATATACGAACTTTATGAAAGAATAAATGGAGTAACATATAAAATATATATATATATATATATATATATATATATATATATACAATAAAATGGAAAGTTTTAACAAAATATATTTTTGACGACTTGAAGGTCAATACCAAAAAATTTGATCAAAAAATAAAAAACTTTCTATTGCTTAACACCAAGAATAGAATCTATTATTCTGATTTCTAGCTCTTCACATAACTTTATTCTTGGCTTTTTTTTTTAGTTTTCATTTGACTTTATTGCGTAATATAAGTTTACAATATAACTTAATCTAACCCGCGAAGCCCATGGGCTTATAATAATTAATTATAAGATTAAAACATTGAAAAATACAACTGTGTTTAAAAAACAGTTGAAAGAAAACGTCAGAAACTAATAGATATTTAAAAAATGATTAAGATTTTATATATTTTCTTTCATACCATTTTCTCACGAAGAAAAAAAAACTTTTTTTATACCCTATACCACTATGTGGTTTGGGTATAATGACTTTGTGCTGCTGTTTGTAACTACCAAAAATATTTGACCTAGACCCATCTTTTATTATACCGATCGAATCAGAATCACTATCTGATTAGATTTAACGATGTCCGTCCGTCCGTCCGTCTGTGTGTCCATGTAACCTTGTAATCAAACTGCAGGTCGCAAATATGAATATATTTTGATGAAATTTGGTAAATTGGTGAGAATGGGTCCATGTTCAGACCTAGCCCCCATACAAATGACCCCTATGAAATCGACATAAATTGCCATAAGATCCAAATTGTCATATAGATCTTACTCAAATTGGGTTTGTATGCGTTTATTACATCCGTTAATGAGTAGTCCAAAAATGATCCCTTTGGCCCCATATAGAGCTGCTTCCCGATCTTCACTTAAATCTATCAAAAAACAAAAACATTGCACTGATTCTTCTCAAATTTGGTTTGCATATATTTTTGGAAAATACAAGAACTTTACTAAACATGGTCAGGATCGGTCCATTTTTGGGCCTAGTCCCCATATAGATATAGCATCCGATATGAACTTTTTCATATCTGCAGCCAAAAAAATTAATAAAAATCCCACTCAAATTTGGTTTATGCTTATTTGCTATGTCCAGTTAGTTGGGCCTAAGAGATAGGGTTTCTAAACGCATGGTATAGGGTATCGTATAGTCGGTCTAGACCGACTATAATTTTCTTACTTGTTAAATAAAAATTACCGAACACGAGTTTTTCTATTAAACTCGATGACACCATTATTTAGAATTAAAGAAAAATAATTCGGTTAATTTTTATTTATTTAACCCTTCAGTGCTCCTGGGATCAAAATAGTCCATTGTGATATATCTTTGCTGCAATTATCAGCTTATTGCTCGCGAATATAAATTAAAACAACTTTTAACCACTTTTGTTATAAAATTATTTGATGATTTGATTTTTTAATAATATATTAATTCATATTTTTTGCGAGAGCACGAATTGATCAAAAACAAGTAAGATAATTATAGTAGGTCTCGACGATATTCTAACATGTGTTTAGAGAAAAGGTCTTAGGTTCAATTAATTGGATACAGAAGAAAATCATAAACGAAATTTGAAAAAGTCCATATCGGATGCTATATTTATATGGGGACTAGGTCGAAAGATGGACCGAATCTGACCATATTTAAAATCACTTATTTGTTGCAAAAAGATATACAAACCAAATTTGAGAAAAATCTATGCAATATTATTGTTTTTAATACATTTAAGTGGAAATGGGGAAGCAGCTTTATATGGGGGCTGGAAATTTCCTATAGGGTTTATTTTAAGACTACTACTATTAATCGATATAATAAACACATACAAACCAAATTCGACTGAGATCTATGTGATATCTTATGGCAATTTAACTTGATCTCATAGTGTTCATTTGGATGGGGACTAGGTCTGAAAATGCACCGATTTTCAGCAATAGCATTGGTCATATGGCCGATAAAAGCTTAGATACCAAAGTTTATTAAAATATATTCATATCTGCGACCTGTAGTTTGAATACAAAAATTAGATGGACTCACAGACGGGCGAACGGACATCGCTAAGTCGACTCAAAAAGTGATTCAGAGTCGATCAGTAAAATAAAAGCTCGACCTGGGTGAAATATTTTTGGCAGTTGCAAACATCGCACAAACTCATTATACCTTTACCACATAGTGGTAGAGGGTATATAAATTTGGATTATTTTAAATTTTAAGCATAAGTCCATATGTTTTTTGGTATGTTGGTCGGTGTAATAAATTTTTTATTTATTTTTTTTTTTTTCTTAAGAATCTTATCGGATCTCAGCTGGGTTTCCACTCAAGGAATTTAAGATGAACTCCATTAACTTCAGATAGGTAAATTACAAAATTCGAATAATTCGAAAAAATAAAAAATCAAAAAAAACTTTTATTTCTGCTCGAAAAAACAAGTCGAACAAGTTAAAGATCAAGTATTTTCCGAAAGACAAGTTCGGATTCAGTTTACTTATACATATATGCTTTTTTTTAATTTTCAATATAACTGCTATTTTCAGTCTCTGCAAATTTTATTTCACGCAAAAAAACTCGACCTTAATGCATCTATTGAGCAAAACAATAAAAATAGAAGATGGTATGAAAGAGAATGTATAAAATCTCAGCCGTTATTTCAATATTTATAGTTTTTGACATTATCGTTCAACTGTTATTTAAAAACAGTTGTATTTTTCAATGTTTTAATCTTATCTGTATACGTGAAGGAAAATTTTGTATTCCCTTTTTAAGCAAAATTAAATGGTAAAATTTATGTATATCTATATATTAATACGTGAAGGTAAATTTTTAGTTCCCTTTTTAAGCAATATGCGGTCACGGAGGAGTGTGAAAATTGGCATAGTTATAGCTCATATGGAGGAGCAGCTGAGAATGATAAAATTTATGTTTAATCTGTCTTAAAAATATATTAAATTAAATAAAATTAAATATTAATAGTAGTTCGTTACACCCTGTTGATAAGAATAATTTAAATTGTATATGACATGCCCTGTGCTGAATTGTGAATTGCTTAAATTGATTAGCATACCCTTAGGCTCATTTAAATATTCATAAATTTTTTAATTGAATGAAAAAATAATATTTTCTAGAATTTTCACTTGAATTTCGAGTGCTAGGCTTTACTAGTATGTTTTAAAAATATATTAAATTAAATAAAATAAAATATTTATAATTCGTTACACTCTGCTAATGCGAATAATTTAAATTGTACATCACACGCCCTGTTAGGCTCATTTAAAAGTTCATAAATTTTTTATATATGTGACCTTCTCCGAGAAAAGGGACCTAGTGTGTGAAAATTAAGTTTTGAGAAAAAAACGCATCTAAAGTTTCTACACCCTTTTAGGTACCAGAATTCACCGTTTTTGACACAAACCGTTTTTTGACACACTAGGGCCCTTTTCTCGGAAAAGGTCACATATATAGATAAAAAAAACTGAAAGAAAAAAATTGAATGAAAAAATAATATTTCTTAGAATAAGCACTCGAATTTCGAGTGCTGGGCTATACTATTAATAATTATTATAAAATAATCTTTTGGTGGTCTTAAGCAGTAAATCAATAATTTCAAAAATTATCAGGATACATGTACTGAAAGAGGTACGATGATGACTCAAAATTAAGGCTGTAGTGCTCGTAAAACGAATAAAAACAGGAAAATTTGATACCAGATTTTAAAAAATGTCCAAAAATGCTACCTAAAGAGATCATTAACAATCTGAAACTAAAAATATGTGCTCGAACTGTTTTCCCGACGAGCAATTGATAAGAAAACACTGATATCGGAGAAAAATTGCGTGGCTTGCATAAATTTTGCGAAATAACTGGTCAGATGGAATTGGAATACTGTTCTCTTTTTAGATGAGTTAAAGTTTAATTTAAAAGGTCATGAAGGAAGAACGTTTCTACGACGACCAAAGAGAAAAAGACTAGACCCAAGATATAAAAAAAAAACAAAAGTTTGGCGGTAGAAATTATATTTCATGGGGTTGCTTTTCTGACCAAATCATGTAGCAAAGGATACTCTAGATGGAATTGGATATAGGAAAGTTCCATACGCATAGGAAAGTATATCGCTGGTCTTTAACCGAATGGCTACAATCGAATGTAGTTAGTGTAGTTAGTCATATAGAAAATATATGGGAAATTGTGGATCGAAAAATACGGACACGAAATTACACAAACAAGACAGATCTCGTAGAGGCAGTTAATTTAAAAATTCAATGGCTATCAGCTTGATTTCATGCCTCGGTGTTGTGAGACAGTTGTAAAAAATTATGGATACCCAACAAAATATTGCAACCAAATATGGAGCAAAATTTCGCAATTATTGTATAGTAAAGGTTTCCAATGTTTTGTGAACAGCATAAAAATGAATTCTTTTAAGTTTTGTTATTATACCCTCCACACCATTGTGGAGTTCGTCATTCCATCGGAAAATGCGTTACATAAATTATATATATTTTTGATCCTTATAACAACTCGAATCGATATAGGTATGTCCCTCTGTCTGCCTTTTAAAATCAGCCTCATTCACAAAATAATCTCCATGTGCAGGCGTAAAGTTATGATAACATCTTTTGCTATTACTTGGAGCAGGTTCTTATTGAAAATGGGGTAAATCGGTCATCACTGTTTCAAGATATGTCCAAAAATATGAAGACACCTCTAAAAAACTGCTACAAATCCAATGTGTTTGGCATAATATTTAGGTATCTATTCCGTTTATCAAATTGTTTACTTTTGTTTGAATACATTTGTATTAATTAGAGCAATAAGTCCAGAAGTTAATGTAAACATAAAATCCATGTGGAGGGTATCAAAGATTCGACATAGCCAAGCTTAACACTCTTACTTGTTTTTTATACCCTATACCACTATGTGGTTTGGGTATAATGACTTAGTGCTGCTGTTTGTAACTACCAAAAATATTTGACCTAGACCAATCTTTTATTACACCGATCGAATCAGAATCACTATCTGATTTGATTTAACGATGTCCGTCCGTCCGTCCGTCTGTGTGTCCATGTAAAGCTTGTTATCAAACTGCAGGTCGCAAATTTGAATATATTTTGATGAAATTTGGTATATAAGCTTCGGCCACAGGATGAACGCTATTGAAAATGGTGAGAATCGGCCCATGTTCAGACCTAGCCCCCATACCAATGACCCCTATGAATACGACATAAATGGCCATAAGATCCAAATTATCACATAAATCTTAGTCAAATTGGGTTTGCATGTATTTATTACATCCATTTACTTTACCAAACATGGTCAGGATCGGTCCATTTTTGGGCCTATTCCCCATATAGATATAGCATCCGATATGAACTTTCTCATATCTGCAGCCAAAAAAAATCCCACTCAAATTTGGTTTATTCTTATTTTCTATATCGAGTTAGTTGGGCCTATGAGATAGGGTCTCTAAACGCATGGTATAGGGTATCATATAGTCGGTTTAGACCGACCATAATTTTCTTACTTGTTTTTTTTTGAATTTAAGCTATTTTATGTTAATTTTTTTAACTCTTTCTTTTAACTCATACTCTCTGTCTGTCTGTCGTGGGGCAAGCCCATTCCCCCTTATCCAATCGATCTGAAACTTGGCCCATAGTCTTGCTGTGACTATAGATTAATTTTGGGGTAGTCACGCACCGACACGCATAGTCACGCACAGTTACGGAGTGATCTAAATGTCATTTCCCCTCATCTGATAGATCTGAAACTTGGTCCATACACTTGCTGTAAAAAAAGATTAACTATAACTTGGTCACGAACAGTCACGGAGAGATTTAAAACGGATTTCCCCGCACCCAATCAATCTGAAACTTGGTCGATATACTTGCTGTAAAGAAAGATTAACTTCGACATAGTCACGCATAGTCACGGACTGATTAAAAACCCATTTCCCCTTATCAGAACGATCCGAAACTTGGTCGATAGATTTGCTGTGAAAAAGATTAACTTTGATATATGCATAAGGAAAGAAAGAGTTTTAATAAAAACTTTGTTTTTATTGGTTATATTATTTAAATAAATAAAACATACAAATATTTAAATTAATAAAAGAGTTCTTAAATTTATGATATAATTTTTTGACATTGACCGTTCAAGTCGTCGAAAGTATATTTTTTGTTAAAAGTTTGTCACTTACTGTATTATCGGATTACGAGAATGTTGGTATAAAGAATCTGATGGGGGCTTTATACAAGAAAAATCAATAAGCAATTTAAATATTAATTAAACCAGTTTCTTCCAATAATTGATGAAACACTGTAATACGAGTTAATAATTGTTTATATTGTTTCTATATGAGATTTGAACCCGTGTCTTGTCCCACGAATATTCGAAATGCGGCTTTTGGTCAAAAAATTTAACAAATTCAAATAAAACAAGTAAGAAAATTATAGTCGGTCTAGACCGAATATACGATACCCTATACCACGCGTTTAGAGACCCTAAACTAACTGGATATAGAACTAAGCATAAACCAAATTTGAGTGGGATTTTTATTAATTTTTTCGGCTGCAGATATGAAAAAGTTCATATCGGTTGCTATATCTATATGGGGACTAGGCCCAAAAATGGACCGATCCTGACCATGTTTGGTAAAGTCTCTTGGCAATTTATGTCGATTTCATAGGGGTCATTTGTATGGGGGCTAGGTCTGAACAGGGACCGATTCTCACCAATTTCAATAGCGTTCATCCTATGGCCGACAAAAGCTTATATACCCAATTTCGTCAAAATATATTCATATTTGCGACCTGCAGTTTGATTACAAAGTTTACATGGACACACAGACGGACGGACGGACGGACGGACATCGTTTAATCGAATCAGATAGTGATTCTGATTCGATCGGTATAATAAAGATGGGTCTAGGTCAAATATTTTTGGTAGTTACAAACAGCAGCACAAAGTCACTATACCCAAACCATATAGTGGTATAGGGTATAATTAGGCCTAAGAGCACTGTGGCTATGAATCAGTTTTCATCAGAGTTCAGAAAAAAAAAACACACACTGAATAAAAAACTCGTACATATATGTAAACAAACATAACTTAGACCAACACACACATATTTTTACTTTCATATCAATTATGTTTGTTTTTAAATTTTCTTCGGTGCCAAACACAATCATGACTTGTGTTCGTTTTAATATTTCGTTATTTACACGAACATTTTTCTATCCCTTACTTTTTGTTTCGATCACACATAAACCACACAGATTCGAGTGTTGCTTTATTTGAAGTTCGTGTTCTGGTACGTGTACTGAAAAAAAAACAGAACATGTACAATAAACAGGTTCGAGTTCAGTTATATTTTAAGTCGTGTACTGGCTCGTGTACTAAGAAAAAACAGAACATGTACAATAAACAGGTTCGAGTTCAGTTATATTTTAAGTCGTCTTGTGGCTCGTGTACTAAGAAAAAATAGAACATGTACAATAAACAGGTTCGAGTTCAGTTATATTTTAAGTCATGTTCTGGCTCGTGTACTAAGAAAAAATAGAACATGTACAATAAACAGGTTCGAGTTCAGTTATATTTTAAGTCGTCTTCTGGCTCGTGTACTAAGAAAAAATAGAACATGTACAATAAACAGGTTCGAGTTCAGTTATATTTTAAATTCGTGTTCTGGCTCGTGTACTGCGAAAACATCAATTCGCGATCTGATACACCCCGATAAAAACGACGACAATTGTTTCAACCAAATTTATTAAAATTTTATTGACCCTTTTTTATGACTTATGTTGCAAATTGTTTACAATTGTCAAATATTTTAAAATTTTATTGGCCATTTTTTGTGATTTACGTTGAAATTATTTACAATTGTTTTTATTGACTGGTTTTTATTTTAATAAAATATGGTAATAAAATACTTAAGACGCAAAAACTGCACACTGCACTTAAATCTTTCTTGCAGGTTTCAATCAGACATGTAAATTTTTTCGTTTCGCTATTAAAAGTTGCGTATTTTTTATAGCAAAACTTATTTCTGTTATTGCTTTCAAATTTTTTTAACTTTCACAAAATATTTGCAATTTACACAAAAACACAGTACACTTATAGATCACGATCTATTGAAAACTGAACCAATTTTAATGAATAAATGACAATTTTAAAATATTTGACAATTGTAAGCAATTTGCAACGTAAGTCATAAAAAAGGGTCAATAAAATTTTAATAAATTTGGTTGAAACAATTGTCGTCGTTTTTATCGGGGTGTATTAGATCGCGAATTGATGTTTCAATTTTTCGCAGTACACGAGCCAGAACACGAATTTAAAATATAACTGAACTCGAACCTGTTTATTGTACATGTTCTATTTTTTCTTAGTACACGAGCCAGAACACGAATTTAAAATATAACTGAACTCGAATCTGTTTATTGTACATGTTATGTTTTTTCTTAGTACACGAGCCAGAACACGACTTAAAATATAACTGAACTCGAACCTGTTTATTGTACATGTTCTGTTTTTTTTTTCAGTACACGTACCAGAACACGAACTTCAAATAAAGCAACACTCGAATCTGTGTGGTTTATGTGTGATCGAAACAAAAAGTACGTGATAGAAAAATGTTCGTGTAAATAACGAAATATTAAAACGAACACAGTCATGATGGTGTTGGGAACCGTAGAAAATTTAGAAACGCACATAATTGATATGAAAATAAAGATATGTGTTGGCTGCTTTTGAACAGAACATTGTATGTTTCATGTGTGTATTTTCTGAACCTTGGTTTTCATACAATATAACATTTTGGTTATATGGCATATTGGAACAATTGTAATGTTTAAGATTTTTAGATTGTTACTTTTAAATGTCCCTAATTTTAATTTTAAAAAAAAATAATAATAAATATGGAACTTCTATCAATAATCTTCTATTTGAATCATTTAGGAGTTTAACTATTTTAGCACTCAGAAATTTGATAATTAGCTTGATCCCACAAATTAATTCACCTAATAATTCAAATGTACATTTTGCAAATATTTTTGATATTTCTTTTTTGCTAAATATTTTCTCACTATTTTCTAAGTAGGTGTTTGTTATAATGTTCAATGAACTTTATAGTGGATCGTGTATACAAGTGCTGTTTTAAGGCTTATTTTTATATGTATCTATGGTATTTTTTTAAAACTATTTACGCGGAAGCCCATTAACGCTATGTGATCACACCAGTGTGCCTCTTTTTGTATACGTTTTTACCATCATAGTCAATGGGGAAATTTTCGTTGTAATGCCAAGCAGCTTCGTCGTTAGTAAATTTGTACTTTTTGTTTTAGTTGCAAACAACAATATAATGCAATTTATCAATTGCATAAATTTCAAACTAAAAATAAAATTTGTATATTTCCAGCAACCTTAAACAGCGCTTAGGTTTTGTTTTTTCACGAATTTAAATATAATCATCATCTCCTTCATTCATTATTTGTTATATTATTAACGATTTTTGGTGTAAATTATCAAGTAGCTTCTTTTTTTGGTGAGCTGTTAATGGTTTGTTCAAAAAAAAAAAAAGAGGTATACATGAAGTTTTTCAAGGTTCATCAAAATTTTACTGGTTTTACAGTTTATGTACAGGTTTCATTTGAGTTTTATTTTATTTTTATTTTGTTTATTTCAATTTTGCGCTAAACAATGAATTTCGTCATCGTGTTCACTGGTTCACGCTGGTGATCAACAATAACCGACAACACAAACAGTAACTATGGCAACAAAACTTTTGTTTGAAAAAAAAAAAAAAAAAAAAAAAAAAATGACGGACGTCTCGACTTGACTCCTCTAATAGTTACAGACGATCTAGTTACTATTTTTTCATATAATGATCATTTGTTAATAAACAAAAGCTCATTGTCATATGTTTTCAAGTATTTGTTGATATATTATATATATTTTTTTTAAACTAAATCCGGTTTTTCTAAGCTTATGTTATAATTCAAGATTATTTTAAATCTTATTTGTGATTTTATTTAATTTTTATTAATTTCACTGTTTGGCTATCGAACAATTTTGTTTTCAAAAATTTCTCTTTGTGTTTTGCATACAAATAATTTTCAAAATTTTGTTTTTTTTTTTTTAAACACTGCACTTTCGTTAAACTTCTTCGCTAACAATCCGTAATTCATACACGACCGCTCAATGAAATACTTTACTCACAACTGAATGTTTAAATATTTTGTGTAGATTTTGTCTGTATATTTTGTTATTTTTGTTGCTCGTAATTGCACTTTATCATGATCCCTCTTTAAAACATGATCATCATACTAGCTGTTCAAGTTGTTTTTCCCCCATTATTGAACTTTACTCTCAATTTAAGCAATATAGCCTTAAGCTTTATTTTGCTTTGCAGCAACTTTTAATATGAATTTTTTGGAGGGTATTACGAGCTTATCTTTATATACGTTATGTTATGTTTTATGTACGTCCCCCGTACGCTATATTGTGTTTTCAATTTATTTTTTTATAAATTGTTTTGTTCTGTTAATCAATTTCTTTCTGTATAAGGGAGAGAACAAGATGTGCTCTTATATGGAGTTATTTTAGAGTGCTTTTATACATACAAGCTTTTAAGTAGATCTTTACGAAGCAGAGTTTTAACAAGACTTGAAAGTTTATGCAAAAAGCTTTTTATTTGAATACTGATAACAGAAAGCTTTTCAAAGTTTCCGTTATTTTTGGCAATTTTAAATATGAAGTATGAGTCCATGTACGTTTTTTATACGTTTTTTTATGTCAGACAGCATAATTAGAGAGTGTTATGTTTTTTTCCAAAATCTTCTTTTTCTTACTCTTTATAACATTAAAAATAAAAAGACAAAACTAAAATTGTAAACTAAAAGAACCGTTATATATTTTTTTTCTTGCAAAAAAATTAAAATGGCACTATTTCAGTTGGACATAACAAAAGCAACTTTAAGCAAGAACAAATTGCATTGTCTCTACTTTCAAGTTAAACGACTTTTTTTTTGGCATTCTCTTTTAATTTTAATTTAATTTAAGTTGACTGACAGCTAGCTGCGTTGTGAAATTGATCATATTTGAATCAAATCGTCATGGCTCGTGATAAATACTCCGAAAACTTAAGGATCTTATAATGGAAAGAGTCAAATACAACTAGCTAAAAAGTATAATATTAATTAATCTATAATATCTCGGTTGATAAAATATATAAAACAACAAAATCTGTAAAAACATTGCATTTGGGAGGAGCACCACAGAAGACAGATGAAAGGACAGACTGTCACATTGTACAAATTGTGCAAAAATAATAAATTAAATCATCAAACACTATTTTAAATGAGTTAAATTTAAATATAGATTCAATTACTGTTCATCGCCGAACATTAGAAGCAGGTTTTCGAAGCTTCAGGCCAGCAAAAAAACATTGCTCACTAAGGTAGGTCAGGTTAGGTTGAAAGTGGCTGCTAAACCAAAGGAAAAGCACACTTAGACTCGGGGCTCCATTGTGATACCACGGGACGAATAGGTGTTCCCCTCAGTCCCCACCGTAGAACCAGTCTGAGCTCCTGATGAAGCCCCTGATGTGTGAAATGTCCACATTTGAGAGATCAGAGAGATCGTGAAGAAACGGCGGTCCCAATGTTCGAAGTCTCGTTCTGGAGAGCGCCGGGCAATAGCAAAGGAAGTGTTCTATGCTCTCCACCTCCTCCACATCCATGCAGCTACGACAAAAGTCATTTGACGAGACCCTGAGGAGTTCAATGTGTCTCTCTATGAGGCAGTGCCCAGTGATAACAGCAACTACTGTTGAAATCTCCTCACGGGGGAGTGATAGTAGCCCGCTAATGCGCTTATGATTAAGAGCCGGCCAGATCTGTCTCGTGATCCTGCACGTTGATCCATTAGCCCATCTGTTGTCGGTTATGCCTGCGGTGTGAAGCCGAAGTTCCAGTTTGCAAGATTCCAGGGGTATACCAACACATTCCAAGTCCGCTGGAACCCGTAAGGTAGTGCCCTGTCTTGCCAACTCGTCAGCTTTACAGTTTCCCGGTATATTCCCATATGAGTCTGATGTCGAACTGCTTGGCCATCTCATTTAAAGACGTGCGGCAGCTAAGGGTGGTTCTTGTTTTCAGGAACATTGATTCCAAGGATTTTACCGCGGCCTGACTATCAGAGTAGATGTTGACTGCGGTTGTAGACAGAATACTCCGACCCAACCAGTCAGCAACTTCCTTTATTGTCAGTACCTCTGCCTGATAAACACTGCAGTGGTCTGGCAACCTGCGAGCCAGGTTTAGTCCAAGCTCCTTTGAATAGACTCCGAAACCAACTTGACCTCACAATTTCGATCCGTCAGTATAGAAATTTATCGAACGCCTGCTACCTGGAACCCCCTGACCAGGATTCCCTGGTCGGTATCAGAGTTTGGTAGTGTCGTTCGAATACACTCCTCGGAGTGGTGTAATCCACGTTCAATGGTAAGTTCCTGATATTCAGGATCACTCCATGGCAACAATTATGACCAAGCCATTGTATTGTGCTTCTTAGTCGAATGGCCGATGAGGCCGCCGACTGCTTTCCTAATATGTCCAACGGTATTAGGTGTAAGAGGATGTTCAAGGCATCCGTAGGTGTAGTACGAAGGGTACCAATGATACACATGGAAGCCATTCTCTGTACCCTTGCAAGAAGGTTGGTATTAGAGGCCTTCTCTAAGAAACATTTGGAAAAAAGGTACAAGTCATTTATTTCAATTCTATTTCGCTAAAAATATTTGTAGGCCTCATTTTGCACAAAAATATCAAAACTGGACGCCTGAAAAATGGAAAACTGTTTTATTTAGCGACGAGTCTAAATTTAATTTGTTTAACTCTGACGGAATGTGAACTGTTCGCTGCAAGAAAGCAGATTGTTTAAACCCGTGCTACTGCAAGCCAACTGTGAAGCATGGCGGCGGATAAATTATGATTTGGGTATGCTTCTCTGGGGTTGGCATTGGACCCTTCCACGAAATCGACGGATTAATGGACAGCTTTAAATATAGAGACTTTATTGCTAATGTTATGATGCCACACTCTGAGTGGGAGATGCCGCTTCGTTGGATATTTCAACACGACAACAACCTGAAACATACTTCGAAGCTGTAGAAGAGTGGCTCGTTGAAAATTGGGTTCAAACATTTGATTGGCCGGCCCAATCACCTGATTTGAATCCTATTAGTTGGCATTTTAAAGCGGCGAGTTGATGGTCGGGCAGAAGCATTGGAAACTGAGTGGAAAAGCATTCCAGTCACTATTATCAACCACCTTATGAATTCATGCCACGTATATGCCGCGAAGTTATAAAAAACAACGGATTCTTCACTAAATATTGAATAATATTAAATGTTGCTATCGTTATGTCTTTTTATTTGTAATGTTATAAAGAAGTAAGAAATGATAAAGAAGATTTTGGAAAAACAACAATAACATGCTTAAAAATACAAAAAAGGTCAATAGTGATTTTGGTTACTTTTGTTCTGACCAACACTGTAACAGTTAATAATTTTCAAATTTAGACCGTCTTTGAAAATATCAAAAATATCTGACCATGACCCAATGTTATTATACTGATCAACCCATTTTCTGAGTCGATTTAACGATGTCCGTCTGTCGGTGTGTCCATGTAAAACTTATTATCACAGTACAGGTCATAACTTTAAATTCCATATACATATAAGCCTCTGATGACCATAAGACGATAGCTAATGAAAGTGGTGAAAGTCGGTGCAAGTTCAGATCTAGTCCCCACACATATAACCCTTTGACTTAAATTGCTCTAATATCTCAATTATCGTATAGATCTAGAAGGAACTTGGTTTGTGAGTGTCTATTGCAGCCATTAATTAGTGTTGTAAAAAGAAACCCTGTAGGACCATAGTCCCTATACAAAGCTGAGTCGCGATCTTCACTTAAAACTATAAAAAACAAAAATATTGCACAGATTTTTCTGAAATTTGGGTTATACATACAGTGAGTGACAATACAATGGAAATTAAAAACTCTTTCATTAATTTAAAAATTTATGTTTTATTTATAAAAAAAATATAACATAAAATAGCTTAGCTTCAGAAAAATATAACAAAACTTAAAAGTGTTCATTCCCATGCTTTTGACAAAACTTTGGAAACCTTTACTATACAATAATTGAAAAGATTCACAAAATTTTTTTATTTTCAATATTTTGTTGGGTATCCATTTTTATTTAGTACTGCTTCACAACCTCGAGGCATAAAGACAATTAAATTGTAGATAATATCCACTGGAATTTTTTATCACTTTGAATTAGCAGCCTCTATGAGAACTGTCTTGTTTGTGTATTTTCGTGCCCGTATTTTTCGAACTACAATTTCCCATAGATTTTCTATGGAATTGAGATCTGGTGATTCTATTTGTATATTTTGTATCGAGTCTATTTCCGTTTGGTCGTGTACAAACGTTATTGCATCATGGCCTTTTAAATGGAACTTGGATTCATCTGAAAAGAGAACAGTATTCCAATTTCGTCACGTGTTCTTTAGCAAAATTTATTCGAACCAGACGATTTTTCTCTGATATCAGTGGTTTCTTCACAGGACGATATCAATTGCTCGTCGGGAAACAGTTCAAGCTCATATTTTTAGATTCAGATTGTCAATGACCTCTTTAGGTAGCCTTTTTGGACATTTTTTAAACTCTCTTGCTATTAAATTATCTTGTCCTTGGCTCGTTCTACGGGCCCTACAGCCATAATGTTGAGTCGTCACCACATTTCCTGATAATTTATAAGAGCAGCAATAAAACCATCTATTATTCTGGGTTTTAACTCTTCACCAAACTTTATTCTTGTCATTAATTTATAATAAAATTTCAAGATTAAATAAAGCATTGAAAAATAAACTTATGTGTAATAAAAAATTGAAAGAAAATGTCAGAAACTATATATATTTAAGTAAGGATTAAGGTTTTATGCATTTTCTTTCATACCATTTTAAAAGTTTTCATTGTTTTGTCATCACTAAAAAAAATTTTTTTCGTTTATCTATTTTTTTAATTGCATTTTTTATAAAAAATTTGTTATATATCGATAGAGAACATTTATGCATTACTAGCTGATTCCAGCAGTCGAAATTCGAGTGCAATTTCTAAGCAACATTATTTACCAACTTAGCCAATTCACAAACCAACACTATTTTGGTTTATTATTATTGTGAATGAAGAAAACAAACTCGTTAACAAACACATTAACAAAATTAATACACACACATATGTATGTGTTAGTAGCAACTTTAAATGCAATTTACTCAAAATAAAGAAAAAATTTAAAAATCCGTATATCTGGTGAACAGCTAAAAAGAAATACCTTTCAAATAATATACGCCAAAATCAGGATAAAACGGTAGAACAAAACATCGGTAACAAGAAATCGCCTAGCCTATTAATATTATAGATACTTCTAATTTCCACCATTCTCAGTTTCGTAAGAGCTGCCATATGTGATGTATGGTTTATACATTCTACATATTGTACTTCATTGTTTGGACCAAGTTGTATTTTCTGAGATTAATACGAAGTCAAAGCTGTATTAGTCACAGCTAACAAAGGCAGAGAAATTACAATGAGACGTCACGGCATTGATAGAATGAAGGAATATGGAGCTCGTTGCGGAAATATGTAGCAACAACAATCTTATGATCGGAGGGACCATATTACCCTGCAAAACTTGCCATAAAACTACTTGGGTATAACCGGACAGAATGACAGAAAACCAAACCGACCACATACCTATTAGCAGGTCATGGCGCAAAAGTCTTCTTGACGTCCGATCCAAGCGCGGTGCAGACTGTTCTGCAGACCACCATCTTGTAGTTGGTATTGTGCGGTAAAAAGTTGCAGCTATTCAGAAGCCCGAATCCATCAAACGCAAATATGATGTGCAAAAATTGAAAAACCATCAAATTCTTCACAGCTACGTAGAAGACCTGCAAAGAGGCTTAACAATGCAAAGTGGACACGCAGTAGAATGGAAAAACATCAACAATAATTTTAATGATGCTGCCAAAGAACAAATAGGCTAAATAACACCAAAAAGAACTCAGTGGATGTCTGGTGACACGCGAAAGCTAATCCTGGTAAGAGGAGATATTAAAGGAAATCAAAATAGAGCTAGAACCCGTGGAGAGAAGAAAACGTTAGCAGAAGCCCATATGCATCACGATAAGTTAGTGAAGCGGAGCGCCAGGAATGACAAGAGAAGGTGGCATGTAAAACTTGCTAGTGATGCGCAAAATGCATCTGAAGAATATAGGTCCAGAGACCTATACGCTGTCACAAAAAAGCTTACAGGTAAAAACTTTTTGCACTCCAGACCATGAAGAACAGCGACGGAGTGTTATGCACTTCCAAAGGTATGGAGACAGCATTACTCTAGAATGCTATCCAATCCAACAATAAATCCCGTAAGAGTATGCTACTCCACTACCCACAGAGTGAGGAAAGACATTTCCACAGAATGTTCCGAAATTACGGAAATAATTAATGCCGTCAATGTCTTGAAGACTAATAAAGCCCCTGGAGTTGATAACATTGCTCCAGAAATTTTAAAAGCTGATTCTAGAACCACAGCGCAATTACTTCTACCTCATATCGAGAACTTTTGGCACACTTGTGATCTCGACTCGCATCTAAAGGAAGGTATCATAGTAAATATCCTTAAAAAAGGCGACTTTATGGAATGCAATAACTGGCGAGGCATCACGGTCCTTAGCGCAGTCAACAAAGTAATTGCGCACATTATAAACAAAAGGGTAGCTGATGCTGTACTCTCAGAGCTCAGACAAGAACAGCCTGGCTTCCGCCCACACAAATTTTGCGTTAACCACATCTACAGTCTTCGAATAATCATCGAGCAGGCAGCCGAATGGCAATCTCGCCTCTACATGATATTTATAGATTTCGAAAAGGCGTTCGAAACCCTGGGCCAATACGCAATATGAACGCACTTGCTTGCAAAGGTGTGCCACAAAAAATTATTAGGCTACTCCAATCCTTGTATGAGAATGTGAAATGCCGTGTTGTCCACGACAACGCACTGAGCAACAGTTTTAATGTGTTAAATGGTGTTCGACAAGGATGTATACAATCTCCTCTTCCATTTAACATCGTACTTGACATAATTGTACGTAATCATACAGCAGAAAATAGAGGTATAAGATGGGGAATCAACCAACATCTGGAGAGAACGAAGCTTCAAAAGCCGGGTTAAAAACAAATAAGTAAAGAAAAGTAAGGTTATGCGCTACAACACTCTTAGCCACACAAAATGTCGAATACAGAATGTTGAGCTGGATGATATATCTTAGTGATGATATATCCGAAAGGCTAACCAGTCATTTGGTATCTTACGACCTGTATGGAAGTCTACTGCTATCTCGAAATGAAATAAGATCAGCATTTTTAATTCCTGTGTGAAATCAGTTCTCCTTTATGCCTGCGAATCCTGGAACACGACGTCGCACGATATTAACAGGATACAGGTATTGATCAACCGCTGTCTGTGAAGAATCTTAAAAATCTTTTGGCCTAACATGATTCCCAATATCGAATTATGGGAGCAAACATACCAGCGCCCAATCCACATTGAGATTCTAAATCATGAATGGCGCTGGATTGGTCACACACACCGCAGACCACATGGCGACACGGTAAAGGCTGCTATAGATTGGAACCCGCATGGAAACACACGAAAAGTTGGGCGACCGTCGCACACCTGGAGACGGCTTCAAGTTGCCGAAATTACTCAAAGCGGTTTAAGCTGGAGTGAAATAACAAATCTTGCATCAAGAAGCACCGATTGGAGAGAATTCGTTGTGGCCCTTTGTTCCTTTTAGAAACAACGGGACATAATATATAATATATAAGAAAGCTGTATAGTAGGAAAACTGATTCGTAACCACACTAATCGTAGGCCTGACTTTAGGAGAGTGTGTTAAAGCGCATGACCAAAAAGTACGAATGTATGTCAGATGGATGCAGGTTCAAACCTCAAGGTCGCCTTAAGAAGAAAAGTTTCATATAGAAAAATGCCAGAAACCGGTCTGATTAAGAATACAGTGTAGTTATGAATTGTAGAAATATATGCTTTTTCTCTACCACGCACCATTGAAACAAAATCAAAATTTGTATATTAATTATAGTATTAATGGCAATACGAGGGCGGATCAATAAGTCCGTGACTTTTCGCACTTCCCCCGTAGTTATATGAAATGCAACACTGCTCCCATCAAGTACCACCTGTTAATAGACTACTGTAAAATTGAGAGCAAGTTCCGTCATTAATTTTGCGTTTAACAGCTGTTCAAAACATACAATCTCATGTTATTTTTTAATGGAAATAAAGTGAATTTCGAGTGCACATTAAACTTTATTTTTTGAGAAAAGGTAAAGCTTGATAATACTACGGGGACTCTGCATCATCGATTTCAATGGTAAAAAAGTGGTTTACTGACTTTCGTTGTGGTCGCACAAATACAAATAACACTAAACGTTCTGGACGGCCAATAAAGGTCAATACACCCGAAAATTTCGAAAAAAAAATCCACGATATGGTGTTGGCCGATCGAAGAGTAAAAGTGCGTGAGATTGTTGATGCCATAGGCATTTCATATGGCAGTGTGGTTTCGATTTTAAATGATTAGTTGAGTTTAAGAAAGGTGTCTGCAAGATGTGTGCGCCGCGTTTTCTGTCAATTGACCATAAACGTAATCGTGTCTCAATGGTAAAATTCCATGAATTGGGCTACGAATTGATACCTCATCCGCCATATTCTCCGGATTTAGCCCCCCAGTGACTATTTCCTATTTCCAAACCTAAAGAAATGGCTCGGTGGAAAGAGATTTAGCTCCAACGCTGAAATTATTGATCAAAAATGCATATTTTGTGGACCTCCAAAAATCCCATTTTTTGGAAGAGATACAAAAATTGGAGAAACGTTGGACTAAGTGTATTGAGCTAGAAGGTGATAATGTTGAAAAATAAAAATTTTTTTTGCAAAAAAAAACTGTGTTTCATTCTAAAAGTCTCGGACTTATTGATCCGCCTAATAAAAGTAGCTCTATCGAACAAAACTTTTAAGTTGACAAAAGTGTAATGAGTTCCGATATTTTGTTCACCGATTTTTTGTAGAAATTCACTTCACAAAGTGGAAATAGCTGGTCCACTCCAATAATCGCAAAATTTTTACCGACAGTTGTACTTAGTTTGGTATGTTCTGCGATTATTTCAAATATGTCTTTTCTAGGCGTTTTATCAAAAAAACATGAGCGTCGATAACAACGACAAATATTTTCGATAAAAGTTACCAATCTCCCACATCAGTTAGATTCCAAATTAATATAAATCAAAAATATATTCTGCATTATATTGAATTACAGAAATAGTAAGTAAAGTTCGAATAGTTCGAAAGGAATTTGTTACCCCTATGTCGGGTCTTAATTAACTGCTTTAATACGTACCATCTTCAATGCA
Source organism: Cordilura impudica (assembly GCA_963682025.1). Lineage (NCBI taxonomy): Eukaryota > Metazoa > Arthropoda > Insecta > Diptera > Scathophagidae > Cordilura > Cordilura impudica. Next base: position 21,546,117 of record OY821519.1, on the reverse strand, counting down.
ACTTTTCGATTTTCTTTGACGTTTATCTCGTACTCTTCTCGACCAATCCGGACTTTTATGTACCTTCGAACGTTCTCGTACACTGTAATTATAATAATATAATAATAATATTTCATTAATATGTTAATTATTAATATGTTAATTATAAATATGTTAATTATTATATATTTAAAATTTGTAACTACATATATTTAAAGTGTGTTTCTAAATAAAAAGTCGCCATGTTGTAAAATAAAAGTCTTCACTTTACAAAATCTCAATTGTTACTATTGATTTATTTTTTCCAAAAGTTTTGTGAAAGGTAAGAATTTTTATCAGTTCAAACAATATATGTATGTACATTTTCTAGGTTAGTAGGGTACGGGTGGAGAATAAAAAAACAAAAACAAATATAAACAAACAAAAATACAACGATAACACAACTAAATAACCGATAACTAAATGAATAACAAATGAACATACAGCATATCAGTAGTTATCTTAAATTAGAAAAATCAAGGTACGTCATCAAGGGTACATGAAAATATTGAGAGCAGTAAATATTAACACAAATAGTATTAGTTATTATAAAGCGTGTAGGGTAATGTGAAATATGTAATGCAAAGTATAAAGGAATTGTTTTCTTGGCTGCTCTCTCATTTTCGAATATAAAAATAAGGTCGTTGAAATATGGCATCGGTAGTGCTAGAGTGGATTGAGGAGTAAGATCGAAAAAATCTTAATATACATAAAGTGTAATAATAAGGAAACCATTTCTTGCCGAGGCCAAACTTTGAATTTTGGCATTTAAAAAAAAAAAATATTTATTCTAGTTACTCTTACTATGGGTTCGGAAATAAAACTGCTATATTTTTACCGGTTTTTATGATTTGATGATTATGATGGTTTTATAATTTGACGTGATTAACCCATTTGGACTTGGCGCCACAAATGACCCCAAGCGAGTATAGGGCGATTAAATCCAAAAATTCAAATAATTTGTAAATACTGCTGAGTTTTTGTAAAATATAGCACAATTTTATTTCCCAACCCATAGTAAGGATTTCATCTAGTTTACTAGAACAAATAATTTTTTTAAATATGCTAAAATTCAAAGTTTGGCTTTGGCAAGGAATGGGTTAACGTTGTCAATTTATTATAAACTTTTAGCTTGGAAGATTAGCACATTTGGTTATTATATTTTAAGCGTGAATCAAATTAATTATTCACTATAATTGCCTTTTATTGTTATTTAAGTACGAAAAACACAGTATTAGTATTAGTAAAAAATAATAATAAACGGAACCTCCCATTGTTACAAAAGCTATTAAAATCTATTGCAGTTTTTATTTTTAAAAGGTTTTTTTACCACATATGTATGAAATGTTTCAATAAATACTAGCAGATTCCAGCGCTCGAAATTCGAGTGCAAATTCTAGGAAATTTTATCTTTTCATTTAATAAAGATCCTAAAGGTATTCTTCACAATTCAACTCATTTTAAATGAAGAAAACAAACTCAACACATTAACATAAACACATTAACAAATTTAACAAACACACGCAGCATTGTATAATTTTATGTATGTGTTAATTACAACTTTAAACGATCATAACTCCAAATAAATGTTCCAGATGATGAAAATTTGTAAATCTGGAAAACAGCTAAAAAGAAATACCTTTCAAATTATCAATTTTTTGTCAAAATCGGGGTAAAACTGTGAAACTTACATCGGTCACAAGATATCGCCTTGCCTATTAATATTATATTATAATTCATATAAAAATTAAAAAAAAAAAATCAGAATCATTGCCCTGATGTGCATTAGATTTATTTTGCTAAAATTAACAAACTTGGCAGCAAAAAATAATAAATCTTTCTGTAGTAATACCAAAGTTTTTAGATAATATCACTACCATTTTTCTAAGTGTATATTCTTTTAGTGTAAACAAATTTGCAAATTTGACAGCAAAAAATTTTTAATTTTTCAGTAATAATAGCAGAATTTCCAGTTGATTTTACTATTTTTTTTTTAGTGGAAAAATTGTTTGAAGTGTAAACATTAAAAAAAACTCCATTATTTAAAAAAAAATATTTATAATATATATTATTATAATCCAAATATGACATTTTTTAATAAATAAAAAACCCCATATTTCACGCTAAAACTTAAAAAAAAAGTTCAACTTTGACCTAGAATTCCTTAAAAAGTCGTCAATAAATTGTAATGAAATTAAAACTGAGTCAAGCTCAACTAAATATCTATCCATGAAAAAAATTACTAAAATATTTTGATCGGTTCAAAAGTTACAGAATTTTGGCCAATGAAAAACGAAAACGTGGTGGATCTCGGCCTTGAGCTCAGGAATTGTTTGTGGTTTATTTACTTAAACCTGAGATTTAAAAAAAAAAATTAAGAAAGAAATCGAACGGCGTTAAATCGCCAATTTCAAGAGATGATTCGGTCTGGAAATCGTTGCTTCAATAAATGGCTTATTTCGTGCGCGGTATGGCAGGTGGCGCCATCCTGCAGAAACCACATGTCGTTCAGATCCATACCATCCAGTTGAGGCCACAGGAACTCCGTTATTATCTTCTTATAACGAATGCCTTTCATAGTCGTGTACTTTTAGTGGGTCACCCATTATGTCGATAAAATTTGGTATATGTCTGTGTATTATGCCCACTAATCAGTAGTTAAAAAACAAACCCTGTAGAATTATTTTTAGTAATAGTCCCCATAAGAAACTGAATGATGATCTCCATTTAAAGAAAAAAAAACTATGGGATGCTTTTTTTAAAATTTGGTTTATATAAGTTTTTTGAGAAAAGTGACTTATGCCGTTTTCTTTTCTGACTAATGTCGCATTATATTTGCACTTTTTTCGAAAAACGTATTTTTTTATATATTCTGAATTAAGATAAACCTTACCCTATAGATCAAGCGAAAGGTCTCAAAGGGCTGTATTCATAAAATACTAAAAATGTTATTATTATGCTCCCTTATAGGGTGAAAATATTCAAAAAAGGGAAAGAAAGGTGAAATATTCTCACACTATGACCTGAAAGAAGTCAATGGCTGCAATTTTTGTTATTTACGAGGGCTCGACTTTGAGACCCTTCGATGCATGTATAAGACAAGATTTCTCTTAATTCAGAATATATAAAAAAATACAAAATAAACAACCTCCTAAAGCTAATATGCTCTCGTAATAAAGGTCTCCATTTTGATACAGCACTTGAAATTTGTCGGTCACTGGTGTTTTGCTACATGGAATAACAATTTATGGGTGGACTTCAAAGAAAAACATTACAAAATTAGACACTGCCATTAATAACTGTTATAGAACTGCAACTGGCCTATTAAGATCAACCCCATTGGAACTGCTCAGAAACGAGGCTGAATACAGAGACTTTCAGTTCATTTTTGGAAAAAAGAGCAATTAGTATGGCGACTAAATCAATTATAAATCATATCCAAAAAAATTAATAGCGAATTTTATCACGACCGAGCGAAAATCAAAAACACATCAGCTTCGGCTGAGTTTCGAGTCTTAACTGAATCTTCATTTTTGAAATTAGTTCGCTTGTACGAAATAAAAAAAAATCGCTACCTGTGCGGTGGTTGAAAACAAAAAAGTTGTTTCACTAATTCCTAATTCTTGGAACTTCCATTTTTAATTACTTCTACCTAAATCGCTATTTATTTAATGGTTTTGGGATTTTTAACGCAAATTATCGACTAAGACCATTTTCTTTTCAAATGAAATTTATTGAAGAAACATCAGAAGCATATAGATCAAACAGAAAGCATAAAAGACTTAGTTTTGTGGAAAATATTTTCAAAAAGCATGAAAAAAAATAATTTTTTCAACATTTTGCTTCATAAGCACCACAAAAATTTTCTAAATCAATTTTTTAAAAAATTTTAATTGTTGCACAGGTCTCTAACAATAATTTGGCTTTTATAGATTGAAAAAATATCAATTAGTCGACGAGTTATAGCCAAAAAAACCATATAAACAATATGCTGAAAATCGGCATTTGACTGCAAAGTTCGAAGGTCGATTAAAAAAAAAATTCGATCTAACATAAACAAACGCCGCGATACGGGTCTTCTAATTTAGCCTCTATTTTCACCCCTCACTCTCAGAATCGACCTAACTTTTGCTAACCTGAATATGTTCTACAGTGTAACAGTATAACATCATATTCAATTGTCGAACAAATAAATCCAACGCAATTTGACACTGTTGTGGAAGCTCATATACCTGACCATGCCGGAGTCTTTTCGGCTGAATTAGGGGCCATTGGGGCAGCAATTAAGTATGAGTCCGAGAGAAGGTCAAAACCATCATTTGCACGGACAGTCTTAGTGCTACTAAGGCTCTAACCAAAAATGACAACGGTTCTTTTAACAATATCATCGCAATACCTAGTTAAAACCTGGAAATTTTAATATTATCGATCCCCTCACACATTGGCATAGAAGAAGCAAATGTGCGGATAGGGCAGCAAAAAATTCACAAAATCTATCACATATTACGGAAACTCTATGCATACCAAATGTTATTTCAAACGAATTCTATGCTTTGCAGAGGCAAAGTCACTCTACTCGTTTTAGGCCTAAATACAATTTTAATTTGTCAAGAAGTGAATGCGTGATGCTAAGTAGTCTTAGGGTTGGAAAAGCTATTTTTAACACTCAGCACTATTATAATGGCACAGAGCCGGCAAAATGTAATTTTTGCGATGTTATACTATCTGTTTCACATATTTTAAACGAATGTACAAACTCCAAAATTGACGAACACCTGGAGAAAATCATCGACTGTTCTACGAACGTTAATCTACCATCAATAAGAAGAAGTCTTCAGAAACATTGCATTCAAGATGTATGAATAAATCCATTATTCAATAATTTTTTTATTAAATTTTTATTTGTAGCTTCCAAACTTTATTTTTAACTTATTTAATATTAATTAAGAATATAAACATAGTCTGCTCTCCTCAGACGCACATGGTCTAGTTACCCGGCGTCTCTTGTATATTCTATAAATTGATTTTTAGAATATAGTGTAAATAAATAGATAAATAAAAAAATACACTTTTCGAAAATAAAATGCGACATTTTTTGTCACAAAAGAAAACAGCACTCGACTTTACTAAATATCGTCATGATCGGTACACTTTTTGACCTAGCACCCATTTAATAATTTCATCAAATATGAACTTTCTCTAATCGGCACTCCACATATTAATAACAATATCAATAAAATTTGCTTTATTCTCATATTCTATATCGAGATATTGCCTTACCAAAGTCCTGGATCCAGAGCCTCTCTCAAAACACATGGTATATTGTACCATATAGTCGGTCTAGACCGACTATAATTTTCTTACCGATTTATTTTAAAAATAAGTGATTAAGTTTTGAAAATAATAAAATAAGAATGACATTTATAAAAACTTTCATGGAGCTCTCAGATATCAAGTTAAAATATGACAGTTTAGTTTTTTGGAGGGGGGAATTTTCTAATCATTTACATCATACTGTCATAAACATTGGCTCTCGATATTTATTCATTATACCCTATACCACTATGGGGTCAGGGTATAATGACTTTGTACTGATGTTTGTAACTACCATAAATATTTGACCTAGACCCATCTTTCACTATACCGATCGATTTGGAATCACTTTCTGAGTTGATTTAGCGAGGTCCGTCTGTCCGTTCGTCCGTCTGTGTGTCCATGCAAACCTTGTACATAAGATGGTAGCGTCCATTGTTGAAAATCGGTTCATGTTTAGACCTAGTCCCCATACAAATAACCCCTATGAGATCGACTTAAATTGCCGTAAAATCCAAATTATCATATAGATTTCAGTCACATTGGATTTGTGTGTTTCTATACCCTATACCACTATGTGGTTTGGTTATAATGACTTTGTGCTGCTGTTTGTAACAACCAAAAATATTTGACCTACACCCATCCGTCCGTCCGTCCGTCTGTGTGTCCATGTAAACCTTGTAATCAAACTGCAGGTCGCAAATATGAATATATTTCGATGAAATTTGGTATTTAATCTTTTATCGGCCATGGGATGAACGCTATGGAAAGTAGTGAAAATCGGTCCATGTTCAGACCTAGCCCCCATACAAATGACCCCTATGAAATCAACATATATTGCCATAAGATCCAAATTATCATACAAATCTTAGTCAAATAGGGTAAGTATGTATATATTACATCCATTACATCCATCAGTAGTCCAAAAATGATCCCTATTGGACAACTCTTAGTCATAAGCCCCATAGAGAGCTGCTTCCCGATCTTCACTTAAATCTATCAAAAAACAAAAATATTTCACTGATTCTTCTCAAATTTTGTTTGTAAATATTTTTGCAAAATACAAGAGACTTTAGCAAACATGGTCAGGATCGGTCCATTTTTGGGCCTAGTCCCCATATAGATATAGCATCCGATATGAACTTTTTCATATCTGCAGCCGAAAAAATTAATTAAAATCCCACTCAAATTTGGTTTATGCTTATTTTCTATATCCAGTTAGTTGGGCCTGAGAGATAGGGTTTCTAAACGCAAGGTATAGGGTATCGTATAGTCGGTCTAGACCGACTATAATTTTCTTACTTGTTATTATATTCATTTATCAGTAATCCAAAAATAAACCTTACACGTCGATTCTTAGTCATAGCCCCCATATGAAGCTGCTTCCCGATCTTCCTTTAAATCTACCGAAAAACAAAAACATTTCACAGATTTTTCTCAAATTTGTATATGTTTAAAAAAATTTTTCGACCTAGTCCCCGTATGAACTTTTTCATATCCGAAGGCAAAAAAATTAATAACAATGTCACTCAAATTTGGTTTATGCTTATTTTCTATATCTAATTAGTACACACAGAAAACAGATTCATTGTGGCTACCGAATTTATTGCCAACCGAACTAAGATAATGCTAATAACCGAATTTCGGGATCACTATGATTACAATTCTGTTGCCTTAAGAGTAAATATTTTATCATAATAGAAAATTTGCAGATGTTATTAAATTTCGGTTGATACAATCGAAAATACGGTTGTTCCACTTTACAGCAATTCGGTTGGCGAATTTTTTTTCTGTGTGTACGACCTAAGAGATAGAGTTTCGAAACGCATGGTATATGGTATCGTATAATCGGTCCAGATCGACTATAATTTTATTTGTTTTTTGTCAAATAAATATTTCATACTTACATGATAAATTGTGGTTTCCCATTCTCTTCGTCGCCATTTTCATTATCTGTAACATCAGTCCATTCATCACTGGTATCACTAGTACGACCAATTGAACCACCATAACCGCCATTCACACTTTGCACTTCAATCGATTTATTTATTTCAATATGTGTCCCATTAGTGTTTGAACGATAAATACGTTTACTAGAATACTGCAATATACTACACGATAATGAGCCATCGTAAAGACTATTGGTGTTCTGTTCGGAAGAAATTGTGGCCGTAGAACCATTACTACTGCCACCGCTATGATGGTGACCAATGATGTTGGTACGTTTATAATGCGGTATGCTTTCATAACAATTTGATGACAGTGAAACACAATCGCCAATAATGGTGGAAGAAGGACAGTTTTCTAACTTATTATTATAAGATTGTAAGGACTCATAACAGTGAATCCCTTTAATGGTATCGTAAATATTTTCATCACCACCAAACTCATAGTTGGACTCCAACATTGGAGATATCAGAGATTCATTGTCTTCCTCTAATTGATGATGTTTTATAGGTAACGGTGGTTTGGGGGCCGTTCTACAGGGAACAGATGTTTTTTGTAAAATTCTTTTGGGTTGAGGTATATCCGGCAATTGATCCGTTACTTTACGTACTGCTAAGGTGGTAGGTGAGATAGGTGTTATCTCCACGGGTGGTGTACATTCTTCATAACCATCAAAGTGTATTATTTTAGGCGTCAATGGGAGTGGAGTGCTGTCAATTGGAGTTTCAATGGGTTCATAACCATCCAATTCAGGTTTACTATTTATAATAATATCTGGTAAAATACTATTTGAATATTCCATTTTTACTTCATCTACGGTTTGATAGATATCTTCTTCTATTATATGTGCTTCGTTGGAAGACAAAGCTATAGATGAGGTCAATTCACAATTTTCTACTGTAAGCCCGGTGGGAGTTTTGTAAATCTCAGTACTTAATTGATCTATTTTAATCGTACCGATAGGCTCATATAAAGGTTCATCTGACTGTATGGATTTGGTAGCCTCACTTTTATTTTCGTATTTTAATTTTTCCTCTTGTATTTCCTTTTGTTCCATAATCATTTGTTCACCTTCGATGGCATTGACTAGTGTTACATTTACCGCTTGTATAACTGTTGTTGGTTTCGGTGCAATCTCTTTGGCTTGGCTTTGATGTAGAAAAGAACTATTCGGTTTTAAAGGTTGTCCAAATTCATCGGATTCTAAGTTCAGTTCGATTTCTTTATCGTGATTTAAATTTTGTAATTTTTCATCTACTTTCTCCAAAGCATCCAAAAGTTTTGCTTCCGGATTAAATATTGGTGAATAGTCAACCTCCAAGTTGCGTCTTAGCGTGGATGTGGGAGAATGCATGGGTGTATATTCAGAATATTGGTTTTCAGGCGTTGAATCTTTGGATTTATTCGTATCTGACGTAGTTAATTTTTGGTTTTTATTGCTAAAGGGAGTCAAAAATCGTAACTTCTCATAGATTTTGGCATATTTATGTTTACGCTTCGGTTTATCATCATGCTCATATTCTTCTGGAGATTCTTGATTTTCTTTTAAATTTTCCAACATGGAACTTTCCTTTATGACACTTGCAAAATCCTCATATGGAATTTCTGCAGGAAGGGCAGACTCAAATATGGCTTCTTTTGGCGCCTTATCAAAATCCTCATTATAAGAACTTTGTAACAGATTATTTGTATTTTCAGTTTCTGGAAATATCAATTCATTTTGTTTGTTTTTTTTGTTAGAATTTAATTGCGACTTTTGGTTATTATCGCCAGCGCTTATCTTGTTTTCTTTATTTTCATTATCTTGAGCAACACCCTCCCTTTCAGGTGTGTATATATTTGCCATTACTGATTGTTTGTCTTGGCATATAGAGCTTGAAGTATTAGTTATATCTGCTAGAGATGTATTCATTGGTGTATCTTTTGAATCCTCTACCTCTTCTTTCATTCTTTCCAAGTTTATAAACATTTCACTTTTTATTTGTGATGTACTTTTAGCTGGACTGTTATTTGCTAATTGTTCCAAAACTATGTATTCTTCATTTCGAGTTCCATCATTTCTAGGTGTAAGTGTAGAGTTTTCATGGTTCTTACGAGGTATGTAAGACAAAATTTCGCTTTCGTTTTCTTTTGATTTAATGGGATCTATGCTAAAATCTCTATTTTCTATAGAGTCATGAATATCATGGCTTTTCTCCTCATTTTGTTCCAAGGCCAGTTCTCTATTCTCCACCGGAGTTTTAGCTTCCTCTTGTACCATTTCTAAGGTAGAGGTTATATTTAAAGAGTTTGGTTTAACCTCCAATTTGGTTTCGGATTCTAGTTTTTGTAAAATTTTATTGGTGTGGATGCCAGTTACTGTGGACGTCAGATTTTTTATAACCAATTCATTGCTCTTTCTTAATACATTTATACTTTTCAGGGGTACTTTAGGTTTGAGTCCTCTCGATTCACTTTCAAATTTCTTGATATTTTTTTGCACTGTTGAGCTACTCACTCGTACACTTTGCTTAGATTTTTCCAAACTATTGATATCTTGAGCCTTTGAACTGGAGCGGCTAACCGAAGGTGTTGGATTTCTAGCCACTGTTGCAGTATCCACCACTTTATAAACATGTCCTTTGTGGGTCATTATAACACCATTTTTACGTTTGATTTCTTCCAACAAAGTTTTGTCTTTTTGTATAATTTCATTAAATTGTTGGGTTAATTTTGCCACCAAACTATTGGCGGCTGGATTTGCTGCCTGTCCTGTTGTCGTTGTTGCAGCCGCATTATCTTTATTTGTATGCATTTTGCGTGGAGCATGATATGAACGCGAATGTGTTTTAAAACTATATTTACGCGCAGAAGTATTTCTTTTAACGTGTGATCTTTGACCAGTAGTTAGTGTTAAAGAACCCGCCGAAGAATCTCTACTAATGCTACCAGCGCTAACTAAAGATTTCGACGAATCATTTCTTGTTGTTGAACTTCTACGACTGATGGCATGTAGTGGTGAGTTAGTAGCAGTAAGTGTTGGTGTTGACGATTCACTACTGTTAGTAGTGGTGTTGCCAACTTCGTTGTTTTCATTTTGGCTATTTGCCGTTGGCAAAGTCATCGCGTCTTTTGTTGAATGCATAGTAATGTGTTCGTTGATAATGATGTCGACGTCGTTAGTTGCTGCGGAAAGGTTATGCCTACTATCGTTACCGAAACCATTAATCAATTTAGCATTAATCAAATCTCTTCTCATCACATTTATAGTATCAGATGATGTGATGACAGTTTCTGCGTTAGACTTTTTCTTATTAAATATATC